>JAIFZK010000019.1:1675000-1852500 GCA_027481765.1 Tenualosa thibaudeaui | reverse complement strand
TTTCGTCAAGCCATTGTCTCTCTGGTACACTTTACATGAACATTGCAATCTACATACAATGTACATGCATTACCAGACAAATGCAGATGACACACACACCCACACTAATTTGCCTGTGGATTTGCCTGCTGTGTTTTTGCCCAAGGCAGTTCACTGCCATGCCCCTCTCCCTGTGAACTGCAAAGATGAGAGTGTGGCATACATCCTGTTTTTGTACTGATGCACTCCTTCATGCTCTACAAAGCTGATTTGGCCAGACCAGCCCTAAGCATGCTAATGCAGTTATGACACAGCTAAAACAGGCTTGCACGCTCTCTGTGTAAAAAGTTAGCATCATAGCAAAAGCGTGCATAGCCTGGCAGTTTAAAAAATGCTCCTCATTAGCATTCATTGAGAGAGGAAAACAATAAGCCAGAGGGTCTGGATTGTACACCAGTGGTGGAGGTGCTTTGAAATGAAGTGAGACGTTTGTGACCGATTAGCTCAATCTGAGACTAAGCTTTGTCTGGATGCTTCACTGTCAACTCCCACTGGGATCAGCAAATGGAGAGCAAAATGTCTGTTGGTTGTTCCCTAAATTCGGTTTGGGTGTTAAGCCCACCTCCATTATGTCAAGGGTAAAAGCCTGTTTTTGATTCGTTCCCTACCTCAAGCAAACAAAATTAAGTGTAAATAGACCTGGTGGCCAAACTAAGCTATAAAGTGAAATCAAATCTCTCACAGATCTGGATGGGTTTTCCCAGGTGAGTGAGGAGCCCCTTTCAGCACTGACACCAGTCTCCATCTGCAAGGCACAGCTATGCCCTGAGCGTGAGCCACTCCTCTCCACTCTGCCGTTTTGATGCAAACCAGTGTTGACAGTAGTGGAATGTGTCCTATCTGCTTACTGTCAATCATGGTGACCAATAGGCACAGACATCAATGATTGTGCATTAGCTCTGAAAGGACGCAATGCTAAATCCCTGAATAACCTTAGATGGATGAGGGACAACATCCCCAAGTGTGAGAAGAGTATGGTTAAAACAGGCCTACAATGTTTGAAATCTGCATCCAATGAAGATACTAAAAGTGCTTGCTGGTCAGCCATTCAATTTGAATCAGTTCTACTCTAAGAGTCATGGAAGGGGTCCTTTAAACCGTGGCATTTCCTAGACTTAATGAGAGAGACCAAAAAGCCATTTCATTCAGGAAATTAAACCATATTCACTGGTGGTGGACAATTTGATTTGATTTATTTTTATCCTATCTAAAAGCAGCAATGGGCCATTACAAAGGAAGCATGAAGGGGGCGATGTGGGGGACTTAAATGTAGGAGTCAAGTTAGAAGTAAGATTGATGAGGATGTAGGCCAAGCTAAGTCCAGAGAAATATTTTTCGCTATATGCCTGTCTGCTTTGAATTTAGCTTCATATTTGCTTCCACATGCCCTGTGACAAATAGCTGAAAACATAACTAGAGCCCACCTACTGTAACTGATGACAGTGGGAGTCATGTAGTTCCTGTAATCCTTGACTGCCCCCCAGTGTCTGCTTCTGCAATTAACCAACTCCATTTAGTCTTTCAGTACAGCTCTAGTTAAAGGAACTTTCAGTGTAGCTCTAGTTAAAGGAACTTTCAGTATAGCTCTAGATAAAGGAACTTTCAGTATAGCTCTAGTTAAAAGTATGTTCAGTATAGCTCTAGTTAAAGGAACGTCCAGTATAGCTCTAGTTAAAGGAACTTTTAGTATAGCTCTAGTTAAAGGAACTTTCAGTATAGCTCTAGTTAAAGGAACTTTCAGTATAGCTCTAGTTAAAGGAACTTTCATTATAGCTCTAGTTAAAAGTATGTTCAGTATAGCTCTAGTTAAAGGAACTTTCAGTATAGCTCTAGTAAAAGGAACTTTCAGTATAGCTCTAGTTAAAGGAACTTTCAGTATAGCTCTATTTAAATGTACTTAGAGGATGAAAGGGAGGATGTAGAGAGAATGTCGAAAGCAGCATCATAAACAAAAATACTTGGCTAAAATTCAAGATATAATCTCAATATTTTAGCAAACTAGAAACATAAAAATTATGTAAATATAGGCTGCTTTTTACTGTAAGTTTTATAATATAGGCAGAAAGCTTCTTCTTAATGTAAGTTTTTTAATATAGCCTGCTTCTTCTTACTGTAAGTTTTCTCATGATCTAAAGTTGTCACTGTGTTTTGTCTTTTGATTTCAGTCAACTTTATTGAATCGTGAAATCAGCATTTGAGGACACACAACCCAACATCATATTCACAATAAAAACAACATAATTTTCATTCCTTCAAGAGAGAAAAATTGACCATTTATAACATACACATAAGAAATACTTTCAATCTTAGCAGCCAGTAACACAAACACAGACAGGCTGACACTCCTAAGACAGGAAAACAGAAAGCAAGTCTCATACCAAACAAACAACACTGGAATCAATTAGGTCAAATCCTACACTTTGATCAGAATTATTTTCATGAAGCTATATAATATGAAATTGCATTGAGAATGCTGTAGTTTTGATGGTGGTTGTTTGAGGTACCATTACCTTTTAAAACTTGATGCTACTTTTGCACATTATTTACAGAGCTGACTTTACTCTTTTTTTGTGTATTATACTAAATTACATTCCACTGACAATGTTTCTGTTAAAACAACAGCAGTTACAGCCATGGCCAGTGCCCATTACTTGAGAATTATCCCAGTTATTATCACAGGGACTTTTAAATGATGCTGCTATGATCAAACTAAAGTGTTGTTTAAAGGGCAGTTGGAAATAAACCTGTAGAAAATGATGCTCCCTTCTCCTTAGAATTGTATGACCACACTGGACACACAATAGTTTATGAGTGATTCATTACAGTTCAGTTTAGCATTCTGTGATTCAAAACCTGAAAAGGTGAATAAAACCTGAACATTTATCATAGCATAAATCAACTCATATCCTGTTTCTAGAAAATTTGATACAGCGAGGACTGAACAGTGAAATGGCAACTATCACAAACTAATGAGAGCAAGGAAACAGAGTTGCAGCTTTCTGTGACCCTTATAGTTTGTGTTAACTGCTGGTTCACAGATTCGGTCTAAGTTGTGCTGAATTTTCTCGTTACTTGACAGCACTCGATGAGCTGAAGCGACAGAGATATGGATTGATTTCTGCCTGACTTTTGCTTTAATGGTTTGATTTGAGTTTTATCATGCAGTGACGTCCCGCTTTCTTTCTGCATACTTCTGACTCACACAGCACCATGATCACCCACTGGGTATCCTCACTCAGTCTAGTGTAGATGTGTCCAAAACCTCACCTGAAAATAAGCCCCTATTTTGGCTCCTCTTAGAGTCCAAGTCTAAGCTTACATATGGGCTTAGTCTTGTCAGTCACTACCATCTACCATATTGAAAATTACTTGTGTGTCTTTGGAAAAAGACAAAGATGAGAATGCTGAGTTTTCTTTCTGTGTTTATGTTTATGTTGTGTTTGTTTGGTGCTATTCCCTGAAGTACGGGTGGAAAAAGTGAGAGTGTTCTTACACACACAAAATTCTTCAAAAAGATTCTACTGTTTTTAGAGATATTGCAATAAACCATAGGAAGTCCCAATTTGGTTATGATTAAACGGCTTTGAATTCACACCAAAATCAGCAGACACTGTGACCTTGTGAACTATTTAAGGATTCTGCAGATGTTTGGTGCTCTTTCCTTAGTATTTTAATCCCTCAATATCCTCCCCTGCTCCCCATCCCTAACCAAACACTCTGACTCTGACAGGCTAGTTGGTCTTGGCCATGCTTTTGGTCTTTAGCTCAGCCAGTTTGCTAGTGACAAAGTTCCATTTGAGCGACGTCTCCCCATTGCCGTCGCCTCCCAGAGACGTGTACTTGGAGAAGCTGTTGCCACTTCCCCCACCCCCCTCTTCCCCCGCGGCCTGTACTTCACTCGGTTCTCCCTCCTGGTTCTCCACCTCAGGACTCCTCGCCTGGTTATCAATGCCAGCTTCCGCGTCAACCTCCGACCCCGCCTCCGTAGCCATGGCAGCAGCCGCGGCTGCCTGAGCCTGTTTCGCCTGCTGGAACTTTGTGGCGAAGTTGTCCCAGAAGCCCGTCATTCGCTTGTTGGGTCGAGGGTCCTCTGGCTTCGCTGCCAATGGGCTACAAGGGAACCAGACGGACAGAAACAGCTCGTACATCCATGTTTACACTCACATCACCTTTCATGTTCACATGCAAAATACTAAGAGAGATGGAACTTAGGAAAAAACTAATCAAGCCGTCAAGCAGCTCATATCAATCAGACTCTGGCTGGTGTGGTAGTGATGGGGTAGTGTGGTGATGTGATGAAGATTATATGGAGCAGGATTATGACAGTAATGATGATAATGATGCCTGTGGTGATGATGATGATGATGATGATGGTGGTGGTGGTGTATACTCACTGGTCAGGTTCAGGCTCTGGCTCTGGTGGACACTCGGGCTCAGACTCTAGCAGCTGGTGCTCATCCTCCTTGTTGAAGAGGGCGGTGACACTCTTCCAGCCCTTCACACTCGCTCCCTGCATCTGATTAAAGCACAGTAAACATGTCACTCAGCCTTCGCCTCAATAAAATCAGCCATACTCCTGCAAGTCTTGGTTTCACTGTAGAGTGATTCATAATTTTTAGCATCAAGACGAGGGGGTATTCTGGCGTAAATCAGACCATAATCCTGTTATTCAGGGTCACAGAGTGTGGTCAGTAGGAAAAAGAACAAGAAAATCTGGTACAACATCAAATAGTGAACCGGCAGCTAAATTTAACTGATCGGGGCAGCTATGCCATCACAATAGGGTCAACAATAGGGTGCTTTTTCCAATATTATTAGCAACTAAAATTTTGGAAAATGCACCCCTGGTCCTCTCCTAAATTTCTAACACCTACTATCACTGCTAGTTGATTGATACTTACTTTTTTGGCCAACTGTGAGACAGCATTGGACCCTTCTTCACCCTGCAGGCCTGCTGGAGTCGTATCAACTTCAGGCTGGACCTTGATATAAATTTAAAAACACAGACAAAGCATAGTTATAGCCTTTTAACAGGCTGTTTTGAACACCGCATGTTATCAAATCAGTGTGAAGACATTGTGCTTAACGAAGAAGGATCACATGGAGGACAGTTCATGCAAAAGTTTTAGGTGCATCAGCCAAAAGCAGCATGATGAGGGTAAGCTATGAGTTTCCTATTATGTAATAAAAGCAGGGAAAATAAATTAAATAACTCTCTCTCTCTTTGTCTCTGCCTGGAGATACACCAGTACAATTTCGCATTAGCAGGAGGTAGGTTGCTACAAGCATTTTTTTATCTGTCATTGTCTTAGTGTCACTCTTTCTCCCTAGAGTTTGTCATCCCTTGAAACAACCGAATGGCCAAAGTACTAACCAAATACACTCTAGTCAAGTACACTCTAGCAGCTGTGACGATGCACACATTTTGAGAAATAGTTCTAGACAGATGTCAAAATTGTCAAACAAAGGAGTTACAGACGCGTCAGTCACATCACAGTCGCCCCCCAGTGGCACATTGATAATACTGCAGAAATCAAGCTCACTGTGGTTAGAAATAATGTAACAGCTTAGAATATTAAGATGAGAACCAGGTTTGTATAATACACATCATCACAGAAATAAAATAGCAATGTAGTAACAATGTACTAATGATAACAAAGCTCAAACTCTTCCCTTCAAGGCAACAAGAGCAGCAGGATAAAGAATGACTCTAAACACTGACCATATTTCCCTAATTACTTGTCAGTCAGCAGTTTTACATTCAACTTGTTGCAATATACATAGAACCTAAGGGCAATAACTTAATTAGCAGGTTTAGATTCAGCTGACAGCCGAGAAGTCATGAACTCTCTAAGAAACAAAAACGTGCTGTAAAACAGAAAACATCATTTTGGGAGTACTGTTGTGAAAATCCACAAATTTAAAAAACTTTTCCAGGGTCCTAGTTGGCATTCTGTTCTTTGGAATTATCCTCTACTGACATCTGTCCACAGCTCATATGGAAACTATGCCTGTAGACATTGATGGGACAAACTAGCCTATAAGCTGTGACTATCCTGGGAGAGAAATGCATACCAGTCAGCCATCTGTAAATGGCTGGATCCTTCCTATCCATCCATCTTGTCACTGTCATTCTCCAACGTGCCATCTATCTAAAGCCTGCAACGCTCATTGCGTTTCATGTTACTGCACGGTACTCAGAAGTAGGTCACTCAGACCTGCGATCTTCAGGGTGACATGTTTGATTATTTGAGTGAAATGTGGTAAATTGTACACCATGATCTCTGGAATAGCTGTTCAATGTGCTTGGAGAAATCCTGTGTGAATCAGTCCATAGCCCTGTTGATTATAGTCACTGAGTGCTGTTGATCAGAAGAAGAACAAGAGAATTTTATACATAGACCACATAGTGATATTGCAGCTAATAGTAAGTGAATGGGGCACATAAACTCACTTTCAGTTAAATTTTCCTATGCCCCATTCAGTTAATATTAGCTGCTGGTTTGCTATTCGGTCTATGTTGTATCAAATTTCTTTGTTCTTTGTCCTACAGACAGCACCCAGTGACCTCAAACAACAGGGCTGTGGATTGAATCACACTGGATTTCTCCTTTAAGTTTTCAATACAAGCTTTCAACTTGTGTCCCAACTCAGTCAAGTTCCACAGTTTCATTTTGTGTCAAATCAATACTTAACCCTATACACTGTGGAACTCTGTTTGGTCCTAGATGTGTTGTGTTCTAATGTGTGTGTGTAATCTACATGTGTGTGAAGCTATCTTATGACAGAAGAGGCCGGAGCTCTCCTCAACTCTTATCTGTACTGATCCAGGTAAATGTAAACATACTGATCCAGGTCCTCATAAACTGAAGTCTGAGTTTGCATTGCCCTCATGCAGTACATTGATCAGTGGTCTGTAGGTACAGTGCTTCAGGGATGCAAACACTTCTGCGTGAGGCTGTGTGAAGACAGATTAGGCTTTTTTCCCCTCAACACACAGCATAGCTAGAATGGCTTTATCGTCTGTAGATAGTCTGCTTTAACACTATGGGAAATGTAACCTCTGGAAGTACAGTAGATCCCTCCAAACCCATTAGATCCTTAAAACTAAAGCACACTAGAGCACACAGGCCGACAGTTGGATGTCTGAGAGTGTCAGGCCCGTCCATGCGTGTCTTTTGCCAAATTTGAGCAGAATGCACAGTTTGGCCGATACAGACAACATGATTTAACTAAATCAGCAACAGAGCTTTGGCAGTGATAGCTGTCCGTCTACACCGTAGTAGATGCTCTGAAGTCTGCCTGTTGTGTGCTAGCTTTTAGAGGCCTTGTGTGCTATATAAATATCAAACCTCCACACCTCCAAGGAAATCACAAATATGATATCAAACATCCCTGGCAGCTAGCTGGACAGCAATCTATATGGTTCATTTTTGCTTCTAACCTGTTGAATTTAAGGTGGGTCTATGTGCAAGGTTTAAATGGTTCACCAGTGATAACACTTATCTAAACTCTTCATCTCACCTCCTCAGCCACCTCTTCCTCCATGTCTGGGTTCAGGGTCTTCATCACCTTGCTCTTGTAAACCTTCCAGAGGGGATTCATGTTGAATATCTTCCAATGGCCTCTTCCACCGTTGAGAATGTTTTTCAAATAGCAATTTCCGGAAGCCTTCAGGAGCCACCATCAAACAGGCACAATCCCTAGACACTGCAGTGAGCTACAGATGCCCTCCAGTCCTTCCAGTCTCACCACCAGGTCCCCTCTTCCATGGGCATCGACCCTCCAGGTGACCAGGAAACTGCTGAGTCACTTTAAAGAGTGAGGTGCTGGGTCATGTTTAGTAGGATAATGGCCTGATTATAACTACCAAGAGGAGATGGCTTCCTCACAGCTAGACTGAGAAAGGAAGGTAGCAGAGGTGTCCCACTGCCTCACACACACACACACACAGAAACACACACATGCACTCAAACATGCACGCACATACACACCCACACTGTCTTGCTTTAGGCTTCAAGCATTGGTTACCTGGAAACAGGTATGAATTACCTCATGAATATTTCACCATGTGGAGAGCCAAGCTTCCATTGTTGGCTCAGCCGTCAGGACTAGGCCCTGTAACCTGAACCCAAATGGCTTACACACACACACACACACACATGCACACACACAAACGCACACACACACACATTTCCACACATACACACACACATATGCACGCTTGCACACACACACACTTGTAGGAGCTATGTTCAGCCATTCCTTCAAAACACATTCCCAACAGGAGACATTTTAGACAACATGGAACAGAGAGACATGGTGGTATACCAACAGCTTGCTGTTTTGTTGGTGTGTATTTCTGCGCTATCTGATTTAGTTAATGGCTGTGGTGGGTGTTGACAGCATTGCTCCCATGTAAATAAACATGACACTATGTATTTAACCATTTCAACTCTCATACACTCTGAGTTAAAGTTAAAATCGCTGACACAGTTCACAACGAATTTCAATGATTAAACAAATCATCAGTATAACAAGTGACTTCACAATTAATTCAAGAAACATGCAATTGATGAAACAGGAAACTGGAATCCCTGAAGGGTCTAGGAAGGAAGGTTAAAACTCCTGTTTCATCTGTTGCAAAGACCCCTGACCCTTCACACCAGTGACAACAGTGATTTCTTCCTGTTCCAACTGCTGTCAGTCATCTATCTGAACCAATCAGGAGAACGTGTGCAGTTATCTGGCCTTTCTCAGACACACCCATCTCTGGGTAACCAGAGCCGATGTGTCGAGTGGAATATAGATGGGAACAGACGTCATGAAAGTTGAATGAGGTGCACAGTTTCATTCAGCCCCAAACAGACTCCTGCACACTTGATTTGTTTACATTGTAAAGAGTGACCCAGTCAATGTTCTTTTTACAGACAGAAAAGATACTTTTAAAGTCTCTAGTGGGAAGACTTTTACATTTTTAGACCTATTTTTGACCCTTAGTGATCCCAGTTGCCATGACAGGAAAACACAATCATCACCAGTAAAAGACACTTCACGCTGAGGAAAGACCAAACCTTTAGATTTTCTTTCTAAACAATCCAGTCACTCTCGCTTTACAGTAAGTACTAAATCAGCTGACACAGGGGGCCTCTGAGCTGCAGGTTAACTCAAGTTGCTCCTCTCCCTGTCCAGAGGCTTTGTCCTGTCCAGTCCTGTCCTGTCCCAAAGCATCCCAGTTTCAGGCTCCTCTGACGGCCAGTGTGAATAATTCATCAGGAGTTCAGCTCCGCCAGTCACACCCTGATATTGTGGCAAAGCCCTTCATCAGGCAACAACCTCACACACACACAATGCATATTCACCTTAAAGCACCATGCTATCATCCATCCCAGTTAATCCCTCTGATGTGCGTAAACAAACACCTCTGTTCCATACTGAAACTATACAAAGGCTATGTTCATTTACCACAAAAGAAAAAGTCTACCAGGAAGGCAAGTGCTGCTGCATGTTTTTCTTTGTCTATAAGATGCCAATGTACTGCAGAGGTGTAATTGCATTTGTGCTGGTGGATAGCAGTTTTTTTATGCTAGTGCCCAAATGAGATGAGAGCCAGGTTAGTTAGCCCTCTAGACCATCTTGAAATATAATCTTATTTGTTCTTAATCCACGTGGGTTTATTACCATCAGATAACCATCTGTTTCAACAAGATGAACTCATTACTCCATGCTCCTTGGCCTGGAGAGAGATATGAAGAGGGGATAGCGGTTCACTCCATGAGTATAAAAAAGGTAATGCTAGCAATCAAATGTTGCTTTAAAAGCATGCAGGCCCAAAGTTGGTCCTAATTTGGGATCAGCATTAAAATTTCAAGAAGGCCTCCCAACTACCACACCTCACCAGCAGATGGCTCTACACAAGACCCTCTGGACTACAACCACATGATAAGTGATGGAGTATGAGCAGCCCTACAAAGCATGTTTAGGCTTATCCAGATGACTTCAAAAGTAAACACTGATTTAAAAAACGCTGGATTGAGTGGTTTCAAAAGTGACTTTTGTGATCAGTGGTTATTTCTGCTACCTGTATAAGCCCATAACCTCTGTGCATTATAATCCCTGTGAGTGTTTAATGGGAAGCCTTGAGAATGAATTTGAGACTCCAAAGGATCTTCCAGTAAAGGCTAACATGAGTTTTTTTTTCTGATCACTTTTGCATTATGTGAATAAAATTTCCCCCACCACACTTTTGCTGTACTTGTATTTATTTGTATGTTTATTTATGTATTTATAATAAATAATGTTCATTTTGCTTTTTATTTATTTTAGTTGTGTTCTCAGTATTGCAAAGACCCACAAAAGCAACTTAGGAAAGAAATGATTTGCTAATTGTGTTATCAAAATTTGGTAGATACACAGAGTTTATTATCAGAAAAGTGCTAATGACAGTGTACTCTATCCCTCTGTCTCAGGGGTTCTCAAACTTTATTGGGCCAGGGACCCCTCATGCAGCATATATCTTTTCAAGGACCCCTCAAATCAAATATAAATCAAAATATGATCTCAACAAAAACAAAATATTTTGCTCCCCATAAGACAAACTTTTTCACGGACCCCCTGGCAACCTGCTGCGGACCCCAGTTTGAGAACCAATACTCTATCTAATTAGTTTTAACAATAACATTCAGCCAGATGTTTTCAAACCCTTGGTCCTATAGCATGGTGTTACAGATTTGCAGTCAAACTGCCGGCCAATATTTTGAATGATATAACAGACTTGCTACACAGAGCTCTAATCTAACATCACAACTATCACTATTTTCATTTGTGTTTTTGGCCACCAGGGGGCAATATAACCCCAAACTCTAGCTCCCAATCAGCTCGGTGCATATTGCTGCCTTGCCTGAGATGAGGAACAGAATGTTCAGAACAGAGTGTTCCTTTGCCACTCATTCCCTCTCTCTCCCTTGTCTCTTTACCTCAGGATCCTCACGTGCAGCAGGACATGCATGTGAGAATGTATAGTGCTGTTGTGTGTGTGTGTGTGTGTGTGTGTGTGTGGTCGTTCATGGTCATTGATTAGAGGTTTCCTGCGTCTCTATTGTTCCTCTTACCAAGGTCCAAGCTCTGTCTGTGAAGTGAAAGGGATTATGCTATTTTCAACACAAATCAGTCTATGAAGATTGTGTGTGAAATCGGCTTGGTTAGTTGTTGTGTCTGATGTGTGTGTATAAGGTGTTTATAAGGCTTATGTTAATCTCACAGCTTGATTGTTCTTGACAGACGATATCTGTGGGATCCATGGAAGGACTGATCATGGCACATGAAGACTCACCAAAGAAACCCTAAATTAATGTGTCCTTTCCAATCATTACAGTCTACAGCACTGAATCGGGTAAATTTACCCTGCTGACTATGTTGTTCCCACTGTCAACACACAGTGAAGAGCTACTGTCAAGGACCAAGCCTTCAACTCTCCAACCTCTCCTCTCCACCAGTGCCTCCCACCTTGACCCAAGCCAGTGCCAATTTACAGGCTCATACCAAAAGACAAGAACTGACTGAGAACCCAACAGAAAACACAAAGAGAGACTGGATGACTCAGGGGGTCACTGAGTTCACTGATCAGACCTCACAGCTCCTGTGGGGGGATGGGTCAGAGGTCACTGCTTGAGGCAAAATCGCCAGGATGTGCGACACAGAGCTCAGATAACAGCTGACTGTGAGGGGATGTGGCTCTGATGTGGTCCGGGTCTGGCCCTAATTGCAGCAACAGCTCCATGATGTAGGTTAGCAGGGTATGCAATGGGCCCCTCCCCCATCTCCCTGTCTTGTCTGGAATGCTTTGTTTGACTTTGTGTTAAAGCTCCACTGTCGCCCAGAGAGACCGCCTGTCTCTTTTAGGACAAATGCAGGAATGGCCATCTTCTGTGCTGAACTGTAGTGCTGACATGCTTTAAAAAAATATTTTTTATTATTTCTGACTATTTTAGTGTTCTATTTTGAATTATTTTAAATCATCTTCAAAAGGATTGAAGAAGGTCTAACAGCAGCTTAAACACTGAAATGGTGACTGATGTCAGATAAGATGATAAGCAAATGTTGGTGGGGTTTTTTTTGAGGGGGGGTGCGCAACATTTTTATGTAGAATATGACCTGTATGTGTTTGCAGGGTGTGATTCATGGCAGTCCTGTTGTGTTCTGTTTTAACCGTGTGGATTAACCCAGAATGTCCTAATACCATAAAGACCATTAGCCTGACAAGCCAGACTATGACATCAAAATGTGCAGTCTGACCACAGCCGATAGACCAAGCTCAATCCTAGGGGTGGAATCAGTGGTTGTCTTTGAAACTGGATAACATCGGCAAAACAGCAAATACGTCCTTGTTTGAACAAGGACGTACTTGAGTACAACTTTCAAAGAAAAGCCCAAGTCTAACTCTTCCAAACTCGATGCCAAAGCCAATTGAAATGACTGCTATTCTTTGTCGACTCTGTTGATTTGCACCGTTACAGCCCTGTCGTTATCATGCTGAGCCTAACCAACTACTCTCTACAAAGATAAAGCGTTGTGATTGGTCTTACCAATCCTGTGTATGGCCAATGGTAGACCTACTAAGGCTCCAATGGAGCGTGTCTAGACATACCCGCTGAGCAACACTATTTGCTACTGCAAGGGTGCGTCTAGATTTCCAGGCTAAAAGACCATATGGCCAGCTTGACCATTACACTATCAACACCTTGTTCTTTATGAATGCTCAGCTGTGATCATGTTTCATGAGGTATAGCTAATTTAGATCCATGATATTTGCTGCAGGCCAACCCTATCTCAGGTCACCCAAATAAACAGCCACCCAAATGTCCTTCACCTGCACTTCCTCATCCATCTATTCACTCTCTTTCACTCACACCCACTCCAGTTCACCTCTATGCATGGTCAACCTGGTGCTGTGTAAGGCAAAGTGTAAATAAAGGTCCAATGGCGATCAAGGGGACTAAGATGACTCCACATTCATACGTGCACATTCAGTAAATCATTGCCATTGTCTCCAACAGCATCAGGATCTTGGTTGTGGGTGCATTCTCCTCATTTGCTCTTAACTGTTTTCCTTTCAATACTTCTAAAACATTATTTTTACTCTCTACTTTGGCCCCACTTGCCCCTGCTGTCTTTGTTGACTGTCCCATCATCCCTGTCCCCCAGAGCCTCATCTCCTAGTTCATAATTCTTTCTTTTTCTTTCTTTCTTTCTTTCTTTCTTTCTTCCTTCCTTTCTTTCACTCTTTCTTTCTTTCTTTCTTTCTTTCTTTCTTTCTTTCTTTCTTCTGCTTTCTCTTGTCTTCCTCTGACATCTCTGCTATAAGGGACTGACTGACACCCACAGCTTGGGCCTGGTCGCTATGGTCGAAGAAAAGTCGCATCAGCAGGGGGCCAACCAACCCCCCCACCCCCCACCCCCAACCCCCCACCTACCCCGACATCCACCCCCACCCCCGCCCCCCTGGCTCCGCGCCGCCCCCAGCCCCCATCTGCCAGAGTGTTTACCTCAGCCCGCTTGTGTGTATGTATATATATATATATATCTACATATGACAGCACGCTGCCAACCAGGACGGAATGTTCCCACCAAAATAGCACCCACCCGTGACCCCCCAACAGGCAGTGGTGGATCTAGGTATGGCCACTATAGGTACGGGAACACTGGGTGCGTTGAGAACGATGACACTTTTGTGCTTTGTGCCATTTGTGGGTCTATATCACTCTTACAGTAAGTCTAAAGCAGTGCAGGTGACATCTGTGATATAGATCTATGATACGAGGTCACATCTATGATATAGATGTGGATCAATTAACAAGTCAGTTAATCTTGTTCTTGTCTTGTGGGGACTGGAGGCAGCAACCTCAAGTGTCCCCAGTGTGGAGGCCCAAGGTAGGGGAGCAGGGTGATTTATCAATTAGTGCACGTCTAAGTCTGTCATGTACATACCAAAGTGAAATCTACACTGAATAAAACACAGCATGTAAATGCAGAACTAGGCACAGTGTACTGTAGCCATTGCCAGAGAGATAATAATCCGAGCAATGAGACGAGCAATATATCTATGGTGTAAGGAGATCAGTATGACGAGCTGCATGGTATTTATACTGCACTTTTATTACACTATTGTACTTTCAACTTAAAATAGTGCAGTTTTTATGTTAACAATATGCACTCTTTGTTAGTTTGTTTCATTGTGTTGTGGCTTGAAAGTTATCCTCTTTTGTATGTCGCTTTGGATAAAAGTGGCTGCTTAATTTATAAATGTAAATGTAAATGGGACATCAAATGTGCATCAAATAAGATTACATCACGCACACCAGCGTCAAACTCTGCTGCCGCTGACTGTCCATAACCAGTCAGGTCTGTTTTGTCTGATCAGTTCAAGAGAATCCAATATTGATTCCACAGGCTGCTCGCTGTGTGCTGTGTGCAGCTGGTGTATGGGGGCACACAAAATTGTCCAATTCAGAAGCGCTCCGAACTGCTGTGGGAGTGTCAGTGTGTAGAGACCCTCAGTGTTGGTGGCAGCGTCAGCAAAGCTGCAAGGTTACATTCTTTCTTTCTGAACTGGGGCACCAGTGTGATTCTCCCAAATCTCCCAATTCAAAGTTCCCTCCAGTGACTTAGCTGTTATATAAAGGTAAAAAACTACAGTGCGTAATTCTGTTTTAATGCAACAGCAGTTTGTAGGTTTAAATTACAAGACTTTGACAAAAGGTTTGAACATAACAAGATAACTTAATTCATTGGCATTGTGCTTAGACAGCCTTCGGAAATTGCCATAAGCCACCAATGTGCTCCAGTTTTGAGCCCCGAGCCAAGACAGATCACTCCTCACCATTATCACCTTCAGGTGGAGTTGTCACCTGCATTGTGTGCTTGGCATTCATAGAGTCTGGATAAGCATACGTTTCTTCTTTTTCTGTTCCGGTTTTCAACAAAGGGATGGACATGCACACAAAAATACTAGAAAGTAAGTGTGGATATGCACAAATAATATGAACTATTTCACTAACCTACGCCTTGCTGCTTAAAACAACTACATTTCATTGATAGAATTATGATCATCGACATAGTTTTTCAGCTGAGGCCTTCCTGGGCTCTGTTGCTGTTAGACACAAACGACGGCTCAAAGATCTTGGCAAAACCAGAGCCCTGCTTATGTTATTCAGCGGCCTCTTTGTTTGCGTAACAGCATGAGGCAGGAAGACATATATACCATGAACGAGGACACATCCAAGACTGCTCCTGCCATATATTACTGACAGAGGTTGGACTGAGCTATTATATGTCAAACGAAACATTGCTATTTACACACAGCCTGGGTTTCTGTCCTTGGCTGGAAAGAAACTGTTAGCAGGCACTACTTTTATGATTTGTGTCTTTGTATTGCAGAAGTAGAACTGACTTAAACAAGTTATTTAAAGCAGACATTTAAACCCTGGATAATAAAAGAAATAGAAAATGCCTGTCAGTTTGTCATCAAGGATTATATAACTCTGAAACCCCCTTTGCCAGAGGGGGAGAAAGAGAACAATGGAGGATTGTATTCAGTGACCAGACAGACTCAGAGAGACTAGAGAGATGTGTTGCACAGGCTGCAGAAAGGTTTGCAGACATGACGCCCAAACATATAAATAAGCTTCACCAGAAGGTCCTATTCATATAAACACACAAACAAACAAACACACACACACACAGTCACACGTACACAAACTAAGGCAAGCAAGCCTTTTATCTCACATACATACATACACCCAAAAACATAAACCCAGGTGAAGCTCTTTCCTCTCTCTTGTCTGTGTTGTGACATGTCTTTCCCATCATTCCCTGCCTCCCTCTGGCAGTATACAATAGTTGGCCGGTGGTTGAAGGTAACTTCTAAATCATTTTGGCCTCCTCATGTTCCAAAAAACCCATTGTTTGTTTGTGTCATACCAAACCTGCCCCACCAATAAAAAGGCCCCCAAATATAGTGTATGGAAAGGTTACGCAAAGTGAACAAACAGACGGGAATTTGGAGTTGGATGCCAGGCTGGACAGGAACCAAGATGGCTGAAATGAATGGAGCTCTTATATCTCACACAGCGAGGCGGTGTAAAAATCTTTCGAGGAGTGTGTCACCTATTGGCATTAGCAGGCTTTCAGCGCAGAAACATTAGTGTGTTCTTCCCATGAGCCTTTGCAGCACCCAGCTGGTTACATAACAGCCTTCTTGTGACCTTTCACCTGCTCTTGAGGTGTAGCATGCCATCCCCGCTGGATGCCAGCGAGAGTGAGGTCTGACAGATAACCGTAACACTGAGGCATGTGGCATCCTCCCTACAGAGCGAGAGAACAGTATAGACCACATAGCTGAAATGTCTCGCTACTCCGTGGTCTATAAAACACCTCTTTGAAGGCTTGGGTACCTCCTGGCCTTCCTGAACTCATTGACCTTCATCTTAAGAGCCTGTTCTTTCGTCTCCCTTGAGCTGCTGTTTATGGTGGTGTTTTCTACTTGGCTTGTGCAGTATGTGATCAATCATTGCCCATTGATAAAGGTGTGTGTGTGTGCATCTTTTGGATTCCATGGCTCTAACTGTGTAGATGTCCACATTTTTGGCAACTGGAACTTGGAACTTTGGAACTAACAGGAGTCGCTGGGAGAGATGAGAAGCATTTGGCCAACATGTGGATCTGATCTGATGGGGTCTACTGATGTTGATGCTGATCTGTGGAATGACCAGCCAGGGGGTTGAATAAAGCTGTGTTTAATTTCAGACAGGGACAAAATGTGCTCTGTGGGGTCTCTGAGGAGTGTGTACATGTGTGTGTGTGTGTGTGTGTGTGTGTGTGTGTGTGTGTGTGTGTGTGTGTGTGTGTGTGTGTGTGTGTCCGTGTGTGTGTGTATGTCCATGTGTGTGTGTAGGTGTGTGTGTGTGCATATGGCCTATGCATGTTTGTAACTGAGTGGAGAGTCGAGTAACTGTAACTGCTTGTTGCCTCACAGGGAGTCAGAGGCCCCTTCAGGAGAGGAAATGAATCCAAACATACAGACAGACTTGCCTTGTAACCCAAGCTAGTTAGAACCAGTTAGTAACAGTGAGAAGAACACAAGAGAAGAATGAATCAGCTTACAGTCACACACACACACACACACACACACATACACACTTTTAATATTTACATACAGACATAAGTGGCAGCACTCATGCACACACACATACACATACAGCACAAACTCACACACAGCAACACATGAAGACACAGGGGCACACAGACGCATGAATGTCTACACACAGAGACACACCCACACACAAACACACACAAGTGCAAGTGCATCAGGGGTCTCACACATGTGGGCAGTGTGTTCTATCGGTTTGTCCTTGACCTCGTGAGTTGGCAAACCTCCACCTCTAAAGAATGCATAAGCTATGTGTCTCACTGCACACAAACAACCCACTCAGGCCTTATCTATATGTTTGGGAACAGAGCTTCAGACACTATGTACTAAGCCATGACATGACTGACATGGCCTCTAACCAATCATCAGAGAGCACAAGAACAGACACCTTGAATGAAAACAAACCACTAAAGACTTGGGAGATCTTACGAAATGTGAAATCAAGAGTTCAAAGTGTGTGTGTGTGTGTGCATGTGAGACACTACTCTGCCAGTTGCACTGAAGCAAACATATGCTCTTGACATTCCAGGCAGCAAGAGAGATGGAGAGACGTGGACGGACATGACATAGCCTCCTCATGAGAAATGAATGCACAGGAGCAGAGGGACAGAGAGAGATATGAGAAGACATGATCAGAGCACTGACTGTGTACACACCAAACAAAGGCATTGTTACACAACACAACCATGTGATGCATCTCAGCCTATAGGACACAGTGTACACATGTCCGGAACTAAAATGTTGTTACCATGACGAAGCACATACAAACCCCATTTGAAAGTCCCTAAATTAGGCAGTGACATTATCTAAGTTGCTGTAAATGCTTTCAGGCTTGCTTGCTGTGCTGCTGTCCTCTGCAGCTGGCTTTCAAACTGCTCTTGTTCACACAGTCTTTCTCTCCATCTCTCTTACTTCTTTCCTCCCCCCATCCTCTTCATTCTGTCTCTTCATTCTTTCTCTCTGTATCTATCTCTATCACACCTATTTAACAACTAATCTATGTATCTCTCTGTGAATAGTTACATGGCCTACCCTTGCTTCCTTACACACACACACACACACACACACACACACACACACACACACACACACACACACACACACACACACACACACACAAACAAACACACACGCTCTTATCAGATGTCCTCTCACACCTGTCCCATCTGACATGACATGCGTACCCCAAAATAAGCCAGCAGGCTAATATAAATCAGTTTCCTGGCCATGACTGTTTGGGTCCAGTGTGGATACCGGTCCAGGTGTCTTTCAACGTTCCGTGCTGATCACCAGCCCCAGAGTCGCCTCAGAGACAGCCCTGATATGTGACCCCTACACATGTCACCGCGTGAGACTGCACCTGAGCTATGGGACATGTTTTTTGGTCAGATGACAAATGTCAGTGCAGTTAGCAAGTCCTCTGTGATCTCTGTGATCTGTGATCTACTTGTTTTGTATGCTCACATGTTTGTTTGTTTGTTTGCTCTGATCTTTTTATGGCATTGATTACCTCACTCTGCACCACGTATAAATAGGATTGGCTGTTTGGAATATTCTTTCAGTCATGTTTCGCCATGTGTTTCTTTATGAGGCAGCATGTATTGTAATGTATTGTAAAGATCCTCTGATCAGAACCGGATACACAACATACTACACACAATACCAGGAAGGGCAGTATCAAAGCTGGCCGTTATGACTTGAATCATACAGGCCATCATGAATGAGGAAACTGGATTAAACCTGAGATGTTTACCATTGTGTCACAAACATCATCTCCCTCACTGAGTTGGAAGGGCACATTGGAATAAACAAAGAGGTGAGGCCACTCTGAGGTGTGAGTGTGTGTGTGTGTGTGTAAATGAGAGCATGTGTGTGTAAATGTGAGTGCTAAATGCCAAACCAGGCCTCAAAGGACACACACTGTATTTGAAGATCCACAAAGAGTTGGCAGCAGCAGCGTCACTCAACCATTTCCCCCCTCATGAGCTGAAATGGAGATAGAATCTGTTATAACATTTACATTTACATTTAGGCATTTAGCAGACGCTTTTCTCCAAAGCGACTTACAAAAGAGGATGACATTCAAGCTACAACACAATGAAAGAACTAACAAGGAGTGCATATTGCTAACATAGAAACTGCACTATTTTAAGTTGAAAGTGCAATAGTGTAACAATAGTTAAGTGCATTCTCAAAATTTATGCCAGGAGATATTCTTGGAAGAGTTGTGTCTTCACGAGTTTCTTGAAGGTGGAGAGGGTATCAGTTGATCTGGTAGCACTTGGGAGGTCATTCCACCACAGTGGAACCAGATATGAGAAGAGTCTTGACTGACCTGCACAAGGTGTTGGCCGTGCTAGAAAACGTTCCTTAGAGGAGCAAAGCGGTTGTCGGGTGACATAGGGCTTCTGGAGAGTATTCAGGTAGATGGGAGCAGAGCCATCATTCACCCTGCAGGCCACCATAAGTGCTTTGAATTTAATGCGAGCAGCCAAGGGTAGCCAGTGAAGTTCAATGACATCTGCCCTTTTTGGCTGGTTAAAGACCAGACGTGCAGCTGCATTCTGAATCATCTGTAGCGGTCTCACCGCACAGGTTGGTAGGCCGAGAGATAACCAGGGTCTTTACCAGGAACTGGGTTGCATGTTGGGTTAGGAACGGTGTGATCTTCCGGCATGGCCAAGCCACAGAGCCAACGTGATCTGCAAAAGTCAGTTGGTCATCGATCATGACACCTAGGTTTCTTGCCACTTTGGTGGGAGAAACAGACAGGGAGTCGATGGAGGTGATGTCCTTTCATCCATGCAGATATATGAGAGAGACAGTCCGAGATCCGTATTGACACCGTGGAGTCGTCAGGC
The DNA here is from genome assembly GCA_027481765.1 of Tenualosa thibaudeaui. Classification (NCBI taxonomy): domain Eukaryota; kingdom Metazoa; phylum Chordata; class Actinopteri; order Clupeiformes; family Clupeidae; genus Tenualosa; species Tenualosa thibaudeaui. Next base: position 1,832,394 of record JAIFZK010000019.1, on the reverse strand, counting down.
GGAAAGGACAGATAGAGCTGGCTATCATCAGCATAGCAGTGGTAAGAGAAGCCATGGGAGTGGATGATTGAGCCCAGCGAGGTGATGTACAGGGCGAAAAGAAGGGGCCCCAGCACAGTTCCTTGGGGTACTCCCATGGTGAGTTGGTGAAGTACCAATGTCTGTCCTAGCCATGATACGTTAAACGGCCATCCAGTAAGATAGGACTTGAACCAGCAGTGCTCTGTGCCATCAATACCCATGTTGGTGAGCTTGTCCAGTAGGATGTGGTGGTTGACCGTGTCAAATGCTGCTGATAGGTCCAGCAGGATGAGCACTGAGGATTGTTAAAAGACAAAATTCAAACAAACCAAAATACAACCCCACCACCCCCATTGTCTTTTTTCAAAGAATGATTTGCCTCTCATTCAAATGAATGACAAACAATGCAACAGGTTTCACATACACACATAGATGCCACCAGAGAGGCTCTGTGCTGAATGGGAAATATGTAATCTTGGTCATCATGTGCCTAATGGGAGCCACATGGTGATGGAAGCTGGAGACAGACAGCGGGTTTGGACAGAGGATTTGTTATGAGGCAGAGGGGGGAAGGACTGTGTTGGCAGGACAGGGCGTGACGGAGTGTTATTCTGTGTTGTGTCCATGGGGAGAGAACGGGAAGAGAACACAACATGTGACTGAACTTACACAAGGAAACTATGAGCACAGGAGTTGGGAGATGTGTTAGCAAATTACAACAGGGATGCACTGTGTGTACGTTTGGATTCCATGTGTTTGCAGTAATTATATTATGACAGGGATGCACTGTGTGTACGTTTGGATTCCATGTGTTTGCAGTAATTAAATTATGACAGGGATGCACTGTGTATACGTTTGGATTCCATGTGTTTGCAGTAATTAAATTATGACAGGGATGCACTGTGTGTACGTTTGGATTCCATGTGTTTGCAGTAATTAAATGCAGAAGTTCTATTGATAAAGCTGCTTGCCAACACAATCTATGTAGTCAATTAATGACTATGGCAAATACATGTATCACATTTTGCAAACATAAGACAAAATTTAGAGAATTAGAGAAAAATCAAGAGAAAAATGAAAAGAGAAACATTAGAGAAAAATGTTAAATAGAGGGGTTGTTCATAACGAGGATAACAGTTTGTGCATGTTTTACAGTTGGTGGTGCGTGGTGAATGAAGTTTTCAATTCACTTCCTATCCAGTTTCTGCTTTTCAGCAGTTGAATTCCCTGCCCGCCTGACTTCAGCGGTGCAGCAGAAGGCCTGATCTCCTCTGCGCTGTCGCAGTGGTATGTGTTTAGATTATGGCAGCAAACACTAGAACTCCCAGCACCCCTGAAGACCCTGACAAGGCTCAGGTTCATATAGAGCCTATTTGAGTAGGTCATGACAGCTCAGAACAAGACAAGCACGGACACGTGGAACGGAATCTCCAGTTTCCCCTCTTCTACAACAGCCTCTGGTCCCTTCAGCTTTTGGCAGTGTCAGTCACTGACAGTGACAACGTGTTATGCCTCTGCTCTCTTCTCTCCTCTCATCTCATCTCTCACAGCTCCAATTCCACCAAGAGCCCCACTTTACAACAAAGCAGTCGAAACACCCCAGGCAGTGCATGAGAACTGGTTTGAATTATAGGAAGTGTTGATGCAAAACACCACCTGATTGAGCAAGTTCTGAAAATACACTGGAATATTTTAGTCCATTGAGGCAAAAAAAACTCTTTCACACAGTAAAAGTGTTAAAAATGAAACCACAGAGACAACTTGTACATACTTGTACAGTGTGTCCACAGAGAATTTTGTAGGAGTTCCAGTGCATTTCTATCATTTACGTACGTTCTCAAAACAATTTGGCAAACACAGTCTTCCATGGCCTGCCAAGCTAAAAAAGGTTTTAAACTCTCCTTAGAGAATACAAGTTGATACTGAGGGCTTTAGCATAGTAGTTCTTTAATCCTCTTCACACATACAGACAGAAATATGACTCCACTCCACAGCTGAGAGGCAGAAGAACAGTCTACAACCCACCTCAAATGAACTGAATGACTGGGCTTGGTGACCACAATGATCAGATGAGAGCCCTTTTCTGATTGTGGGTTGTCAGGCTGCACATTCCTGGGTGGTTGCCACTGCTCCAGGTTTCTGAGAGCCACCATAAGCTCCACATAACTGCATTCCCCAAACAGTTTTGGCTGGATGCCGAGCAACTGTTGCTTGGGAAGCTTTGGCTCTGGGCTGCTGATGAGGCGCTCCAAAAAATCCGCCGTCAAAATCTCTCCGCTGACCTATATTCCCCACGCCCGCTCTCCGCTGGACATATTTATACAGGACACTAGAGTGGCTGTGTTACTAAAGCTGGTTTATGTGGTGTTTCTAAGAAGACTGATTATCAGTTAATACACATATGTCTGCACATGACAAATGAGATCAACTGCCAAAAAAAAATAGAAAGATAAATCTCTGAAAGAGATGACATCAGGACAATTTTTAATTAAGCCATTTATCCATATGGAAGCGATGATCCGTTTTAATTTGGTATGGTTGTACTGGTATACTGCTGTATCGCTGAACTGATCAATAAGAATTTCTCATATGGTAATTTATCATGCTTTACAGAACTCCTACAGATTATAAGGTGGTATGGAGACATATTACAACTCTAACCCAAATTTATTATGCATTCTCAAACAACTTGGAAACCCTCAGGCTGAAAAAACTCTGATGTTTCTCAGTTGGTTTAGGAAGGGCAACTGAATCAGCTGCTGATATGTTAAGAGTCCTTTTAAATCTGTGCTATATACTCCTTCCGTCCCATTTCAGAGGTGATGTAAGCAGGTTGCGTAAGACTGTGGTGTCACTTATCTTGTTGATTAACGGGGTCTCTCTCTCTCCGACCTCTTCTCAAGCCTTGGGTTAGATATCAGTATTTGCTCGTCATTTTTTGCCAGAGCAATCATTATCAGTTATTCAAGACAATACTGTCCTTAAATAAGTAGAAACCTTAACTAGAGATCTTCTCCGCACATACTATCATGCTCAGAAGGCACCTTTTGTAATGTTGAGTGGAGGTGGTGGTGGTGGGGGGGGGGGGGTTAACTGTATTTATTTATTTTGTCCCATTATTTTGTTCTTTCTGCCTCAGAGCAGCCCAACATCACATTGTAACTTTAATGGCAGGGTTTAAATGAGTGGTTACAACTGCAGATACACCCATAAAAAACCCACAGCCAAAGGTGCAAACACAGAGCTTTATGGGGCCAAATAGAGCACTGTGAATGCAGCAACCTTTGAATCCAGTGGTAAGCAGCTTTCAAAAAATCCTGATCGAGAGAAAGGGGTAAGAAATGGCGAGAATGAGAGAGAAAAAGAGAGAGAGGGAAAGGGAGGGAGAAAGAGAAACAACAGACGAAGAGAGAGATGGCCAGTTTACCAAAAAAAAAAGCTCACGGATGATTACGGATGGGAACATGTCGCCCTACTTCACCAGGATGACAGGGCAAAGGACGTGTGGGCAGAGAGGGGGGCACGGCGGGCAGATGGGGTAGTGTGCCACCCGGAGGGAAGAGGAGCACAGCCACACTCAGCCCGGCTCAGGTCGAGCTTCGGCACATTTCAGACAGACACCCCAACTCCAGTCACAACACTGATGCCACGGACAGCTCTGCACATGCAGCAGACTGGCACATGGGGAAAGGACTCTCTGCAAGTCCATTACACATAGTCCCTTTCTAACCCACTGACCAAGAGAAGGGTAGGGAACACAGAGTTCCCAAAACAAAAAACAAAACTAGGTCATGCAATTCACATCAAGATGAATATTAAGATGTAATGTTTGCTGGGAAACCTGAAATCAACCAGGGACCTGAAAAAAGAGAAAGGAACTTACTTTGACTTTACTTCTTCTACTTTACTTCCAAGGCAATTTTGGGGTATATGTACAATATGCACATAAATGTTTTCCTTAAATTAACTGTATGTTCCATGAGGGTCTGAACTATGATCTTGCTCAGTCTGGCTTGTTCAGTGGGCATGTGGTTTTTAGGTTGAAATCCATGGGTTTGAATCTGAACTGTGAACTGGTATTTCTGTACATGCAATTCATTGATATCTAGGGTAATGTAGTGTGTGGTAATTCATATTTGCTAGTGATCACCATTACCTGACATAACATTGCATGTTGTTGTGTTGACAAAAGACAATGTCCATGGCAAAATCTGCATTTCAATAATTATTTAATTTTATTTGCAAATGTAGCAGCAAAACAACCAAATCATACATATTTGCAAGTACAGTATATTTAAAACCCACTCCAGTCTGGGTGTGTTCATCATCAGGACTAGAGTTCATGGCAGAATACAGTAAATGTTTAAGTGTACAGAATACAGTAAGTGTTTAAACAAATGTGTTCCTCATCAGGCACCGTACAGCCCAGACTGCATCCGATTCTGGTTCAGATCTGCACCCAATCAGGTCCAGATCCGGTCCTGAGCAGACTGCAGATGGGGACCAGAGCATTCATACAGGACACACACATGCAGTCCCTCCCAGACAGATACAGATGGGATAGGGTTGTACAATACAGAATAGTACACACAAGCACACAGGCCAGGCTTCGAGAGCAATGATATGATTTATATATGGGCAATACAGACCCACAGTCAGGACCAGAACAGTCAGTCCAGTGGGCTCTTCACAGTGATAGCGGTATAAACCTACAAACCTACCAACCAACAAATAGTATTGGCATTCGGTTAAAAAGCAAGTACTCAATCAACAACATACAAACTCAAAACTAATTCTCAAGAGATATACACACCATATGTGATTTCTCTCTGGCGGACACACACTCATCAGCACAAATACAGTAAAGACAATAAGATCCATTACAGTCATACAGCCAAGGTCACCTGTCCAGTTTGGACACCCTAACTAGAACTCTTTCTCTGGTGCTTTTACATACAGGGGAGATATTGCACTAAAATAATTCTTTATTTACTTAGAATATCACCACCCAGTGGGTGTTGCTAAGGTGACTGCAGTCAGATCAAATGTTTATGGTGAAATGTTTTACAAGATGGTTTCTTATTTACAAAGGCCATTTACTTCTCAAGTTCAAGTATTCACAAACCGAATGGTTTGTAAGGTCTTATGAGGTTCATGCTCAACTCTAACCCCAACCATTATGAAGCAAAAATTGATAACAACAGCTCTTTTGTGTACTTATAAACCCATTTGAAGCATCCCTGCAGAGTGTGCCTGGGCCATCAGTTCTTTGTCCATGTGGCTCCAAATTGGGGCAACGTCATGACGCATCAACGCACAGCCAATGGGAAGCCGGCGCTTGGGTTCATGTCCTGAGCTGCCGTGCTTGGAACACTAGAGTCGGGTGTCTCAGGGAGAACGTGCCCCGTGACGGAACGTCTGCGGGAGAACGTGTTCAGGGATGTACAAGACCCAAAACCCAAAATAGGGGAGGGGGGACGGACAGACGGAAGAGGGGTAGTGGGAGTCATGAGCTGCGCCAAAACGTGTCACCCATCACAGTGCATCACATCTGCCGAGGCAAGAGCAGGCATCCTCCTCCCTCGCACTGCCCCCCTCCCTCACCCTCTTAGTGGCTCCCAAAAATAAAACTGACTTTGCTTCTGGACTTGTTTACAGTAAGGAGCCGACTCTGATCCATGTCTAATGTTAGTTAAACTGAAAAATCTAAATAATCACTTCTGTCTGATCAGATGGGATTTAGGGCAATTTGAAATTAAATCATTTTGCATAAAGGCTATTTTATAGCCACAACTATGGTGGCTCCTGTTGCATAGACAGTGAAACAGCTGTATCTCAAAACAATCTTACACACATACTTTTCCCACCTGACAGCCCACAATACAAGCAAGCAAGCGATGATCCCTAAACCTCTACGTCCCCACATCTTCATATCATGGGGACATAGCACACCCCTTTCACACAGAGACTCGTCACACATTACCCTCAACTCTTCACACACTTTGTGGGGCCACGACTCTGCGCCCTTTAGAATAGTGACGCTCAAAGGCTCTTAAACACCGGCCGCACCCATGCTGCTTTCATCTGGTGCTCTAACAACCAACGTCCTCCCGAGGCCAACCTGAAAAGCGACCATGTGACACCAGTCTCCTCCTTTCCCCATGTCTGATAAAGAGCAACATGTTAGGAGATAACACAGCAGACAGGGAGGGCCCATAACGTTAAAACAACATACTGGTTAATGTATAGCTGTTATGTAGAACATGTACTGGATGCCCTCACTCCTGAGTCTGAGACAGGGTATTTACAGTGCCCTACTGGAACCCAATACTAGCTTCAGTGTATGCATTTGACTGTACTAGCTTGAACTGGCTGACTACGTACAGACTGCTTATCTAGAAGAGATAAGAGAGAGATGTGGAAATAAGGAAAAAGTGCTTCAATTTGGACAGCCAAAATCACCAACACTTTCAACAAGGCAGACAGTGCCTAGCAGACGCCATTGCCACTTCCTGTTCAGGCCAGCTGGCACACTCCTGTGGTCGCCATACACCGTACAAGAGGGGAAGTGGTAGAACCAAGCCAGCCATCTTCGAAAACATCCGCAGACGCCTCAGACACAAGTGATACAGAACCATGACAAGCAGCCCCGACACAGCAGCCCTCTTTCAGTACAGAGAGGACACAGAGAACATCCCAGCAACTTCATTTGAATACACTACCTTCATGTAGAATCCTGCTTGCAGATGACCGCAGATATCCTTTTTCTTTTTGTTCAAAAACATTCACAGCTTTATTTTGAATCAACACTTTTAAAAACAACATACATTCATCCTTATCATTATGGTTTTAGAAGTAAAAAAAAGAATCAGAAAGGCTCTCCATGCAGTATTTGAAGGTAGACACAAAGATATTGCCAAGGATACAGTTTACCTAAGAAGTCACAGATTTTAAACAGCTTATATACTAATGCAGAATACTGAAGAGCAAAACAGCAGAAAAAAGTAGTGATCAAACAGTCCCTTTTAAAGTCCTCTTTAGCTCCTAGAAATGCATTGCTCTAGAATATGACTGTTGTGTGTTGCCTGTGATGTGGAACGCTTCCCAAGACTTAAAACTGTCTAATGAGGTGACTTCTCTAATGCTAGTACTGACAGCTTAGTAAGGCTTCTCAAAACAAACAAACAAAAAAAATAGAATCAGTACATAAAAACATTTAGAGGATTCACAGTTTGTTTTTTTTAACTCCATCTTTCTCATGGGCCTGCTTTCAACTGTTGCTTGACATATCTAATGCGGAGAGCCTGAGCCAATGCCCAGTACTGCTGCTCTGTTTCTTTATGCATTTTTACCCCCACTAGTTGGGCATGACACACTGGCAGGACATGTGCCATCTCCCCCTTAGACCTGGGAGCAGTGGCACTGGGATTCTCGCATCCATGTGTCACAACAAGCAGTGAAACTCAGGCCACACAAGCCCATGGGCATCACGTGGGTCACTCTCCAAACCAGTTCACGGGACCAGAGGACACCAAGGCCATTACTTCATCAAGCTCTTCCTCCTGAGGACAGAGTCAGGACACGACAAGACAAAAAGTCCTAAAAAGGAAAACCCAAGAAGCCTGCTGAGAGCCGTCATGAACTCTGAACCCTTTTCGTCACACGGTGAGTTATCCCAAGGTGAAAAAACTAAACTAAACAAACAATTAAACAAACAAACAAACAAAGTCAATACATGACTGTCAGTGATGTGAGTGACTTTAAAAAAGTGCTGGATGCCTCTCTGCTCTCCTCCTCCTCAGCCTCTTCCTCCTCCTCTCCTCACTTAGTCATTGGCTTTCTCCGATCCGGCCACCCCTGCCGGACACCTGTGAGCATGTTCAAGGGGTGGGCTGGCGCTGAACCTTCTCAGTCATCTGACGAGCACTGTAGTAGGACAGGCTGAGGCCCAGGATGGCCAGCATCATGGCAATCTGGTTGACTGACCGATCCTGAGGCTGCATCTGTACCTCTCCTGCCACCTGTCTCTGTGAAAGGGAAAAACAACAAAATAAACACAAAGGTTGGCTTCATGGCTGGAGAGGGAAAATGGCTGCCTGCCAAGTTAACAAACGATCAAAACTGAACATCAAGGAATTACGTAGATTAATTTCATACAACACCACCACTGGACAACACCAAATACTAACAAAACTAGCTGACTTCTTTCTAAAAACCACAACCCTTTGCCATGTGTTCTGCCTTGTGGTTAGGCAAGCAGATAAGATATTTAGCCAGAGGAGGAAGGACACATTGAAGCGAGGGAAGTTCTTTGCCAGGCCTAAGTGCCATGTGCATAGGGATGCACAAATGGAGCCCAAAAGGTTTTTTAGGTTCTACTTCAGGTTCAGCGTTTCCTAGTAGAAACCTAGTTACAGGACAACTCGGTAAAATGAATGCACCACTGAGCATTTGAATAGCAGCTCCACAGACAATGACAAAACTAACACCAACAGACCAAGTGTCAGCCATAATATCACTCGCATCACTGGGGACCAGGGGGTGGGTCCTCTATTCTAAAAAGGGGCCCCACTGCATGTGGGGAAACACAACTGATTTTAAGCAAAAGCTTAATCTTGACCCAAAGTCAATGAAGGCTAACAAGGCATCAACACCAATGCCCTTCACAAGGTTCACTTCAGATGCATTAAACTGAGTAGACTAAGAACAGGGGGTTGGGGTGGCAAGCCTCCAATTTGATGTAATTAGTTTTTAATCTAGTCCTCCCAACCAAACATACACCTCAAGAGAACACATTCATGAAGCAACTTGAATATGCATTCAAGGCATAGGAAATATAAGCATTACATTTAAGGTTTAATTTGGGCATGCAACAAACAGGAGCTGAAGTTTACAAAAGATGGATTAAACCATACCCCGTTTTTTCATTCATGTTACTTGTCATGGGTGTACCTGCCCTTTGGGGGGAGGGGAATCATTCTCTTCATTCCAGCCTGTGTGACTGGACAAATCAACTGTGCTGGCATTTCCTACACCAACAAAGACTTAACTCTGGTCCACACTGCCCTTTGTTAGGCACAGCAGACATGGGTGCAGTGGCTCAGAACAAACCCCACCGCTACCGAGCGACTGAGCCATGAGCGGTGACCAAAGGGCAGGGGTGTTTAATCAGAATTCCATTCACATCACTAATCACAATGGTGCATCAAACATCTTAAATTACACACAATTACACATCCAGTCATCTTTTGTTGATAAACAGCAAAAAGTACAATTTATTCTCACATTTAATCATAGAGGACCACCTGTTGCTTGAAATAAAAATGGGGATAACTGGGGCAGTCCAGGGCCACTGGACTGTTTGAATGTGATCAGTGCATCAACTTGTAAAGTCATACTAAAAGCCTAAACAAACAAACAAACAAACAAACAAGTTGCTTTTTTAAAAGTGTGCAGGAACAGACCAGATTGGAAGGAACACCTGTGTCCACATACCTGGAGGAGACGGAAGTATCCAGGGGTCAGTCTGCCCAGTCTGATGATCATCTTTGTGCAAATGGAGTGGAGGTGCTCTCTTCCTGGGAGGGTGGGGGAGATGTCTGCCCAAGCAGCTCAGAGACCTGGAGATGGGCGAGAGACAGAAGTAAAGTGAAGCAGTCAAGCTACCAAATTATTTCCTCTAAAATGCACACGCAGAAAGACTGCCAGAAGACATTTTGTCAAGGTGTGGCAGGTGAACACCAGATGAGTGACTTTCAATAAGGAAATAGATGCCATCACCAAGTACTGTGCACCATGGAAGGCTTTCTACAGAGAGACAAGCGTTTTTGTAATGGACTCAGCGGGCAACTGTTCTAAATGAACGAGAAGCAGCTGAGGGAAGAAGAAGACCGCTCTAGCCCCTGGGCAATGGTATCAGACTAACCGCTCCCTTGTCTCAGCATGGCCAAAACAGAACTTTCATCTACAGCATGATTGGCAGACCTCTACCATCTGTTCTTAGTTTGCACAAGTTCCTAGTTGGCAGCACACTCCAGAGCCACATTGAGGGAGTGCATTCCATTTATATGAACACGTTTGAACCGGATCTGACCGCAGCAACAGAGCTGCGATTCACAAACCCATTCAAATGTTATCAAAACCTCCAAACCTTAACGAAGACAAGATGGAAAGGCTAATTGATCCTAACGAGCTATGAGCAACTAATCCTGAATGTAAGCAACACTTTGAACTCCCCCCTGGAGAACTTCGGCATTACTGTCAACCCTGATCACATCAAACTTGATCTTGATCTAAAGCGTGAAATTTTAATGATAGCCCAATAACTACTCTACAAAAAGAGGAATGCTTTCTGCTTAAACTGATACAGATGGGACAGAAGTATTCAGATCATTGACCGCTGAAAACACATCCAGGAAGAGCGGAAGGGCAGATCACAGAGCACAAGGCTACAGAGGAGAAAGCGTGGAGATGAAGACTGCATCTGCCAACTTGTATACAGCGGCTCTCTTCAGCTCAGGTATGGGAGGAAAGATCAATCCAGTCGGAGGGAAGCAAAAAAAAAAAAGCGGCTGAGGATGAAGTTCAGAGGTTTCGTAGCTGCTCCAGGGCACACCTAAGTAATCCGAAACAGGAGCGGGTCGACAAGTTATCCGCCAGGTCCTCACCTTTCACAAGCTTCCAGCTGGAGATGGAGCTAATGAAAAGACAATCCTTGCAACTTGCAACAGGCTCCAGATGATGGCGGAACAGCCAACCGATGCCCTCACAGTGCTGGGAACCCTGCTGAGCCGCAACGCAGTGCTCTTGAAATGAGGGGAGTGCTCTCCACTGCTCCGCCCTTTTATAGAATGTCCCCTCACCCAACCAGATTGGCGAGGCTGGTCGTGGGTTCACTCCCTCTCTCGCGCATAGCAAAAACACAGCTGTCACCAAGGATCACACTCCTTGTTGGCTGTGCACACACCCAATTCCCTACCCAGCCACAACAGAATAGGAAGAAAAAAAAAAAAAAGCAAAGCAAACCCTCTGAACTTGTCAGATGCGATTTGCTCATCCTGTGGATGGGAACTGTGCTAGCAAGGGGCAAAAAAAAAAAAAAAAAAAAAGTGACGGTATTTGTTGGAGCATGCTAAGAATAACATAATAACATGTGTGTCAAATGCACAGAAAAGATTATGCAATAATGCTTCCAACCCTGTCGACCTGGCTGAATAATCCTACCCCATCAGTAGCCGTGACAAGGACCCTAGGCATTTGCCACTGCACTTCAGGGATACACAGGAGACATACAGGACCAATTACATTGTTGGTCCCATGTTTATGAACGTGCAGCTCCAACAGTAGGGCACTGAAGGCGTTTGTTGTGGTGTTATGCAAGGCTTTCCATTTCAGTGCACTGACAGAAGTAGCTGCCAAGCCTGTAGCTCTGCCACAACAATGACGTAATGAAAAAGTTGTCCTCAGAGAGTAAAGGCTTGACCTCCCAAGTCAACAAGGTCAAGACAACCAACAAAAGAAATTCCTGATGTTCAAAGACGAGTGTTTGTTTCCAAAAATCTTGGAAGAGCCAAGCTTTATTTTTAAATATCTATCTGCTTTGAAAGGTGGGAACCTGTGTGCCATTTCAAGCATGCAAAGTCTATTTCAGCTGTAGCCATTTGAAATGGGATGTGGGCTGCTCGTCCGTCCATCATGAAGATCAAATATGGCAGGCAAACATAATTAATCGTGGCTTCCTGATCGAATGCTACACTGCTACCTCTATCACTTCATCACAACTAGCCTGGGGCTGAAACTTCCACACCTGACTAAGAGCAAGTGAGGTGAGCCTAGGTCAAGCGTGTTGGCATATGTCATCTTCCAGGATTAAGGTGAGACCAATCTGAAGCTCTCTGCGAGGGATGGATTTGTATACACAGAGGAGCCTGGTGGCAGGAGGGTGCGATCACAATCAGTAAACAGGCAGCAATGCAAGGGGGGAGGGGGTCTGCATCTTTGTGCACGCAGCTTTGCAGCGTCATCTATAAGAGCTGCTTCATCCTCCCATAAGCAAGGATGGGGGACCTCCCCGTCTCCTTCAGTCAGCATGTGGGGGAGGGGCGTGGGAAAACGCAAAGGTAAACATTCTGCTGCAGAACCGACACCCCTTGCTCAGATGCACAGAGGAGTTCCGAGCTCGAGACTCCTGGGTGATTTCAGAAGACGTGAGATGTTGCGTTGGTCACGTGAGTGTACCCTAGGTGCAAGCCCATCACGTTCCATCTATAAATGCTCCGCTCCAAACCAGTCACCGCCCAAACTCCCCCTCCCAAACCACCACTCCCGCCCCCTTACACAGCCATGCCTCAGAGTGAGCGAGCACAAGTGAGCGTACATTTATATGTGCCCCTGTGTGTGTTGAGTGTATTCATGTCAGGGAGTGAATGTGTCTGTGTACACACACGTTCACACATACACACATATACGTGTGTATGTGTGTGTACGTGCATGCATGTGTGCATATGTGTGTGTGTCTGTGTGCGCGTCTGTGTGCCTGCACTTCCAACAATGGACACAGGAAAATGCAACAGCTGCACATTCTGCATCCCTGCTGCTCTTGCTCCTAATCCCGCTGCTGCACCACCGATCTAATAGCCTGGATTATTACATCATTGCATCAGTTGCATAATGTAGCGAGTCAATCCCACAGAGCGGGTCCCCCCCCCCCCCCCCCCCCCCACTCAAAACACACATGAACACAGGCGTGCGTGTCAGCCTGCATGAGCATGTTGCGGTTTCCATGGTTACGTGATGCGAATGCGCAGCTGTAGTAGCCATCATTTAAATGATAGCCACTGACACTGAAGCAGAGGGAGAGAGGGAGAGAGAGACGGGCAGGGGGGAGAGAGGGAGTGGATAAAGCTGTAGCACGCATCCATACACACACTTTGTGTTTTAGGAGGGCTGAAGTACAGAAGCTCTCTGCAAGGACCTGTAGAGATTGTGTGAGTATGCCCAGTCTGTCACATATACGCCTATGGTGAAACACAAGCACAAGCTGAGATACGGTCAGTACACGGCACTAGAGCACTCCGGTGGTTTCCAGGAGCATAGGTGGATCTTTTACACTTCTGAAAACTACTAAATGCAAGGCTACAGAGGCTACAGAGGCTGCAGGGGCTACATTGGCGTTGATTACATACAATTGGGCAGTTGTGAGTGAACATTGACAGCTGCACAGACATTTTATCCTTCCACACAATTCTCACATAATTGACACCTTACTGACAACAAAATGCAAGCTGTAGGGCTTTTCCTTTGACCACCTACTGCTATACACAATTAACACCTTATTTACAACAAGATGCAAGCTGTACTCACCTTTCCCACTCAAATTACCACTGTTTCAAAACACTATACATTACATTTATGCATTTAGCAGACGCTTTTATCCAAAGCGACTTACAACTCATCAACTATCAAGTGTTCAGGGCCAGTCTCCCCTAGAGCAACTTAGGGTTAAGTGCCTTGCTCAAGGGCACAATGGTGGCAGCTCTTTTCAGGCTACTTGCACGCTAGCCAGGTTCCTTAACCACTACGCTACCACTGCCAGTATATACTATACACAGTCCATCTTTAATACATCACTATGAGCTTATTATGTCCAAGGCCCTCCGCATCACTTCACCCAGTTAGACATTGTTAAGCACCATTACAATACAACAGAATTTATAGGGAAATTTAACTAACCCAACTTCACTCAAAAATATATCCAAGGCTATAGACCTACTGTATTAAAATCCATTTAAATAAACTTAAACCCATGGAAACACTGAGCTGACCTAATAAAGCCAAAATTGTTTGATTAACAGGGGGCGGGACTGGCATAGACTAAATGTCATATTTCCACTATAATATAGTAAGATAGTCCATACAAACTGTCCCGCATACACTTCACATGCTGTTTTGTAGATATAATTTTGATCAATGGTTACATGAACATGTAGGAACAGAGAACAACCTGAGGGTGGCGCAACTCCCCGGGAACACCGTGTACTAATCACAGCTGAATAGTTGGAACTGGTACTTGTCAAAATCACTTGCATATACGTGTTGACACTGTCCCCAAAGTACATTCTGAGATGCAGTTTTTGTAACCATTACGTTGACACCTCCGATATCTATTGTCAGCCAATTCATTGAATGGTCACCAATATTGGGGCACAATTACCTAACTTACACTACTCAAATATAACAATGACAATCACCAAGCCTGACATCACATTAAGTGCTGTTCCATCATAAGCAGTGTCATTTTAATCAATTAATTGTTGGACCCATGTCATTTCAGTTCTCCCAATTAGCGCCACAATGTAGCCAACTCAAAACAAGCCGCTCCGCCTGCGCCCCTACCCCACAAAGCGTGAAGTAACATTTGTTTCAACAACCCATGTTGCTGTATAAAATGCTGCATGCCCTGACTGTGGAAGACAACCATTCTCCGTGAAAATATACAGTTGTGTTTTTACAACCCAAAGACCTTAAACTGGGAGAGGTCGCATAACTAATTTTAAGACCCCCTGTACGCTACATTAGATTTTATTGCTTGGTAAGCTCTGCTCAACGTCTGTCAGGCTGTCACATAGCCCACTAGATCAATTGCAAAACGTGTGGAACATTACAAAAAGACAATCAACAGCAACAAAAAAGTAAATAGTGCCATCCTGCGCGAAATTATGACGATTTCTGAACCTGTTCAGAGAACAAAACTGCCTGCAGCTCACCACGTAAAACTGGAACATTTTGTGCCAAAGTGGGCTATGATGCACAATTAAAAGTTAAATGCATTCAGCCGAAGATACAAATAAAAAAATATAATTTGCAGTCATGATCCAGTTCCAATTAACTTCGTGACAGTTTAAAGTTATAAAGTTGACAATTTATCGTACACACACACACACACAAACATTTAAATACTCTGTTGGCAAGGTATAAATTGGTGTGCGCATTTCCAATTACAAAAAAGGGTTTCACCAAATCTAAAAACCCTTACCTGCAACTTAGTTGGGTCAAGGATGTTTCAGCTTGCTCCTGCGAGTGTGTGGGGTAAAAGCACACGATGTTCACGTAGAAGCCTATATAGGAAGCTTGACTAACCTATGGATGTATGGCGGGGGTGGGGCAGGGACAGTCAAAAAGAGCACATACAAGTCACAGAGCACTCATACAAACCAGCCACCCCCCATTCGTGAAGATGGAATCGCCAGACACACATTTATCGTTGCCATTTAAATTTAGTTACTTTCGAAGGTTTTGGACGTTTTAGTGCATTGATGGTAAAGGCTACTGTAGTGTACACGCCACAACGTGTGTTAACCGGAATAAATAGGCCCCAAATTAGTGTTTCGTCCAAAAAAAAAATGGAAACATGTGGACTATGTCACGAAAATGTGTAGGCTATCCTTTGACCTTAGTCAAAATGACGTTGAGTAGGCTTAATTAGTTTACAAAAAAATCATCAGTTGTAGCCTAACGTTTCTTATCCTGCCTGAGCCTTGGTAAGTGCATTAAGCATTTAGGGCTAAAAAACGCTTAGCTGGACGCTGGACGCTTGGAACTGCTGGAATTTCATTCCTTTGTCTCAGTCGTTTAGTTCATCAACAGAACGCAAAGAAAGGTGATGTTTACTGTTTCAACCAGCTGCCACTTTATCTTAACCCACATTGTTCTGTCGAAGTATTTGTTTATTCGCTCGTCCTTTGGCACAGTCTCACAGCAACACAAACTAAGCACTCATAAACAATTGCCGTTCTTTCCATTTTTATTTTGCCACCTCTAGCTGACCAAAGCTGAATCAATGCTGTATGTTGCTGAATGACATTAAATGGGCTATTTGCTTTGTACATTTGTCAAATTTTATCTAAAAGCATGAAAGTGAGAGTCTGTTACAGACTGCACACATTAAACAGCTTCTAAGGCATGGGAAAATCAAAGCTACAGTGGCAGTTCAGAAATTCTCTGTTTCACATCTCTCCAGCAATTAAAGCGTTAACCCAGACACGCACTCAAACACGCGTAGTCCTCAGTACATGCACACCCCCTATCTGTTTCCCCTTTGCCTATATGTGTAGGGCATCACGTGTCTTACGTGATCTGATTCGGAACTCTCCGCTCTTGTCTAATTCATTCACTTGAAGTTTGTGAGCTACATGCCAAAGAGTGACTCTGGGAGGCTTTGAGTTGCAGTGGCATTGCTGACTTGAAGTATGCACCTTTCACCTTCTGAAGCCACCCATGTTTTGCAGGGCTCTTGTCAGTACTCCAGGCCCCTGTCACTGAAACAGAAATGGACTTAATTTTCTTCAGCAAGTTTGGTTAGTCACCCAGTCCCGTGCTTGAGTGCTGGGTGTATGTGTTGGCTAGTTAAGCATGTCTCACAGTCTCGCCCCAATCTTAGTCTGCATAGTAACTATGAAGATTATTGAAGTTGTCACAAAGCTGATTAACAGGTAGTGATACTCGTTAATCTACTTTGTGGTTACTGATCAAAGGAGCGATTCACGTTGAGCCATTGAAACCTGACTGGATTGGAAATGTAACCTTTGGCCTGTTGCAAGTTTCTTTGGCCTAACACTGACGACAGAAACACATGCCTAAAGGAGCCATTTCCTCGGGGAAAAGTTTAAGATAAATTATTGCTACAAGTGGCCAGAGAGTAAGATTAAATTATGTTTTTCTGTGTGGGTGTTTCGGGTGAACTCATCTGGAGCGCGCCGAAAACTAGACCGCTGTCTCAAGACTTTCAGCTATCCATCTGGTTTCATATCTGACACTGCCCTCTGCTGACAATAGTGAGCATTACATTTGTATGTGGGGAGACCAAATGATTTACATTATATGTACATTTAGGCATTTAGCAGACGCTTTTATCCAAAGCGACTTACAAAAGAGGATAACATTCAAGCTACAACACAATGAAAGAACTAACAAGGAGTGCATATTGCTAACATAGAAACTGCACTATTTTAAGTTGAAAGTGCAATAGTGTAATACAGTGCAGATTATTAAATTAAATTGTTAAGTGCATTCTCAAAATTTACGCCAGGAGATATTCTTGGAAGAGCTGGGTCTTCACGAGTTTCTTGAAGGTGGAGAGGGTATCAGTTGATCTGGTAGCACTTGGGAAGTCATTCCACCAGCGCGGAACCAGATATGAGAAGAGTCTGGACTGACCTGCACAAGGTGTTGGCCGTGCTAGAAAACGTTCCTTAGAGGAGCGAAGCGGTCGTCAGGTGACATAGGGTTTCAGGAGAGTATTCAGGTAGATGGGAGCAGAGCCATCATTCACCCTGTAGGCCATCATAAGTGCCTTGAATTTAATGCGACCAGCCAAGGCTAACAAGTGAAGTTCAATGAACAGAGGTGTGACGTGTGCCCTTTTTGGCTGGTTAAAGACCAGACGTGCAGCTGCATTCTGGATCATCTGTAGCGGTCTCACCGCACAGACTGGTAGGCCTGATAGGAGGACATTGCAGGTGTCAAGCCGAGAGATAACCAGGGTCTGTACCAGGAGCTGGGTTGCATGTTGGGTTAGGTACGGCCTGATCTTCCTTATGTTGAATAGGGAAAAACGGCACGACCGAGCCACAGAGCCAACGTGATCTGCAAAGGAATCTGGTCATCGATCTGATTTCTGAAATGATGAGAGGTCAGACTTAAAACAGGTATGCCTAAAGTAAAACTAATTATTTAACCTTTCACATGAATTCATGATTCTGGCCAACCCGAGTCTTGTCTTTTCGTACAAAAATAAATCAGAGCTTGGAGGGTAATAAAGTGATGTTTCTCCAATGCAGCACATTAAACTCAATTAATTTGGGCTCAGACGAGAGATGATATGGTCACAATGCTAGTTGAAAAACACAATGGTTATAATGGTCACAGGTCATTGATATTAAATTGAGCTTTATTGTAAAATAGGGTAGAAACAGGACACCTTGAATTTACTTACCTTGCAAGGAAACACTATTGTGTCTTTACCTGGGGATTTGAATAAATCTGACTGTTCTGCTGTCTGAAGAATCATAATTCCAAACCAGTCCCAAATGTTACACATTGACATCATTGACATTGACAATATTGTTAAATATGCAGTTAATTTGCAAGCTTGCAGGCTTGACATTTTAAAGAAGAAATCCAGTGTGAATCAGTCATTAGCCCTGTTGTTCAAGATCACTGCACACTGTCTGTATGAAAAAGATTCAGAGAATTTGATGCAACATAGACCTAAAAATGAACCGATAATTAATGTTAACTGAATGGGGCATAGCGAAATGAAACTGAAAGCAAGTTACTGTGCCCCATTCACTTGTCACATGTTAGTTGCCAGTTCACTGGTCTGTGTTGTATAAAATATCTCTTTTTTTCCTACCAACAGCACCTTGGTGACCTCGAACAGGGCTTTGAATGCATTCACACCAGATTTCTCTGATAACAGTGACCATTTTATTGCTAAGACTTGTCACAACATTGTTAATAGGCTACTTGTAATGTCATTGTTAATCTCAGTTGCATTGCTAGCTAGCAATAAATCAGTTAATTTAAATCATGTAAATGTACACCAACAGCAACATGTTCCCCATAAAGGCCATAACATATTTCTGTTGTAAACAAGGCATTGAAATAACACTAACTATTGCCCACTGTTTGTGGTATCCATTTTAGCAGACAATCCAATCTGGTACCATCTCCAAATGAATTTAGATTAATTTCAGTTGTTAAGTGACTCACCATGCTCCTTGTTTTGTTTGTATAGCATTTCTCCTTACTTTATTGTTGAGTTGATTTAGCAGTTGTTTTTGCAGTTCAACACTGGGATTTTGGTTAAAAGTTTATGCACCAATTACTTTTGGTGCAGCTGAGTTTTGTCCTCCTGGGCACCAAAGCTACATAACAGCTACTATTCAATCAAAAGCCAGCTACATTTCAGTTTGGGACAACTGCTTACATTAAATCAATACTAGGACATTTCCATGTTTTATTCAAAAGCACATACAACACATTGTGTTTATGAGTCACAAAAAGTTGTTTTCAAACAATTTCGTGTTATTTAACAAAATCACACTTTCATCAGTTTTAACAAATCACTAAATTCACATTATCCATCTGATCAGGGTTGATAGCCTATCATAAATTAACCAATTTAGTAACTATTCCAACTGCTGTGTCTCAAAATGAAAGGTCTTAGCCATTTTTGCATGTACTCATTGATCACACAGATTTAAAAAAAAAAAAAAAAAAAAAATCTCAAAAGCTTTTCTTCCAAACATTTCTACAAATACACTTTTAGCTGCCTTATGATAATGTTTGGTATTTTTAAAATTAGACTTTTAAAAACCAAAAGATCATTTTGTAACATTCAGCAGTTTTTAAAACCTAAAAGGAGCCTAAAGGTCATTTTGCCAGGGTAGGGACGGCGCTTGTTAAACAACAGCGTAAAAATGGGCATGACTGCAAGAGTACTTTAAAACAGTTTCAGTACATCAAATATAAGCCAACAATGAAACTATAAATGATTCTTATATAAAACTTGGTAAAAAATAGTTATTTCAAACTGTACAGTCACCAAGTACACAGAATAACCCAAAAGAAAGCCTTTCATTTGGCATCTCCGGCAGCCTCGACTTTCTGTGCCTGCAAAAAAAAGACAAACGAAGGACTAAGATCAATTCTCCAACATAGATGCTCAGAAATTAAGACTGTTTTATCAGTGTTTACATCCACATCCCGCAGTACATATACAGTAATATTACAGTAGGACATTCAGTTTGATTAGATTTCAATTCAAGTTTCAAGTGTATTTACACAGAGTGAGAATTTTTCGCAAGCCCATTCAAAAGGCTTTACTGACTGTCAAACACGACCGAAGACTGAGGTTCAACCAAAACAAATAAGTTTCTGTGTGCAAGTTGTATGCCGACATGCACAGCACAGATCAATGTAGACATGTGTGGCAATGGGGTCACAGGCACTTCCAACACCCTTCCATGACAGAGGGGGTCTCAGAGCACTCAAGTGTAGCAGAAGAGCTACCTTTTCCTTTGGATCCTGCCTCGAAACTTTTGCAATGTGAGGGTATTTGTGAATGTTGTGATGTTTCTATGTTGCAAGTGGTGAACAATTGAATACAGGTGTCCTCATCAGTGACTGCCAGTCTGACACAGGATATAAATGATTGTGAACTTTCAGCAAGAGACCTACAAACAATGCTGCAGAACCCCATGACTCCAGGAGGATTCTCTGTGTTGTTACAATACAGCACTGTAGAATGGGTGATGGGAGACTTGGTTCTGGTGTTAACCTTCAGCTTATTCTCCTTGACCTCTGACCTTACAGTCTTCACAGTAATACAAACACAGGAATAGTGTGCAGAAGATCCAAGATACGTAAATAAAACAAATCAGGCCTTATGTTTGAGCCAAATAATTTATACCATCCTCTGCAGCCCCCTAAATAGTCTGTTTTTAAAATATTTTGGCTGGTCAGTCTCAGCTGGATGTAAACCAGAGGTATTCTATAAACATGGCAGGCCTTCAGATTCTTAATGTGCCAATGTCTGCATAACAGTCACCTGTATGTGGATAGGATGTCTGTCCACTTGTAAAAGCAACAGGCCTTCCTAGACTTTATGCCCCAACTGCTTTTTTCCCCTATATCCCATTTGTGTGTGTATGTGTTTACTGAGTGTATGTAATATTAACAAGCAAAGCTTCTGAGGATATATTAGACCCATACTTCTCCTGGTTTTAGAAACAGTATTTATAATTCCATACTCTTCTAGACCCGCGCAAACACTGTGTTATTGGGTCCACCTCCACTGAAGTCGTCAGAAGTAGTACAGTAAAATACAGATTAAGTTGTGTCATCAACAAGTCCAGAAAGCCATGGTGCGTGCATTTTGCGAGTTCTCAAACAGTGATGGTGTAAAAATGTTGGATATGTTAAATGCCTAATTCCTAACTGTAGTTAATAGTTACTTCTGTGCCCATTATGACATACACCCCACATTTATTCAGACAATGTCAGGTTTGCAAAGCCACCTACAATTTTTCACTGTGGATCCTGGGATTCACAATTTTGCTATGAGAATTGTATGGCAGTCCATGTCGTTATAAAACCTGCTCTACTGTAGTGCATCACCCCAGACAGCTTGGTAGTTTACGCATGTCTTCAGCATGTAAATGAATAATGTGATTGTAATCAGTCTGTCTGCAAATTTGAGGTTAAAGTTACAAAATTATTTTATTTAAAAAAAATCTTTCATTGCATGCTTTTAATAGAATGCAATATGCTTACATTATGAAATCCTAACTACCATCCTATATATTTTTCCACAACCAAGTTAATTGTGGATAGTATACAACTACAAAACATTTACTAAATAAATAGTCATTTTCACACCTGATCTGCCTTGGCTTCACCATTTTCAGCAGGCTTCTTTCCCTTGGCTGCTTTCTGTAAAACAAAGGCGTGAACATAAAAAGCCATCTTGCAGCTATGCGTGATGTTAATCTGTGACATGTCTGTGCATTACAATCAAACAAGAAAGTCTGGATGCTAAATTCAGCAACTGCAGCAAATTCAGCAATTTATAACTAATTGGCCAGATATCCTCCTTTTCCAATTGGAATGTAACTACAGCGAGTTAAAATTAATAGCCTAATGATCTATTTGTTTACTTTTCTGTTTTGGCTCATAACTTCTTTCTCTCTAATTAATGTATACCTTAGGTGCTGCCTTTTTGGGTTTGGGGGCAGGCTTTGGAGGTGCTGGTTTCTGTGGAGAAAAAAAAAAAAAACATTGATTTTTTAATCCACATCATGGACTTTCCACTCTTGGGTAACCTACATGAAACAAGTGAACGGATAAAATGTACTTACAGCTGACAACCTTGCAGAGCGCCGTGCTGGCTGTAAAAATACAAGACATTGGGGGGAAAAAATGAAGAAAATTAAATTAATTAAATTAAATTATTTTTACTATTGAAAAAAATAAACACGTGAAATTACATTCAGGCAGTTTAATGATAATTGTATTATAGTAAAACACAAACCTCATCACTGCCTTTTTTGTCAGCCTAAAAAAAGAAGAGAACAGGAAAAAAAAAAATTAAGAAATTACATTTTAGTGACACTTTCCAACACGTTTAAGTATAGCGCTATAGCCATGGGGTCCAAGTACAATTCCTTGAGTTGAATGTTTAAGTGGCATCACTACTAGGCTACTTCAGTGAAAAACAAAGAGCACCATAACATGTAAAGGAAACACAGGTCTACCGCAAATGCTGCCACATAACGGCTGGCGCGACTATCTGTCGCATTTTCAGACTAGTGTGGCAGATGTTTTCATTTGACCATCTGAACTAAAGCCCATTCCCGCTCAAATTCAAATCTGTCTTCAGCCGCGGTGCATTGATGCTCCCCTTTTGTTCTGCTTCCTCTCTCCCACTGCGCGCCTGTCATCATCGTGACATAAAATCCGATCATACAGGAGGAAACATGATCATCTTGTCTTTTACCGTTAAGCATCAGGTCGACGCTAATCTGCATTTTACTAGAAAACATTTATAACCTCTAATGGGCACAAAAAGAAATGCAAAAATAACCTACATTTAACGGTAGCCCGCCATAAAGGTCACTCGACAGCATAGAAACTAACGTCATATGGGCGGGCAAGCACGCCACCAAAGTATGTCAATATCACCAAATGGTCAGGCTAACGATGGCTTTACCATGTCAGAAAGCGGGCATTCATTGCTTTTCCTATATTATAGTGATGTAAGCTCGGTTCAGATCATTTGTGACTTTGCAAATTCTGCTGATGTTACTTTGCGAAGTTGTCGTTCATCACAATGATGTTCTAGGAATATGGTCGACAGTCTGACGTTAGCGAACTACTAGCAGTAGCCAAAGGGAAAAAAAAAACATCAACAGCTACTTAATGTTAGCCATGACTTATGCATCTAATACCATATTTATAGTAAACAGTGCGTTAAATTAATGAGTTGGCTCGCTAGCTAAGGCTTTAGGTTAACCTTAAGCCAGTCGAAGAAAAAATGTGCCCAAAATAAAAAAAATGCGAAGTTAACCAAGCTAGCCACCAACAAGAGGCCAAACAAGGTCAATTATAATTTATCAAAAAATGTAACATTATTCATTAAATGCTGGGTGCAATATTAGTTTAGTTGTATGGTTCTGGTGCGAAACAGACTTAAGCTACACCAATGAGGCTGTCTGAAGGTCCTAGTAGTCACTCTAAACATTTAGGGGCTAACGTTAGTTTACTGTGAAGGCGGTCAACCTAGCAGTGTAGCTAACATTAACGTATTTCCTTTGCGTAGAGCCCACAGGATCACAGGCCGGTAATTTAATTTAAAATGCATTTGTACAAATGGTGTTTACAACCTTTATTTTTTACATTTCGAAGACGCAGCTGCATTTAGATTGTAATTAAAAGTAATGTCCAGTTGCTGATCCTTACAAAAAATAACTGCTGGGTGCAAAGTGAGACAACGTCGACTTAACTTGAAATGTCTCAAGCAAGAAATCTGCTGTACGTTAGCGTTAATTTTTCTTTTAACCTCCGCAAGAACTATTTTAAACGCTAATTAAGAAAACAACATCAGTTTCCTTACCTTTCTCTTGGGCATCTTGTCAGGATTTGTTGAAGAAAACTGTATTCAGATGGGCAATACACAATGGGCACAATCACTGTATGCTGTGCCGCGCCTTAACGAAAATAAATGAATAGCAATATGTTTATTACCTATTTATATTGAAATGTAGGTAGGCTAAGATAGAAACCGGTTTTAACCAGATTTTTTATTCTTCCTTCACCGATTGGATGCCCATCTAATCATCTGCTCTTGGGCGTGGTGTAGTCTTAAAGTGACAGTGATGATCTAAAACAGAAAAAAATACTAGTAATGCTCGGAGGGGGGTGTTGTTCTCCTTGAGATTTAGCAGTGGCCTAGTCGTGATGTTAGTAGGCTATTGCCAGAGAGGGTTGAAGTGGTACTGCCAGCCTTGTTAGTACATCGCAAGCAAGCAAACTTTGTAGTACAGACTACATAGCATAATTAATTAATGAACATTACTGCTGATCATTATGAATCAAGTGTGCTAACAATGACTTTTGAATTGTACTTAATTTTAATTTCACAGTTAAGTCCTCAATTGTACACCTTTATTACAAAAACAAAATTGTGCCTCAATCAAGTAGGCTAGGAACTTAGTAACTACAATGGCAGAAGCCCAAGAATCTGTTAAAAATACTATGTACCGCAGTCTGACTTCATATATTACATGAATGATTCCTGATTCCTGTACGGTCAATCTATATCTTACACTCTTACATTTCTTTTAGTGTTGCAGACACATAACCTGTCAATAACATCAGACATCTATGGGAAGCATTTAACGACTCTTTACAGTTTAACTCAGCCACTTGCCCCTTTAACTCACAATAATTTGCACTTGGCAGGGCAACATTACAAGACCTACACTGACAACCAAATTTACATAGATTTCAGAGCCCCATAAAACAGGGGCAAAACAACACTTTCATTCACATATGCAAGATTAGTGAATAAAAAACTAACGGTTGTGGAAATCGGTTCTTGCTCCCTTACAAATACCATCCGTGCAACATGAGTCTATAATTAAGCCACTACTGCTGGACTACAAAGGTCAGTAAAGAAAGTGTCCCTTTTGTGCTGCAATGCACCCAGAAAGTGGCGGACCCTCTCCTCTCGGCTAGCCGTGTAGCTACGCAGGGCTTCTTGGCGGCTCTGAGCATCCACGGGCGTCCCATTGCCATGGTGCTGTAGCAGCTTGGTCACACACAAACGGTCCGCCTCCAGCTGCTGGAGAGCTTGGCTTTCTCTGTGTTGTTCACGTGCTTTCTGCAAGACCATTCACAACAGAGGGACACAGATGCTTACTGAAGTCTAAGGCTTTTACACACCTCCGTAACATTTTACAGTCTCCAGTCTGGCTGACACCAGGCCGTTTCCCAAATCTCTGTTGAGACTGAGAATCAGTCTGACATTGGTTTATTTACCTCATTCAATTCCAGGAGTGCAAGTAACCAGCATAAAAAGTAAAGTTGGTCCTTACCATATTTTATATAGGAAATACAGCAAATCACATCCATATAATTTAACTTCTGTCTGTCTGCCTAAGCTATGCTCCTGGGTTTTTGGTCATACGGAAATCTGCCTCAATGGGCTTTATGCAAGATGGACCTGCTGAGCAAAGTTAAATTTGCCAGCGGGTTCATCTGGGTCCATCCCAGACTCCACCCAGGCTAAAGTAGTACTAGTGAGGATGTGTTTCTTTTACCATTGACAATATCAACAAGATGAAGATAAGGTGGCTAGTAAATCCCAAAAAATCTAACTAGATGTTTTCAAGGCACTTGTAGCCTACTTCACCTTAGGCCCTTTAATTTAAACAGATTCAACTAGACTTGCAGTTTACCTGAAGAGAGCGATGGTTGAGCTGGTACTGAAGGACAGCCTCACACAAGTTCCAAAATGAGTACTCTGGCCACAGCACAGACTGGAAGACCAGGCATGAATACGCGGTCTAGAGAGAACAAACCAAACATTCAGGGTGTGTAGAAATACAGCAGCTAACTCTATGCAAACCTTTGCTGACAACAAAAAGCAAAAAGAAAGTGGTTTCCAATAGTCTACAAATAGTCTTCCATGTTTGGGAATTAAAATGCACCTCAGGCTTTTAATGAAATAGGGTTAGCCTAGTGCTTTTTTTATCTAATTCTACTAGCCATACAACAAAAGGGCAGAGGACCATCTTGACCAAGACTTGTGATAATTCAGTGAGAAATTCATCACAACCACAACAGCTTGCAAGGTATGTCAACTCAAAGGTTGGACTTCAAGGCTGGAAAGGCCAGACATCTAGATGCAGCCTAGCGGTAGCAGACAGTTTTTCTCAGCGGGGTCTTACCAAGTCAACCATCACAACACTATCTTTGTAGAGTGTCGTTGAATTTGGCATCAACTTTGGAAGAAATAAAGTTGAGAGTTGAGCAGAAAAAGGCACTCTAGTCATTTGTTTCACTGAAGGATGTATTCGCCGTTTTGCCGATGTTGCTCTGCTCTCGCTTGCTCTCATAGCACTGTCCAGTTTGAAAGACAAACGCTGATTCCGGCCCTAGGACTGAACCCAGTCTATCGGTCGTGGCCAGACTATACATTTTGATGTTATAGTTTGGCTTGTCAGGCTACTTAAAGAGAGCTGTTCTGATGATTATTACTGGATGTAAGAGTCAGGCCTATGACATCTAGGACCCATATGGAGGATAGAAAAACATTATGTGTTGAATGAGCATGATTAATAGGATCAGATAGATAGGATCAAATCCCATTTTTTGGGGATGAGCTGCTGCCTGTGGGTTGGCTGGTTTCAGCTTAAGAGGAAAATGCCTTCAGTAAGGTATGGTATGTGAAGAGATGAGCTACTGCTGTGAGGAGTCCAGGTTACAGAAGTACTATTAGTTGATCTTTGCGATCACCTATTTCTTTCAGCAAATTACAATCCCACCCATTTTTGTTCTTTCATTCCCTAACATACAGTCTGCAGTTAGTGTTGTTGTGTTACTGTAATTCCCAAAGTTACTACAGTGTCCAAGTTAAATGGATTTCCAATTCCTTAGATTACTGGGTTCAGCTCACACCACTAACTGGTGTCAAGGTGGAACAGGAGTCAAGTTGTGAGCTGAGAATAAAAACTGTTGACATGAAACTATGATTTAACACAATACTGTATATTCTGTGAAATAAATACAATTTTATGTGCATAAACACTGCATTTGTGTACCTGCAGGAGGAGTTGATGTTAAACACCATTGCTGACAATTATTGTGGTCATGGCTCATGGTTGGACAACAAACAACAAATTACTCTTTCATACAGAGTCAACATAATTTAACTGGCTCATTTGATTTGTAAATGGTAAACAAAATATACCCACTTCATAACAATGCACATAAGTTTTATTATATTAATTTATGCTTCCAGCAATGTCCCACACCTCCCTAAGCAGTCACTTAACTGAGTAAAGTTCAATGCAATGTAAATGTGTTGCAAAGATTTCACACAGGAAGTGAGCTTGTATCTTACCTGCCAAAGCAGGAAGTCACTGAGGCGCACCTCTCCAGAGGTGCGTATGAGAAGGTCAGGGTTTGGGGAGTTACTGCTATACAGACACTGACTCAGAAGGGCCTCTGACACATCACTACACACACACACAACACACACAAACTGGTTAGGATAATGATTCATATAAATGCTCTTTGTAAATCACTATTTTTTTCAAGCGCTAACATACCTTACATCACAATATAACAATTAACTTCCATTATTAACTTCCAAAATTAACGGAACTGACTACACCATATATGACAGTGCATGTACACTGCTGCTCAGCTGACCTGGATCTGATCAGGCCTTGTTCCACGCCCCATGCCATTTCTCGAACAGCACCGGCAATCTCATGTCTTGATGTGTAGGCAAAGCACACATTGAGGCAGCATCTGTGCAAATCAGGAAATTAGTCTTTATGAAGCAGTTACCATCATTTACTAGACTATGTTACCAATGACAACGACCTCTTGAATCATTACTATCTTTACCTTACTCATGCTGTGTGCTACTAGTTTGGCTACAATATAGAAGATACAGAAAGGACTGAAGACTGCAGTTATTTTTGTTTCAGCTTGACCTTAAAGATGTTTAATGATTCAGCTGCCTACTTGTTATGAGTCTTGGTGGCCACAACTGCCCTGGCGATGACTTCTTGCAGGTCCAGGGGCAACAGAGACAGGTCTCCCAGCACCCGTATACACACACCATGCTTCTCCAGATTCTCTCTGAATTCACAGGAGGAACCACAGAGTATGGTTAAGCTGAACTTGAAACATGTTGACACTCCTGTACCAAGAATCCATGCCATTTCACCATAGTTTGAGTTACTTTTTAAAAGACAGATCACCTGGCTGAAACTGTCCATCTCAGAATCAGAGATAGAGAGAGAAGACGCAGTTACAGGATTTTTCCATTGATGCTTGTGGCAGCACTAACCTGAGATGCGCCAGGCTTGTCTCTGTGTCTATCACAACCTACCTGTGTAAGACAGCACTGGTCTGGACTGCTATATATTATTATTATGGTTATTATTAAGACAGCACTGGTCTGGCCTCAATACTGAACCACAATGACTTATTGACTTACTCTTTAATATTATAACAGTTATCAATCCTTACTCCATGGTATTCCCCTTCTGGGTGTAGAGTTCTGCTTGACTGTTTACAGCTTTTAAAAATATAACAATATCTTATTTTCAATGTTGATATTGATGTTTATTATTATTATTACTAACAACAGTAGCATTGTTACCATTTTATTGTTATCATTATAATATTATTATGTTCACTTTAAGCCGACCACTAGACACTCCTTGAAAGGTTTTCATGTCATGCACAAAACAAGGGGCAAAAAGACATTCCCCTGCCATTCCCCTGGGAAACAGATTTATTGTGGTTTCACTACAGTTGTATGCCTGATCATGTGCCATAAACACGCTATTGTGGACTAAAATATGTATTTTTTTATTTAGAACACAAAATTTTACAAACAGAAGTGTTCCTGGCATACAGGCACAGTTTTTTTGTAAATCATGTCCTTTGATGCCCCTGTGATGAAGGCTGTATAACAAAAACAATACTGATTAAAGATTTTCTGCCTTGATTGTGATTGGCTGAATCACATTCCAAGCTGTTGCAAATCCAGCACAAATGCACAGGTTTGCCTCTTCCATATTATCTCACCGTTGTAGTGTTTAGTGTTTCCTGGAAAAGGAACTAAGGAATTTCCCCAAAGGAACTATGATTTGGCAGAAGAATGGTTATTTATTTATACACTATTTTTTTATTGTGTGGCTGAATAAAATGAAATCTTTTTTAGAAATCAGATTTAGAACAAGGCATTGTGGCAAACAACACCCCTTAGCTGTTAAAGCATACAATGGAATATACAATTATGTATGTATTGTATGTAAAAAGAATAGAATAGATAAAAAACTACTTTTGCAACACTAAACAGACACTGCTGCTGTGCCTGCAGTGTCAGAGCTCATCAAATGATTAATTCTTTCAGATTCATTTCCTCACAGACCTGGGGAAGATTTAAACTTACTGTTCATCCAGAAGGCGGGCAAACTTCTGCTTTGCCAACTCCATCAGGCCATCCACTTCATCCTTGGAGCGCTTGAAGTTCTCTATGCTGAAGGCATAAACAGTCACCTCACGGATGTCAAGTTGCAAGCACCAGCGAAGAGTCTAAAGGAATGACAGTGGCTCTGGCATTAGCTGGATTACACAGGCTAAAAGCATGCATATAAATTGTTTGTCTGACTTCTGACAATGAGTTATACACCTCCTCCTTAAAATGCTCACCTCTGCAAGTTTTTCAAAACCCTGACTATGCCCTTCTTGGCGCTCAACATGCCTTTTACGAGCATAGCGTCTGTTGCCATCCATGATGAAGGCAACATGTTTGGGCATTGGTCCAGCCTGTGAAAGTAAAAGTATTTTTCCAGACCACAAATGCTAGTAATATCACGACTAACAACATGCAAGCATAATAATATATTAGCAACTAAGTCATATTGTTAAGAACAAACTGTTTGAGATTGGTGTTACAGACGTCACTGGTCTAAAGGATCTAGGGTGAGTTTCCAAACCCATAATTGCTAACTAAGTAAGCTACTTTGTTGCTTGTAATGCAATTTCCCATTGACAACTATGGTTTTCGGAAACTCACCTGTTTAACCTAAAACTGTCACCTGTTGTTCGGAGAAGGAATGTGTCAAAAGGGTTACCTTTAGTATATTAGCAGAAATCTTCTCAATGAGGTTTAAATCTCCTTCTCTTATCCACGACATCTCAGGATTTCTGTGTAAACAACGACATAATTATTATGTTAACGTCAATTCAAGGGACCAAATACAAAAACCTCAAAAACGCTTGAAGGGTTCAACAAATGTTGGACTTCCTCCTGACTACGATGGAAATTCTCCGAAGGCCCCCTGCACCAGCGTGACCGCGGCTGTCATAAACACGTATGTTTATATAATCTTGAACAGCTGACAAAATCTGCGCTCTTATCAGCTAATTTACCAGTATGTGCAATATTAGCATAGTAACAATATGTCCAAATTAATTTTACAGTAGCACTAACGTCAATGTCCAATTGAGTGAATGAGAAGGGTTGAGCGAGGGAGACAGTAATAACATATTGAAACAACAAACATTCTTTACATAACGTTTTAAGAACCACTGGTTTAATACTGTGCATACGAACTGATACGAATTACTGTTTGTTCTATGAATGAATGGAATGCTTTTTAGCTCACAGTTGTCAAGCTACCTGGGGTTAAGCGTTTGGTCTTGCACGCCGTTAGCTGTCAAAAGCTAACATTTCAGATAAATACTTAAATACTTAACAAACTTAAAGACTTAACATTTCCATTCTTCAAAATGGAATGTTTGTTTTAAACACTCGAAATATGGAAGTATGAAAACACAACTCACAAGAAAGAATGACGTCGACTTCGCTTTCTACAGAGCAGCAGTCAGAAAGAATGACGTCGACTTCGCTTCCTACAGAGCAGCAGCCTAATTCGCGGGTGAAACAAAATGACATTTTTCATACGATTGCCACCAACTGGCTGGAGTATGAAAATGGCGACTTTACTTCAAAGAAAATGAACACACTTACCAGCAGGTGGCACTTCACTACAAACAACCTGCTTAACTCTTGAATTTTTCATTCTGTCCTACATGTTCGGGTTAAACTGACAATATTTTGGTCATTATTTTAATTTACTTAAAACTATATATATATATATATATATATATATAGAGAGAGAGAGAGAGAGAGAGAGAGAGAGGTCCTTGTTATTGTTCCAAACAAATTTAGATAATATATCATGTCACTGGTGTTAAGAGTTGTCTGCAAGATGACAGCTAACAATGTGTAACAGGCATTTTGGGGATAAAAGTAACATTTCAATAAAAATCCTCTCTAATAAGGACTTGGATGGCCAAAATCACGTTAACTCAATGTACTCACGATGAACTCAATGTACAGGGCTCCTACACAAACCGGCTGTGAGTTTATTCTAATTGATTGTTGTGGTGTTGCTTGTAATAAGATTCAATACATTGGTATGAGGTTCGTGTACTGTCTTGCTGTAGGGTACCTTCAGCCCAGTGTTGTTTCAATGTATACGGGTCAATTTGACAGTTTCTGAAGGAAACTCTGGAAGGTCTGTATGTCAGGATGTGTCCTAAATAATTTTTTCCATTAACATGTTTTTCACTGAAATTAAGCCAAGGCCATAAAGTATCAGGTCTCATTTTCCATTATCGAAAACTTAAAATAGTTGTTCTTTAGGCCCCTGAATTCACTTGAAACAGTTTCTTCTAGTGGTTGACAGACTAGGGTATGAGTACCCCTGAGGTTACCTAGTTGTATTGATTCTAGGAGGTACACAAAATAAATCTGTGATTCTCTGTCCCACTAATTACCGGATATTCAACAATATTTCCGTACCAAGCTGTGTATTGTACAAGTAGCCTGGTTCTCGCACATACTGGATGAGATGTGGGTCTGGTCTAGACAGTTACTGCTAATTCCACACAGGTTTGTCACAAAACCAAAATATAAATACGAATATCCTAATCTTATAACATGCTCAAATTAGCGAGTTTATGGCCTATGTGAATACAAGTGAATACAAAAACACATGGAATTTATATCTCATTTATTGATTTAAACAGCTCTTGATTTTGTTGTACAATGTCATTTTTGATTATGTTTCTACACACACACACACACACACTTGCCAAGCCTGTATCTCTTGATTCTTTCTCAGCCACAATCATTTGTGTGTTCTCGATGCTCATGCCCAAGAACTAATCCTGGATTGGCGCACACAGAATGTTTCCAGTGTGTCTCAACGATGGTTAAAACACTTTGCAGAGGAGGGCAGGAATTAAGGCCATCAACAACTGCACTGCAGATAGTCCATCCAAAGAGCTGGCATTACTCTGTTTGAAAATTCACACATTCACAGATCAATATACAGTACATTCATACCTTTGGCTGTTCAATACCCTGTTCAAGGCCCTAGACTTTTTTGCCCAATGTAGGCCCATAAAGCCATCTATACATTCACACGTGCACATTTTGTTGATCATGATACTGTCGAACAATACTATGTCTGTCAAGGTTTCACATACAAAACAGCCAGTCATATTTTACAAAAATTATTATAGGTTATCAATGCCTCAGGTCTTCATAATAAGTATGCAATCAAGTCATAGTCAGTTTTGGTCTGATAATAAATGGGCCTGAATAGCTACTCTTGCAGACCTGACTAACAAAGCTGAAAAGATCTACAACATGGTCAGGTTAATGCACACTAAATATCAGCAATATCTAGGCTGATATATCAGAATATTTCCACTTGCATCATCCAATTTGTATTGTCACTGCAATGAATGCGATCATCCGAAACCAGTCTTATATTTCATCAGTTAAGTACTTACTTTGACTGCTTTTCAGATGGTGTAGTGTAGACTGACATACAGTGTTACATATCAGCTGCAAGAGTTTAAATGTAGCTGGCCCAGATTTATTGCATTTATTTATTTGTCCTTTATTTTCCCAGGTGAGGCACCATTGAGATATTAAATCTCCTTTGCAAGGGATCCCTGGGATAATGTAGCTCATGTACATCACACATGTAAGGCAAATCTCTGTTATGGTGCTTAACATTGCACCCATAGCATTTTAGAGGAACTAAGAAATTAACACAAATTAATGTTCCATATTTAGTAGGTCTTAGGAGAATAACGAAGAAAAATCATAAATACCTTTTCTTCAGATGCAGCTGTATTATTAGTAGATCTGGCCTACAATAAAATATACATTATCATACTGTTTTTGGTGATCAGCAATTAGTACAATTACTACTAGGATTCTATGCTTAGCAATGGTAAATTAACAGCATAAGCATTGTTGGTTTTTGTCACTGTCCAACTCAAATTGATAACAAGTCTAAAAAAATACCTCACTGATGACAATGCAGCACACCAGTAAGAAGACAAAGGCACAGAGCAGTGGTTTCATCTTGACAGTTATCTCGAGTCAGAGCACAGTGGAAATACGGCCGAGATCACAAGATGCACTTATAAGTGTTGCGAGAACATTTCCTGGTAGGCAGGATCTCAGCCCATGACTTCCTCCATCATGTACATCATCAATGAAATTATCCCAATTTTTAAAATTATTTAAAACCTTAAATGAGATCCAACAATAGAGTAGATTACATGACTGTCACCTCTGACTTGCAACACATTTTTAATTTAAGAAATGTGATTGTCTGAGTCCCCAAATTATGAGTCCCCTTTGTTGTTTTCTTTCTTTATGTCTTTGTCTGTTGGTAGCATGTTGTGAAGATAATGTGATGTACTGTTCCAAATGTGTGGCATCGATACAGAGGAAGTTCTCCAACTGCTGACAGGGCAATCACCAGGTAAACACATACACACAGAATTACAGTAGCATCACCACAACATCAGAGACAAAGTGAACTTTAGATTGCGAGGAGACGGCTGCATGCTACACCCCTATTCCATTTATCTGACAAACCTGATTTTAGCACTTTAACTTGTCTGTAGGTGATATGTCATGAGGACTGCTGCCTAGGTAATGCAAAATGTGATGAATAGTTCCAAATGTGTACTACCCATACGAGAGGATGTTCTGGGCCTTCGGACACTGCACTCTCTAGGTAGATGCACAGAATAGAAACACACATAGAATCACATGTCAGTCATAATGTGTGTATGAATTTATGTCTGATGCATTTTCTTGTATTCTGTCTGTTGGTGTTATGTTGTGAGGACTGCCCAGAGAACACTAAAAGTAAAACCTGAGTCAACTATACAGAGTTCTGATCCACAGTTTGCATGCTCACCTGGTAGATATACACAATACAGGCAAAAACCACACACTGACAGAATCATACTGAAGCATCATAATGTGTGCATTTGTATATGTGTCTAAATATGTATAGCTGGGTTTGTAGATGCATGCAGACATTTCACCCGATGCTGGCTCTTCAACAAGAATCATTTCTTATATTAAGAGTGTCATGCATTTGTGTCTACTCAAACGATTATGGCACCCTTTTATGAAATTGGGTTATTCATCATCTTACATGGAGTTACTATACATATGTAGCAATTCAGTCTCAATAGATGATAGCCTGGCAACCCCATTGTTAGTGCAAAAGCCCCCCCCCCCCCAATTACTTCTTGTATTCACAAATAGCGATGCAGATCAAGACGAGGGTGGTGGTGGTAGTGTAGTGGTTAAGGAACCTGGCTAGCGTGCAAGTAGCCTGAAAAGTTGTGGGTTTGTATCCCAGCTGCCACCGTTGTGCCCTTGAGCAAGGCACTTAACCCTAAGTTGCTCTAGGGGAGACTGGCCCTGAACAGTTGATAGTTGACAAAGTTGTAAGTCGCTTTGGATAAAAGTGTCTGCTAAATGCGTAAATGTAAATGTAAAGACAAGGCTATTTTCTAGGCAGATAGAGATGTGGGAATATATTCTAGAAGAGCACTGGTAAAACAGGTGCTGCTTGACATCTCTACCCCAGCTAGCATTGCTTTGCCAAAATATACAGTTCCAAATTTGTACCTGCCTAGGAAAAAAAGTAATTAGGAAAGAAATAGAATTTTAAGGATGACTTTTCAAGGACTTGCTGTCTAGCTACTCTGCATTCCAGTGTCTTTGCCAACCTAAAGCTAAGAGTGGGGCCCCAGGTAAAATGGTGAATAATCCAATTTCATAAAAAGGTAGTGCAGTCCTTTAATCGGAAAAAGAAGAGTAGTATATGCTGGTATTACAGGGCAGATTTAAATTTTTGCCCTCCTGTCCCCTTTTTCAGAAGCTTTACAGAAGACTCAAAAGCACAAAGTTAAGAAGGCATCCAATGAGTGTCTGCTCTGTACTGTGCCAGCTCTCCGTCAACACTAAGACGTCACAGTACAGTACACAAGACTTTTCCCCCCTTTTTTCTCAATAACGGTGGTTTCCAAGCTTTTTAATTGCTGCATACCTCCCTGAGACACTCTGTTGCAAACCTGTATGCATTTTGCGTAGCAACCACGCATTTTGACATTGAAATACGCCGATACGTTATGAGCTGCTTTACAAATGAGAATAGTCTGGAAGGGAAATGGAAAACAGATTATAAATTAGGTTAAATTACTTTTAGTGTTAGCTTGATGTTAACGTTCCCGTTTATTTGCGAGCTAGCTCGTGTTTAGTCATTGCCATTTAGTTATTGTTCATGTGTTGCATAAAATGTCGCTTAATGACATGCATAGCCTAAGAAACGCATTAAGAGCTCACCCGGAGAACACGGTTTACATTAAGTTAATGACAGTAGGCTAAAACAAAATTTCCTGTTAATCAGGCAGTTGTTCCATAAACCGGATTAAAGATAACTCATATTATTGAATATAATGTATATATATGTGTATATGTGTAAATTAAAAAAACAGCAACACAAATGTCAATAAACCACTTGTTGTAGGCACATGTAAAGAATAACACAAATTTATCATGTTGTTATAAAGACGATATCTGCTGTTCTGATTGATAAAGTCTGACAAGTTGAGAAGTTAGAACCATTAGAATATTATAATAATGATTACAAAAATATCAATAGAGAAAAAAACAGACAGCTCTTTTCAGGCTGTAGACAGGTCAGCAAAAAATGAAGAGATGTTTAAAAAGGGGGGTCTGTGGGGGGTTCAATTTGACTTTTCACCTAATGCTTGCATCAATTTTTTATGTTAATTTGGCACCAAATTGACCTAAAAAGCCCTCTTTAATGTTTGTTGTTTTAAGTTTACATTTTGTTTTACGCTTTTTGTGTTGAACTTTGTGCATGCGCAACATAAATGCATCTACTACTACTACTACTACTACTACTAGCCTAAATAAAGACTCTCTAAATACATAAAACCTGTTTTTTACATAAAACCTTTAGCTGACTTTCTTTAGGCCAAACGGAAGTGGACAAAACTGGATAACATTTTCTGCTTTGGAGGCCTGCCACTATGACCATTAGGTCTAAATCTACAGAGTACATGTAATCCAAGCAAGGACTTAAAATTGAGCTGATTTCGTCAGCCTCACAACGGATTCACTACAGAAGTGTAAGTAGTAATAGAAAGAAATAATACTTGTGTATTTGCGTGCCTTGCAGTTTTGTTCGTTTGTTCCCACCAAAGATTCCTACTATGTATACGTTACCTTTTTTCAGTCTATCATTTCATAATCGCGCCAATGCTACGTAGGCATAGGCAACGGCTGGGGTAGCTTGTCGAGAGGGGGCGGAGATTGGGTCCATTCAGCTGGCTCAACGTTTGTGTGTCTAGGAGCCACTTACTGAAAGTAACCTGAACTTAAGTTGTGTGCTTAGCGATGTATTTGTTTTAATTTACCGTTAATTTACTAACCACTCTTGCATAAGGTAAAGGTATGTATGTATCATTATCGTTAATTAATTGAACCACGTGTAACGTTAAGGGGGGAAAACACACTGGACAACTCAGAAAGCTAATGTTAACAACGATAACAAACAACAAAACAAAGCTAACGGTAACGCTATCATTGAATGCGTGATAAAGAAACATGAAGCCTTAAACGTATGTTCTTTGTTCGTAAACTTATAGTTAGGATAACTGGGATAACATTGGTGTTATTACCTATTATTTATTGAAACCATTGGCTAACATTAATGTAGGCTAATCAACAGTGGAATGTCCCATCACTGTTAGCTAGTTATCCACGTATTTAGCATAAGCAAAGACGGTTGATAAAAGTATCAGGCAAAAGTTTCAGACTTTTCTAATGCTTGTTTTTACTGCCTTAACTTGAGATTCTTTAACATCTTGGTGGGATAATCACTGCCGGCGGAATACTGAGATATGAAGTAAAAAGTTTGGAAGCGTTTGCTGTATCATGTCCAAGTTTGTTTAAAGTTTGGTCATTACCACTCGTTTGTTGTAGATGGCATAACGTTTACTCGCATAGGCCGCTATGCTAACGTCACTGTCCTGGTGGAACGTGATATTAGAAAAACGCTTGCATGTGTGAAATGGTTCTAAAACACAACTTTGTGAACTGTACAGTGTGGATTGTTCTGCGATAATTTTGATTGATCTGGATTGATTAGCTCTGCAAAATACACTAACGTAGCCGTAAAGGTATTGGTATATTTAGGCTGACAAGTTTGCTAGCTTATTGAGAAATAGTGTCTCTTCTTCGGCTACATCGTGTTGGCTTCTAAAGTTGAGTGAAGCATGCCATGAGCATCAAGTACACTTGCGTTGACGTTCGGGTGGCCGGTGGTGGAAGGTAAACAGCTGCCAGATTTTGGGCAGAAGTTGGAACAGTAGGTCTAACCACAGGTAAACGTCTGCTGCGATTGGTCGTTATGTAATGTGTTGATTGTGTTTTTATTTCATTACAAACACACTTCCACGTCATCATATTATATTCATAACAATGGCATATACTTTGTGTAAGGCTGTGTTTCGTAAAATATGTGTATTCCGATTTTAGCAGTTGAGAAGTTAATCTAAAAGGGACCATCCTATTAAATATGGGCGATACATGTTTTTCTGCTATGTTGACATAGGCTGGGCTATTACTACCGAATTTCCATTGACGGTTTGGTGTTTCTTATATAGGACAGTTGCTGATTCAACTCTTGTACCATGACGACCTCACAGAGTCACCGAGACACCAAAGTATCTGGTATGCGTCCATGCCTGTGTAGAATTTGAAAACGAAGCTGTTCACAGCCATAATATTTATTGAGAATTCATAGTTTTTAAAAGTAATTATTATGACATGACACCTCTGCTCATGCTCTCTGTCTCTCTCTCTCTCACTGTCCCTCTCACACTCACACTCGTTTTGTGGGGTACAAAGATATGGAGTGGCAGACACCAGCTGTGTCAGAGAAGTTCCAGAGACGCTTTGGCTGGCGCCCCAGTACAGCGGACAGCGGGGACACGGGGTTCGGTGCCACCCCATCGGACAACTCTGAAGGTGAGAACCTTGCGTACATCACCTTCTGGGACAGACCCTCTCACTGTCATTCACGTGATGGTTGTGTAAGGCCTGTAACCTGTGCAGTCCTGAGAGACATTTGAAAAACACATACAGGATCGTATTCTGTTGGCTCCTTTTGCTGTCTCTGTTGGAAGACTATTATCATTATCAGTGCTGTAGTTAGGGAAGTAACAAGACTGGCTAAATTACATAATTGACATTTTATTTGAATACTCTTACTTCTACATGTTATAGTAAGCCACTGTTTACTGAGTTAGATATATTGAGTGTGATTCAGTTGCCCCCTCCCCACCCACAACACCATCACAGACAAGGGTAGCTGTTCATTGGTAAAGTAGTGTCTCCCATAGCTCTCATCTGCCTCCACAGTGTGTGCTGTGAGTGTTTCATATTGGTCTATATTTAGAGACTTGGCTGGTGTGACCGTACTGTTCCTGTTAGAGTTTCTCTAATGGGGATAGAATCACAGGACCGCCGTTTTCCCGCAGTTTTGTTTTATCTTAATATTGAGCTGCTTTGTTGGGATTAGGGAAATTGGAAGGCTCACTGGAAAATTAGAACCCTTGCCCCCCCCCCCTACTCTTGTGTAATGTAGAATGTGGACAGATTAGCTGTACCAGTGGATGTCACTGGGAACAGAGACCTGGGTATCTGTGCTTGAGTCTCCAAAGGCTGCCAGTGTATTGCTCTACACTGCTACTGACTCCCAGGGCTGGGAATGTTGTAGTGTTGTAGTATTCAATTGTCTGTGGTTAGTACTGACCAGGCTGTAAAATAACATTCTTTTGTGCTCACATTAAGGCTAAAACAGCTTGAAGAAGTAGGGTGATATTGAATCACATATAATCTTATCATAATCTTATTTTCACCCGAAGCAAACAACTTCTCTATAATAATCAAAGAGTCTGATATTGAAATACCTGGAAAGCAAAATCTGATTTTCAGATCTATGAATGCATACCTAGATGGTCCACAAGCATCCATGTTGTGAAGTCCATGATGATCCCCCACTTTCCATATGTTAAGGATCTCTTTGAATTAGCAGTGTTAAAATGCACAAGTAGAAAAACAGCTGAAATCAGTTGCATAATGGTTGATAATTGAGGATGATAAGTGTGTGTCTGGGGCTGACATACCTAGTGCCCTGTTTTACTCCTCTGAACTACCTAGAAGACTTCAGGCCCAAGGGTGTGGCGCCTCAGACAAGCCTGTGCCTGACCTCAAGCTCCTGTTTTGTGTTTGCCGTCTTAAGGAGCTCATCTGGGGTTAAAACTCATCATAAGAGCTCTTGTAAGGGCACAGCTTATCAGATAGAAATACGGTCCGGACATCCATATGGATTGGTTGTATAAAGCTTTTATTTGGAGGGCTGAACAACACATCAAAGGAATAAATACTTGCTCACCACCACAGGTTCATTAAGCTGCTGCCTTAGGCAGTGTTCTTCTGGCTTTTACTGTTGTTATCGTATTGTGTTTAAGCTCCAATTAATATAGATATATCATTGAGCACAAATTCAGTTTTGTTGTAAAGCAAATAAATGTACAACTTAAGTGGAAGAATTGACAAGTGTTTGTATTTTGTGGTCTTGATATGTCCTGATTTCTAACTTTCCCCAGTTCACTGAGTGAGCTGTTCCAACCTGTCCTGGTCATATTCACTGGATGGCTTATGAATCAGCAAGGTTATCTGCTCTCTCCTGGCAACTCTGGAGTGAAACGCCGATCATAGCCGTATCTTATTTTTTCTCCTACTGACTGCTGGTGTCTGCTAGTAGTTCAGTTGTTTCAGCTCAGTGGCTCTGAGCTCAACCTGGGTCCTGTCCAGGCTCTTGGATAAACTTCAGTGCATTTCATTTTGTTGAGGAGACAACTCTCAGCAAAGTGAATGTGTACAGGACTGCGTGGTAGGTGTGTGTGTGTGTGTCTTTGTGTTGGTGGTGGGGTACCTAAATAAGAGGCAGATGCAGATCACTCTGTAATTTGAGAAAGGGAGCTATGAATATCCTTAACCTTTCTGTGTGTCTCCTCATGCATTGGTGTATATGAGAGACAGAGTGTGTGTGTGTGTGTGTGGTGTGTGTATATGTTCATTCCTGCATGGAGTGCTGGCAGACCTGGCTGGTTGGCTGGCTGGCAAATGTGTCGGGCAGAGTCTCACCTTGTTGTGTGTGTGTTTGGTGGGCGATCGTTAGCTCTGTGGGACTATGCCCCCTCAGGCACTGGGTGTTGCCTTCTCGCGTCTATCTGATCTGCGCCATTCCTCCATTCCTTTCTCCTTCCTTCACTTGGCTGGCTTAGAAATGCACCCCAAACGACTCGTCATTGCTTTGCTCTGCCGTCCACATTTTGCCCCCTGAAAATGCCTCTAGCATTTGGGGCACTTGTGCTGTTTGTCAGTGGATGCCAGGTAAGTTAGTGGGTCGTGTGGATTGCTTATGCTGCCTTTAGTATTTTGTTGCTTGAGAGTCTTTTGTGTCTGTGCGTGGATGTTGAGTACTACTGTACAGTACTACAGTATATGAAAGGGCAATTTCTGTGGCTCAGTCACTGCAGTATTCACAGGTTACAAGTGACGTTTCAGTAGAGTGTATCTTCATGTTGTTGGGAAAAGTTGGTTCTGAAAAGGATCGGTTAGAAGCTTTGATGTCCTCTTTAAGTGTGTGTGTAGAAGAGTTGGATCCAGACTGATCCAGATCTGTGAGTGAAGTCAGTCAGTCTGCCCTGCAGCAAGCAGAGGTGCTATTTTCTATTCAAGCTTGGCACACAGCTACAGATACTTTGCATCACCACCAGAAAATAGAGAGGAAGCACCCACCAAGAGCGTAAACAAGACCTTTCCTACTTTCTGTTCCACATAAATCACAAGGCAAGATAGATAGTGACTGCTAAGGCTTGACTTTTTTTTTTGTGTGTCGTTTGATTGCAGTCTGAAGCCACTGGTCACAGCCGTTAGGTCCAGATGTTCAACCTTTTGTGTCTGTCTTTCTGGTGTAAGCTGTTTGAGTTGTGTTACATATAACACACATATATCACACCAATACTACGCTCAGTAAGCACTGCTGTTAAAATATTTGCATTTGCTCATGTTCCTCAAATCATCCATGAAGTCTTTGTTGCCCAGATGTTGACAGTTGTTGCTTTTGTCTGATAGAAAATTAGTTAGATCTGTCGCTACCACTATAGTGCTATTCAAAATATTATATTTAATACTTAAAACTCTGTGTTGAAAGTGTCTTTACACTGGCCAAGACACACGGTGACTCCTGACACAGCAAAAGTATACATTAAAGCCTGTAAATGAGACTCAAAAACAAGGACACTAGAAAGACTGGTTGGAGAAACTCAGATTGAATAAATAGTTACTTTAAAATGAAACTGGAGGGGGAAAAAACTAATTGATGACGCACCAGAATTTTAGCACAACTCGTTAGCCATATAAATCATATAATCAGATATCACCTTTGTTCAAGTGCACATGCAGAAGGGACTACTTGGATTAATCTGAAACTGGAGTTGTCTGCCTCTGAAAATAATAATTTGGGGTTTGATTGTGCTGTTTTCATAGTCATTAGAATTAGGCATAATCACAATTAATAGGTTAGTTATGAATTGCATAATGCTAATCAAATGTGTATTCCTCTTTCCCCCTCATGTGTAGATCTATGCAGCTCCAGCAGTAGCTCATCCTTCCAGCCCATTCGCAGTCAGATCCCCATCCCCACCGCCCATGTCATGCCCTCCACGGCCGGCTCCCCGGCCTCCAAGCCCCAGCCTCGCTCCGTGCCCAAGGAGGAGCCGCACGTCTCCTCCTCCTCCACCTCCCGCAACTCAAGCTCTGCCTCCAGCTCCAAGTCCTCGCTCTCCAAATCGGCCTCCTCCCCGAACCTGGACGCCCAGGGCTCGTTGGGGCCGGATGCAGGGCCCGGCAGCTCGAAGCCTGACTGTCTGAGCCGCTACCGTAGCCTGGTTAACGGCCTGGACCACACGCTCTTTCCCGCCGGCGAGCACACGCATCTGGACGACCTACAGCACTTTGACGTGCCCGCTGTGGAGCCCACGCTCAACCAGTCGGCGCTGTTAGGGGGTCTAGGGGGCCCAGATGCTCTGCGACTGCGCCCATCGGTGACCACAGGTTTTTTGGAAGGGGCAGAGCGTGTGGTGACTGGAGACACTTACCGACCATCCCTGGAGCAGAGCTACCGGGTGCTCCCTGAGACTCAACCTGGACTGGCGAGTGGGTCGGTGGACCCGTACGGGGTGTGGGGCACCGGGCTGAGCACTGGATACTCCCTGGGCATGCCAAAGGGCGCCAAGGCCTATGAGCCCCTGCTGCAGGAGCGCTGCACAGAGCTTAACAACTGGCAGCAGCTGGAGAACCTGCGTCTGCAGGTGGAACAGATGCAGGTGAGGAGCCTCACCCATTCAGACACAGGTTTTTCACAATGCATATCTTCCCTTCATATTAGCTGACGCTTTTAGTGGCATGGTGAGCCCTTTTAGAGGTGTTACAAAATGCTTTGACTTTTGCAGTTTGCCACTATAGCTATGTTTGTGGTGTTTTAAGACATTGCTAGTAATAGCAAGCTAACTCAATCAGTTTTTAATAGATTTTTGTTGTTTTTGTGCAGAATGAAAGTGTATGAAGACCTAACAATAGAGCTCTAGATGTCCTTTAATGTTAGTGTGTGCTTCACTAAAGTGGTTTAAATGCATCAGAGTTCTCCTTTAATGTTTTAATGGTGGTAGTGTGAATGAAATACATCTACAGTTTGGGT
Organism: Tenualosa thibaudeaui; assembly: GCA_027481765.1. Taxonomy (NCBI): domain Eukaryota; kingdom Metazoa; phylum Chordata; class Actinopteri; order Clupeiformes; family Clupeidae; genus Tenualosa; species Tenualosa thibaudeaui. Next base: position 1,789,303 of record JAIFZK010000019.1, on the reverse strand, counting down.
AACTTTCATGAACTTTCTTGTTGAAGAAAGAAATTTTGTTTGTTTTGAGTGCAATTGATTCTAAAATTGGAAATTGTGTTTGGTAGGAAATATTACCAGACATTGTGTCTAGAGACACGCACTTCCTTAAATTGAGTTCCAGAAATATAGTTGAAGATTTTAGATGCAAAACCCTCCAAGTTCATTTACGATAAATTTACAGAAATAGATTTATATAATTGTGATGAACTTTATCATCGGTCCAACTCCAGTTGGATTGTCTTGGTTTAATTTGGTTTTGCTTGAAAATAAAATTCAAATTGCTTGTTTGATGGAGAATGTTTTTTGCATATTTCTGAAAATGGACTGGGTGTTGCATCTGAACTCTTCAGTTCATTATAATGATTCTGCTAATTCTGAGAGTAATTTAAGGGAAGGAAGTAAAGAAGGGAACCTTGGGGATCTTTATCAATTTATTACTAATCTTGACCTTGTTGGGGATCTTTAGCAATTTATTACTAATCTTGACCTTGTTGGGGATCTTTATCAATTTATTACTAATCTTGACCTTGTTGCTTTGGTCACTAGCTTGTCCTCTGTGACCTTGTCCATACAGTTTTATGTGTTTCACTTCACTTGTGTGGGAAGATCCTTGGAAGGTAATATGAAGTATAGTATAGAATGGCTCTGCGGGCCTATCAAACTCTGTCTTATTCACCCCTTACCTCTCTCTCTCCCCCCCCCCCTCTCTCTTCCTCTCTCCCTCTAGCTGTTGACCTCAGGCAGCTGTCCACTCCCTCCTGTGTACCAGTCTACAGTGTTACACTCAGATGGTAGTAAGTGGGAAGCCGTAGTGAAAGCCAACGAAAGCCTGCTGAAGGAGAAGGAGATGCTCATTGAACGGTTTGTCATCAGCTCAGTTGCGTCCCTTTTTAATTGAGGACACTGTTGTAAAGCTTTTGTGAATCCCATACTGGAAGCACAAAGTGACAATGGCCTGGAGAGATTCCCTTTTAAACAGGAAGAAACCTGCAGGCAGACTTTTGCTTGAGATCGGCCCAGGAGTGAATGGAGTGGCATGCGAGGTATTCCTTGTGTGGTCTTACACAAGGTTATAACAGCAACAAGCTCAGTAGTTGTTTTTGTTATGGCATTGGAACAAGCAACACGCAGCATAAACACATTGCTCAGTGAGCTTTCAAGCTCAGCTATGGTGGCAACTTCTACTTTGCACTGAACCCGGTGGTCAGTGTTGTGCAAGGAGCATTGCATGTGGGCATGGCTTGGCTCTCTGAAGTTCCCTGTGATCAGGGTGTTCATGTTTCGCTGCCCCATAGTGTTACTGCACTTCATACTGCAGCCTAGTTACAGGAGGAAGTATCAAAGTGTCAAACCACAGTTTAGGTGTGTGGACTCTATAGTTGTGAACACGAGGCAGTTCTCATGGATTAAGAACTGCCTCGTGGATTAACAGATTTTGTGGTTCTTGTAGTTTAACCTGTGTTTGTGTTTTTTCTTTTGTATGACATCTGTGTGTTACATTTTGCAGCTTGTGAGTACATAAGTGTGTGTGCACCTATATTGAAATACTAGCGTTTGTGTATTTTCTGTTGTGTGTGTGTGTGTGTGCTTACAGACAGAAGCAGCAGGTGGCTCAGTTGGAGCAGAGGCTGCGGGACAGTGAGCTGCAGGTCCACAGTGCACTGCTGGGACGGGGAGCCCCTTACACAGACGTGTGTATGCTCCGCCTGCAGGTCTGTGCACTCTACACACATCACCGCTCCAGCACCTGCCCTCCCGACACTCTTACAGTAGTCTTCAGATTGAGCAGAGCCGTGAGCTCCTCTCATTCACTTGGAATGGGCTTACGCTGAATTTCATTGTGGTTGTGTGCTTTTTGAAGCACTGGCACAGGTGTCTGTGAATCAGATCAGGCTTATTGAAATATCCTGGCACAGTACAGCCGCTAAACAAGTGCTAACACTGAAGCCTAGTGTCAGCCCGCCATCACTCAGCTGCACAGCTACCTGACTCCTGCTTCCATTCTATACTGCCAGTTCCTCACTAGCTACACATTCAAACACCTTATCTCTCCTCTTATGCTGGTAATTCATACACATTCTCTACAGGCCAATTCCGACCGAGGATTCACAACGACACGAGACTGTTTTAGACAGGAGTTGCGGCGGTATGAATGAAACGTTTCATGTCGTTGCAAGCAGTTAAAAGCCTTCGCTAAACATTCACATGTCAACATGTCAAATCACAGTTTCAAGGTTTTAGATCGTTTTTACCTCAGCCTTTATGACGCGATGTCTCTCAGTCAGTCCAGCAGAGATGTCAGGGCAAAGATTTGGAGATGGAGAGAAATTCATATTAGCTCCTTTCAATGAAACAGCAGTGTCTGCTCTAGTTCAGTCATAACAGATATGTTTCAGTTTGCAGCTTGTCTCGTGTATCGTACAGTACAATATTTTGTGAGCTTTTAAATAATAAAAAAGCAACAGTTAATCTAGGCTGAGTCGACCATAAAAAAAGGTTAAGAGGAATGCTTAATAACAAAAAAAATGATTAGATACATCTTCAACTCAGCATTTCTTAAACACAACAAGTAGTGGTTTGGTTTGTGGTTTGGCTCACTTGTTTGTGAGTTGCTTGGAAGTTGGATTTTGGGTTTGAACTGACCTTAACACTATGCACACCAGTTTTCAGACCACATCAACTATACTGAGACTTCCATTTGTATGTTTTGTATTGTATTTAGACACCAGTCTCACATGGATCTACCCTCAAGAGTTGTGGTTTCTGCACATAACTGGGCGTCTCTAGAAGCAGTGCAATGTGCAACACTGAAGGGAGGCGGCAAAGTGTGAATGCAGATGAATTTGTGACACACATGTGTGCGTGTGTGTGTGTGTGTGTGTGTGTGTGTGTGTGTGTGCGCGCGTGCGTGCGTCAATGTGTGTGTCAGGAGGCACAGCGGGAGAACGCCTTCCTGCGGGCCCAGTTTGCAGAGCGCAGCGACAGCCTGGCGAAAGAGAAGGCGGAGGCAGAACGACGTCTGGGTGCAGTGGAGGCCGAGACGCGCCGCCTGACCGAGTCGCTGCACGAAAGTGCAGAGAAACACAGTGAAGCACTCAAGAAACAGGAGGAGAGGGTGAGCAGCCATTAAAGCAGGGATTTCCCTGCCTCCCACATTCCTCCCGTCATTCTCACACACTATCTCATGCACTCGGCTCTCACACACATTTGCACACACTCCCCAGCACCAGACAAGACAACCAGTCAGGAGTTTGGCTACTGTAGTCAATGTGATGCTTATTTTTTAAGCATTGCTTTGCTAGTGTGAATATAATGTGTTTTTTTTTTTTTTTTCCCTCCTGACTCTGAACCACCTGCCAGACAAGTCCAAAATGGATTGATGACATTTTGCTGTCCTGAAGAGTGATTTAATGACACTTTCCAGTGAAGATAATGAAGTGCACTGTACTTCTCAGCTGTGTACTCATCAGGGCATATTGTCTTGTCTGCATTGGAAACGTAGTTTAGCTTACAGTCTGTTGCTTTTCATAGTAAACCCATCTGAAGTGGTGAATGGTGGTGTGCTGATGTGAGGTGCTTCATTCTGATTTGAACTCTTGTTTGTTTACCTGTTGTTGTTTCAGATCCGTAACCGGGACAAGCATATAAACAACCTGAAGAAGAAGTGTCAGAAGGAGCTGGAACAGGGCCGCGAGCGACAGCAGCGTATCGAGACGCTGGAGCGCTACCTGGCTGACTTGCCCACCATGGAGGACTACCAGGCCCAGAGCAAGCAGGTGATGCGTGTTGCTCCTGGTGTAAATGCTTAAACACACCACAGAGTCTTGTAGCAGAGGCTTACAGGCACTTGCAACCAGAGCAGAGTGGCATGTGTGTGTGTGTGTGTGTGTGTGTTGAAAGCTTACTTCCTGTGGAAAGTTTTTGTCTTAGTTGTTGCACAACTCTGTGTGAGTGTGTGTGTGTGTGTGTGTGTGTGTGTGTGTATGTAGATGTGTTCATGCTCTTTTTTTCTCCTAACTGTTAAGCCTAAGTGTTTAAGTTTTACAAGCAAACCCAGGAGCCGTAAATCTCAACACGCCTGCATGCTAAATTGTCCCCTGAACTGTTGCCTAGAGCACGTTTCCTATGAGACGGCATGAGATGCTTCAGCACGTGGGGATGGTGAGGCATTGCCCCTTTGCATGAGTTGTTGACTGAGCTGATAAGAGGCTTATATCATGCAGGAATCCACTGTCTGACCATAACAACATTCATCCTTCCCAAGACTGTGGGTATAAGGGCACGAGTAGCAAGGCCTGATTTGTTCTTGTGATTCTCTCGCGTTGGCTTGGGCGCTTGACTCCCGATCCAAGGCTGCTGTAAGGATACGGGTTGGAGCCCTAGGTTACACCCCAGAAAGTCCTCCAGATACTGTCACAAACCTAGCTGAAGCTGGTCAGGCGTGTTGTGTTTGCTTGGCAGTGGTTGCCAAGTGGTCTGCAGCGTTGTTTTCTGGCAGCTGAGCTAGGCAAGGTTTGAATGTGAAAGTCCCAGGGGTCATGGTCTGAAAAGAACAATATGCTGGCATCAATAGGTGGACTTGATAATGTCAGGGGGGTGTAATTCCAGTGAACTGAAGCATTCAATTCTCGTTTTTACCTGATTCACAGTTTTCAGTTTCCACCCCTATTACCGATAGAACACACAAATAGCCTGTATCAATTGAAAACTGAAGCTGAAGGGATCATAGAATGGAAATCCATGTTTACCTTGGGTTTGTTTAGTTTGGAGAGGTTGTGCATGGCTGCCCAGAGAGCTGTCATGAACTTGAAACATGGTTGTGCCATTCTTCTCATGTAGATCTTTATAAAGCCACTAAAAACAAATGAGTTGGAGCAAATCCTAATCATATTTAGGAAACCAACTATGGTTCAACTGTGGTTGCCAAAGCAGATGGACCATTTCAGTCCCCAGCCTAAATAAAATACTGTAACTGGGCTTGTAAAAATGCATTTGAGCTTATTTTTTGATAAATAAAAGTTTAATTTTGTATTCTAGATTTAACATCGAAGAACAAAGGTACAATACTTCATTCTCCCAGTCTGCCCCTTCAACTCAACACTGTAACTATTTACAGAAAGAGAAATTGGAAATGTAATCTGATGCTAAGAAAAACAAGCCGAAAACCTTTCTGGAGAACTGTACCTGGTGTTTGCTTTTTTTCCCCAAGTGGACCATGTGTTTGAGGCAGACACTGCTCTTTGTGCTGTAGGTATTGGTTAGTATACCTTGAGTGTGGTTGCTTGGAGTGAGGTAGTGAATGCAAGAAGGTAAATCAAGAGGACAGCAGTGTGGTGGTAAGAGAAGCGTTGAAGAGTTGAAATTTAATGGTGTTGAATCTGAACTATCAGCTGCAGGAGGCAGAGCGGAAGGCTGAGCAGCTGCAGGTAACAGTGGAGGAGCTGGAGGCTCACCTTGCAGAGTCGCTCTCAGCCACCCGAGACAGAGATGCACAGCTGGAGGAGCAGAGATGCAGGGAGAGGGAACTGCTGAGCACAGTCACAAGGTAACACACACACTCTCACTCACAAGATAACACCCACATTCCCACACATCCACACCCATTTTCTGTGGTGCATGTGAAGTATGGATCAACAGGAGAATAGGAAATACCTCATCGCACTCTATCAACAACCCCATTTTGTGTGTGTGTGTGTGTGTGTGTGTAGCTTGCAGGAGCGTGTGCAGGAGGGGTTAGAGGATGGGGCACGCCTGCCTTCTCTGGACCTGGAGAAACTGAGGGCAGAGAACACCACCCTAAAGGAGGAGCAGCACCGAATGAAAAAGGTCCAAAGCTCTGCTTAGTGCTCCTCTCCACACCCACACAGTCAGCCCTGAACACTCATCCCCTCCACACCGACTCAGTCAGCCCTGAACACTCATCCCCTCCACACCCACTCAGTCAGCCCTGAACACTCATCCCCTCCACACCCACTCAGTCAGCCCTGAACACTCATCCCCTCCACACCCACTCAGTCAGCCCTGAACACTCATCCCCTCCACACCCACTCAGTCTCAGCCCTGAACACTCATCCCCTCCACACCCACTCAGTCAGCCCTGAACACTCATCCCCTCCACACCCACTCAGTCTCAGCCCTGAACACTCATCCCCTCCACACCCACTCAGTCAGTCCTGAACACTCATCCCCTCCACACCCACTCAGTCTCAGTCCTGAACACTCATCCCCTCCACACCCACTCAGTCTCAGTCCTGAACACTCATCCCCTCCACACCCACACAGTCAGTCCTGAACACTCATCCCCTCCACACCCACTCAGTCAGCCCTGAACACTCATCCTCTCCACACCCACTCGGTCTCAGTCCTGAACACTCATCCCCTCCACACCCACACAGTCAGTCCTGAACACTCATCCCCTCCACACCCACACAGTCTCAGTCCTGAACACTCATCCCCTCCACACCCACTCAGTCAGCCCTGAACACTCATCCCCTCCACACCCACTCGGACACAGACCTGAACACTCAACCCCTCCACACCCACACTCGGTCAGTCCTGCCCTGAACACTCATCCTCTCCACACCCACTCGGTCTCAGTCCTGAACACTCATCCCCTCCACACCCACACAGTCTCAGTCCTGAACACTCATCCCCTCCACACCCACTCAGTCAGCCCTGAACACTCATCCCCTCCACACCCACTCAGTCAGCCCTGAACACTCATCCTCTCCACACCCACTCAGTCAGCCCTAAACACTCATTCCCTCCCTTCCTCACTTGCATGCACAAAAAAGTCAGGGACAGCGGCAGTGTGCTGAGAGTAAATGTTAACCCCTTTACTTTTGCTTTGAGCTTACTGTGAATGTTTGCGCTTACTGTGAATGTTTGAGTTTACTATGAATGTTTGAGCTTACTGTGAATGTTTGAGCTTACTGTGAATGTTTGAGTTTACTATGAATGTTTGAGCTTACTGTGAATGTTTGAGCTTACTGTGAATGTTTGAGTTTACTATGAATGTTTGAGCTTACTGTGAATGTTTGCCAACACCAGCAAGGAGGTAATCTGAAGAGATGTACTCTATGAATATAGTGAGTGAGAATATAGGGTTGAACAGTTGAACAGTTGTAATGTTCACACAAATATGTTCAAAACAGTTCAAAGGAGACAAATTAGCCTTCAATGTTAAAAGCATTTGAGGGCATCTCTTTGGCTGCAGAGTGAGCACCGAGAGATAGGCTTTGAGGTTGTGCGATCGATGGTTCTGCGGGTGTGAGTCCAGGGTTGATGGTGGCTGACTGCTGGTTTCCCCTCTGTTGCTTTGGCAGGTTATTGAGAAGCAGCTGCGTATGATGGAGCAACTGGGGAGACAGATCCGGGTGCGTCTTTTGAACACTGACACACAGACACAGATCGACCGACCTGCCAGAAACCATGCTTACTGTGTGTGTGTGTGTGTGTGTGTGTGTGTGTGTGTGTGTGTGTGTGTGTGTGTGTACGTATGTGCTTCATGTGTAGACGCTGGAAGATCAGGTGTCTCTGGAGGAAAGCGGAAGCCAGGCTCTGAGGGAGGAGCTAGTGGGGAAGGAGCAGGGTTTGCTTCAGTTACGAGCCGCCATGAAGGAGGTGAGACACACTGCCAGACACACACAAACACACACAGCTGTGTGCATGCATGTACAAAAACCTGCACACACACACACACGGTGAGTAGTATAGAGGTCAGGTAATTGGAGCATCGGAGGCTGTGGTTGCAACCCATCAGTCTTGGCCTAACCTAAATTTGTGATGGTAAATTTATCTTTCGACAGTATGTTTAAAAAAATAAAAATAAAAAAAATAATGCCATTATCAAATGTATTTAATTTAGATTATTCAAATCTTTTCTTTGAATTGTGAAGACCCTAAGCTCTTATTCAGAAAATGAAATGGGAATTGGAAGAGTAAGATGCTTAAAACTGTGTCTCCAAATAATCTCAAATCACCTGTCCGGTAACAAGCAAATATTCTGTCCCATTCCATGCCATTCCATCCAACTTATTGGATTTAAAGTACTAGGAGTATTTGTTTTTCTTATTCTGCTTCCCATCTTTCATTGTCAGTAGAAGTACAGGACGTTACGATTACATATATATTAGCATTTACAGACATGACATGACATGACAAGTGGGCTGTGGTGTTCTTTGAATACCTACCCCTCTCTCTCTCTCTCTCTCTCTCACTCACTCACTCACTCTCTCTCTCTCACACACACACACACACACACACTCTCTCATGATAAGCCAAAGAGCGCTCAGACTTAAATGTCCAATAACTGAAATACACACACCTGATGGCAACTATTGAGTTGAATTGGAGGTCTTATGTATGTTGGTGTTTGGTAGCTAAACTCTAAACTCAAAATTTTAAACTTGGCTGTGGATGCTGTATGCATTATGTTGTATTTGTTATTTAGTGAGGATCCTCTCTAACCACTGCCTTCCTGTCATTGTGCAGCTGTCCTCTCAGAACCAGGACCTGTTGGATCAGAACCTGACCCTGCAAGAGCGCCTGGAGGAGGCCGACAGGGCTGGGTTTGGCTCGGGCATGGGACACGGCCGGGGGCCACCGCAGGCAGCTAGTGCACGCCTGACACAGCGACTGCACGGCGAGATGGCGGCGTGTCTGTGCGACCTGCGCTCCCTCTGTGGCGTCCTCACGCAGCGCACTCAAGGGCAGGACCCTAACCTCTCAATGCTGCTCGGCATCGGATGTAAGCATATCCCACCACCCCCACCCCTCACACACACACACACACACACACACTATGCTTCATGGCATCAAAAGCCATATTTTGTCTGTTCCTCTGTTCCTGTCCTGTCACATGTCGCTCTGTTGCTTGCTTGTTCACAATATTGCATGCCGTCATGCGGTCTCTCCATACAGAGATGTGTTCATGTTCTGTGGCATTCATAACTACACAATTTACATATATACAGATACATACTGTGAACCAGTACCTGTGCTCAATTTATTTTGTGTGTGATTTACTTGCTTTTATTTGTGTGTGTGTGTACCCCTTCAGCCCCACCACCACTGACTGACCCCTGTGAGGACTGGCTGAGCTCAGAGGTGCTGCAGGGGAAGCTGGCTGAGGCCCAACAGCTGCGGCGTGACGTAGAGCAGCTTCGCACCACCATCTCTGACCGCTACGCACAGGACATGGGCGAGAATTGCATCACCCAGTGAGACAACTCTTCACAGGCACTCCCAACACTATCCCCATATCCACCACCCTTGGATATGAAACAGAACTGACATACCCACTGACACACACACACACACACAAACACCAGCATCATCTCAATCCCTTTCTCTGCTTGCTCAGGATAAGGTATGAGTAAGAACTGCATCCAAAGGCACAACCACATGACACCAACACAACACCAACACCAGGGCCTAGCCAGCCACAGTGTCACCACAGCAGGCTTGCCAGGTTATGATTGATGACTGGAGCTTGAGTGGGCTTCCACCCTGCAGACGTCTCTGTGTCCTGGAGAAGGCACCGGGAGCTCTGTTCACCTCCAGTGCATTGGCATCAGAAGGAACCCCAGTATACACTAATGGCCTGTATTCTCTTGTGCATGTGTGGAGTATTTCATTGTATAATGCTTTCTAGATGTCCTGTCTATTTTGCGGTGTGTTCCTGCACCCCCCCCCAATGTTTGCATAAACACTATTTATTTGAGCTGAATATTCCTCTTTGAGGAAACGTGATTTTTTTTTTTTTTTTTTTTTTTTTAAAGATGTGGTTGACAATCAACTGAACTTGTAGATCTGTTTGCTGAACCAAGGCAGTATAAGTGTCCCTGAATCCGTGTTTGAATTGGACAGCGTTACAGAGCTGTCAGGCACCGTCAGGGACCCCTCCCTTTTCTTTATCACTCCTCTCCTTCATGCGCTCATCTCAACAGACACGGTGGTTTCACTCCAAAAAGTGCCTTCCTCTGACAGTGGCAGCTGCACACTTAGCACAATGATCCTGATGCACAGTTGCTTTGCAAAGAAATGACTGACAAGCATATGCACCAAAGTCCCCACCTCTGACAAACATCAACATTCCCTTCCTAAGCAGACGACTGTGTTGTGTTACTAGGTTTGCACCCTGTTTTTGGTTTCCTGTTGAAATGGAGGTGGTGTCTGGCGTTGTTTCAGTTTGAGCTCATTCTACTTACAGCGTTATCCGTGTGCCTGAAATATCAATTGCCATATCCTGTGTGTGCCGGTTTAGAACGGTAACGACATAGACAAGCTGACTGTTGTGCCTTAGACGGGTGGCCTATAATAACTCCTCCTCGCTCTGGGGGCGCAGGCTTGCATGCATCATGTGTCCATTCAGCATTTTCACAATGGCAAAAAGGGAAAAATGGTTAGCAATTTGATCAGTGCACTCATATGGGGCAGGGTGTGCTTGTCTTAATGTCTGCTGACAAACACAAAGCCTGTCTGTGAGCATTTAGGTAATTGTGCACAAGGAGAGAAGGAATGAGAGTAGTTGTGTCGGGTTAATGCTGCAGGGCAATAAACGGAACAGAAACTCTTGCATGACTAAAAATGTTATCTGATGATGCCGTCACATCTTTGCTGCTTATCCTGCCCTGTTTCAGATGATGCATTTTCTTTGCAAGTAGCTTTGTGGTTAACTGGTAAACTCTACTAAGTGCCACACCCCATTTCTGGATTGAAGTGAGAGGAGACTGATTTTCAGCCTTACCTTTTGAAGTCTGCAAGCTTAGTAGCAGATAGCACAGTATGCCAAAAAAAAGTGTGTTTTTTTTGTTGTTTGTGTTTTTTGACCCGTTTTGCATTTCCTCTATGTCAACTTGAATAACATGCCTATAGAAGTCCTGTTGAAAAGTCTGGAAGTAATTTATTGATGAAATAATGTTGGGAAAGTACTGCACATAGTCCATGGTCATGACCCGACTGCACAGAATGTGTGTGTGTTTGTGTGTATGTGTGTGTGAGTGCGTCAGTGTATGAGTAAACAGTGAGAAACCAGATAAGACGGATACAACAACCAGTTAAGCCTACTGTTTTTTGCAACACTAAAAGATATCTATTTTTGTCTTAAATTTCACCTATTTTAGAAATAAAGTTTGTTTTCAATAACACCGGAGTCTTTGTGTTCCTTTCTTTTACATTTCAGAGGCTAGCTGAAGACTAAAAAAATAGTGTGTATGTGTGTGTGTTGCGCACACACACAAGCAAGAGTGCTAGCATCTGTGGCCATCGGTTGAAGCAATAGGCTGAAGCAATAGAGCAGCGCTGGGTGTGAGGCCGCAAGCTGACAGCGTTTGGGTGTCATCGTCATAGCATCGTCGTGGAAACACACTGATGATGCTGAATGCAGAGGAACCTGAGCATCTAGTGATTGTAGGGATATACAAAAGTGTTCCATCTTAGTTGAAAAACCTTTTTTCAACAGACTTTAAAATGTATTTCTATTCTATTAAATATTCAAGTTACAATAATACAAATAGTGCCTTGAGTAAATGCACCCACTACTGAAGCAAGAATATGCTCTTGATAAAATACATGCAAAATTATCATTTTAAGCTTTAAAGATGCCACCCATAGATTATGATTTGGTTCAGATTATTTGCATGCTATGCTATCTAAACCCTATGCTGTAAACTTTCACCTGTGTTTGTCCAGGTACTGGCGCAGGTCTCCTATAGTCTGTGTGACCCTCATCTTTAGGATGAACGTCTTCTCCCCATCCTCAGACTTAACTCGCAGAGTGCTGAGCTCCCCATTAGATACACATGCATTACTGTCAGGCTGATCCAACCTTACAGACAGGGATAAGGGACAGACATGTTAACACCAAGGAGGCCAAGACCCCAGCAAACAAAGTTCATGATGAAGACAACAGCTAGATGTTCCTAACAACTAGGATACAGTTCTTCCTCTTCCACTCCCTCTGCATTCCCAACCCTCATCCCCATCCGGCTTCATACTGGAACTACTGATTAATAATAATATTTGCCCTGGCAGTGTGCAGTGTTTTGATGCATGCCCTGGTCGTGTGTTATGTCTCCATTACCTCTCTTGTAGAGTGTGCAAAGCTGGAGTGTCAATAATGACCAAAGAAGGGTGCTGTGCTTCCACAGTGGAGCACTATACCACACAGAAGGAGTCTTTGTCATTGTGGCAATAGCATTTAATCAGTTCCACCCAATGCATAATATGGTACTAGGGTTAAAAATTGTATGGGTTCATACCAATGACTAAAATAAATAAATATGTATGTATGTATGTATATACAGTCATTGGTCAATACAAATAAGATAAATACCATCTTACCTGTAAATGCTTTCTTATTGAGTCGCGGATATCAATCACCTTTCCAGCCTTAATGACTGTCTTTGGTAACTTCCTTAAGAACTGCTCTGTGGTTGCCATGGTTGCCACCTTGCCTGGGGACCCAACAAATAAGCCCAGCAATGGCCTGGTTTAAGTCACATCAGGTGCATTCAACAGCTATCAAGTCGACTGCAGCCAGCAATGAAATGTGTGTTGAAAGTGCCACGAATAGCCAATGGGATGTGAGTATGAACAGGCTGTCAACTCAGAATGCATCACCTGCTGTCAGCTTGATACTGTTGAATGCATCTACAGATTGCCCTAGTACATTCACCAAGTGCTACTGTCTCCTGTGGAGATGCTGTACTCTCAGACCTGACACACAGCTGTTCCTCTGAGCTGATGAAGCAGGGCTCTGAGCTGATGTCTGATTGGCAGCTCCACACACCACCTGACCCTTGCCTGGAAAGTCCTCCCGCAGACGTGGGTCTCTGTACTCTTCCTCTCGCCTGTCTTCTACCTGTGAGTGTCAACAGTCCCCAGTCAACATTCAACAACATAGAGAAGCAGTAAGTATGTGGCCACATCATAGCTGAATTCCCATGTCCACCTTAAACCTTATACCCTGAACGCTCAAAGACTTAAAGGAGGAATCCAATGTGAATCAACCCATAGTCCTGTTGGTCGAAGTCACCAAGTGCTGTTGACTGGAAGAAGAACAAGAAAATTTAATACAACATACATACACCGAACAGTGAACTGTCAGCTAACACTAAGTGAATGGGGGACAGAAAATCAGTTTCATTTCGCTGTGCCCCCTTCAGTTAATGTTAGTTATCAGTTCGCTATTCGGTATGTTGTATCAAATTTACTGGTTCTTTTTCCTATAGACAGCACTCAGTGATCTCAAACTAATGGGGGTAAATACAGCTATTGATTGATTCACTCTGGATTATTTGTTTAACTAGCATGAATCAATCCCATAATTAATCATTCATTAATTCATTCCTGTAAACGTTTTTAGGGTTCAGGGGTCAGGGTCTATGAAGGGATTCAGTGGGTAACTTTATTTCACTTAGTGATGGGTAAGGCGGGCAAATGCACTCACCTGGAGGGGGACACCGTCAGGAAACCTCTCCTGCAGCTCTGATGGGAAGTAGCCATCCATCAGGTCCTGCATGCATTGCTGTGGAAGCACAAACGGTGACAGAGAACCATGAAGCAAGTCTAGTCTTTTTAGGTACGTTTTCTTTTTTTCTCCTTTTTTTTCCTCTGGCCTTTATTCAGATGGGACAGTGAAGAATGGCATGGGACTCCCATGGAACTACCTGGGTGCTGGGTTCATCGTAGGAGCGGAAGGGCCCACTGAACATGACTATGCCATTGCTGTAGAGCCGTAAAGGAATGGGCGTCTGACGGGCCAGCTGGGCACCCCCGTGCACAGCCTTCACGTAAAACTCCCCCTCCCCCGCCAGAATGTTCAGCTCCCGGATGTTCGCCAGCATGAGGTCAAAGTTCATCCTGAACTCTCCCGCTCTGGAGAAGGCTGTGAAGACAGAATCCACCAGGACTGAGCAGAGCAACCTAAGATAATGGGGCAGCCGTGGCCTGCTGGATAGGAATCAAAGGGTTGCTGATTCAATCCCTGACCAGTAGACCATGACTGAGTGCCCTTGAGCAAGCACCTTAACTAACCCCTCACTGCTGCTGCTCTCTCCTTCCTTGTGTGTCTAAATACACTTGGCCACTAAGATTGATTCTCTATTCTCTAACACACATGAATGCGAACGTATTGCTCTACCTTCACTCCTCTATTCTCTACTGACTGATGAAATGCACATCCCGGAACACAGAACACTGACAATTCAATGATACAGCAAATGGACACAGCTAATCAACAAAGAAATAAATGACTTTTGCTGACCGTGTGCTTTTGAGGTCAACTTGTTACCAAGGTATATCCAGTGTAAGTACTCTCATGTACCTGTCTCCCATAGGTTTTGTTTCAGATGTTTGCCTGCATCATCCATGTCAGCTTTGTTCATCAGTTCGTCTGTCTCCCTGTCATCACTGTTTCCCACCCAAATCATGCCATAATCTGCCAGGAATTGCTGTGTGAAAATAAACATTTGTTCATTTCTGCTTTGTAACGCATGGCAAAATGTATGGGCATTTCAGCTCAGTCTGCAACTGTGGCATTGCTGACCATGTGTGTGTAAAAGTGCAACAATCATCAGTTTTTTAACAGCTACAGTATGTCATGTATGTCTTACCTCCATTTCCCACACCTGATTTTGCAGTCGCTGGCACTTTTGAGTCAGTTCCTCTTCACAGTTTTGTACTGACCAACACAAACAAGTCATCAGGATAGACTGTAGCTATTCTGCATGCTCGCTATACTGTAGCTATTCTGTATGCTACTGTAATGCATTCATGGGGGAGATGCTATCTGCATTCACATAAAAGAAGAAGGAAACAATGCCATCATGTTCGTGCAATACAAATGATCATGCAGGGTGTGGGGTGTGTTGTGATGGCTCTGGTGTACAATGGTTGCCATACATACCCTGGTTGGGCTGTGAGAAAGCAGGAATAATTAATTTTATGGCATTTGTATTTAATTATATTTATTTTTTTAAATGTTATTTTTAAATGTTAATTGTGTCTCTTGTGTGGCCTAGGGTGCATCTAGATTTCTAGGTTCTCTCTTGTGTGCACTGGGCTTGTGTTCAGTTTTTACCCATGAACATTGGCCACATGCGGTGTAACCATCACTTGTTATGAGTCAAAAGGGGAGTCAGGCTGAGCCAGAACATACAAGCGATAACAAGAACTAGACACTACAGACAGAGAGGGCACAAAAGAGGCACAAATATTCCATGTTCTATTTTCGCTGGGGGGGATCCCCCATAATGCAAAACAAGTGCAACAAGTCAAACTCTCATTTGCTGATACAGAAGATCATTTAAAAGTTTATGTGACACACCCACTTATGCAGACTGGAACTATTCACATTGGTTCCTGTTGCAAAGTATTATGTTGCTCTATCTTGGTCTGTATTCAGTGATCTTTGCTACAGACTGTCAAAATATACAGTTTGAGATGCTGTTACAAAAGCAGGATTCTGTCAGAGGGAGTTTATAATCTATGTTCCTCATTTAGTACTGGGTTAGAACTATTTTGAGTGTGTGTGTGGTTTGGGGGGGGGGGGGGGGTTTCTGTGAGTTCTTTTTATACAAGACTGCCATCTCCTCCACTTAATTTTCTCACAACCAATTCATCCACTGGTGCTCCACTATAGACCCTGGTCATTCAAATGGGTAATATGGGTGGTGCATCCTTCACCTGCTTTTCCTTTCACAGTAAAGTGTTTGCGTGCCTTGGTAAAACAATGCATGGAATGACTCTGTTGAATACTTACCTTCAGACTTCTTCTGAAGCTTCAGCTTCTCTTGTAGCATAGCTATTGTTTTTTCCTTTGGGAGACAAAAGTTCCTTTTGTAATCACACTAACGTAATTATCATGATAAGCTTCAAGCTGTCTGGACTGGATAAACTTGAGAGTGATGAGACAGTAACAGACTGATCAAGATTACTGGATTACTAATGTCAGGATTAGTCAGGATTACTAATGTGTTTTATGTAAATTGTACACGATCTGTATGTGCAGCTCAAGGTACAGTATGTTGAGACCGAGTAAGAGAAAGGGAATGTGGTTGTAGTGGAGTGGATGCTGTTTTCTTTCTCACCATCTGTCTATGGTGTGGGTGTGGGTGTGTTTGTGTGGTTGCCTCTTGCCTTTCTCTGAAGGTCCAAAGCTTGTGCCTTCACTTTGACCTCAAGCTGGGCCAGTTTCTGCATCATGGTGGTCATCAGCTGAAAGTCTGTGGGTGTGGTGCCTGGTGTAGGGGGGTGGAGGTTGAGGCAGAGTGAGCAGTATTGTGAGTTCAATATGTCAAGGTCACTTAAAACGCAGAAGACAGAAGTTAAGGAAAAAATCTGGAGCACAGCGTATCCAGACCCCAGTTATCCACTTTCCCCCATCAGTTTGGCTAAAGCATTTAATAATGGGTTAGTGCTTGTGAAGAAAATCTTAAAACAACGAGAAGAGAATCAGTTTCATCTGTTGATGTTGTGC
Organism: Tenualosa thibaudeaui; assembly: GCA_027481765.1. Taxonomy (NCBI): domain Eukaryota; kingdom Metazoa; phylum Chordata; class Actinopteri; order Clupeiformes; family Clupeidae; genus Tenualosa; species Tenualosa thibaudeaui. Next base: position 1,772,799 of record JAIFZK010000019.1, on the reverse strand, counting down.
ATGGTGGAGACAGGATGTGGTTTTTGTCGACCTACTATTCCATCTGCAGCTGCAAAAAGGTGGCAGGATATCAACAGAAAGACAATGGCGGGAGACGACTAACTTACCGTCAGTTGCCGTGCCCCTCTGCGACACCTTTGAGATATAAGCACGATCTGGTTTTGAGGGGCCTGGGCGACATCTTCTGGAGATGATGTCTCTCAACAGCTCGTTCTCTGGGGAAAACAGACACAGCATAAATAAAGTGTACCTAAATATCTGTCCTTCCTCGGCCCAAAAACTATACACATAGTGTATAGTCACATCACCACATCACACATGCCTACAGGTTCATCTAACAGCAGATCCACACAAAATACTAATATATACACACAAAATACTAATAAAATAAATCTTACCAGCAAGTGAACTTTTCTCCAAGACCCCTATTTTCCTCCCTCTGTGCATAACAGTAGATTATTAGCATGGCACATCTTCTACTAGTCTAGTCTAAATAAGACCAAAGTAAAACTGGAAGAGACTTGTGCGTAAAGTGTCGACTCACCCTTCATCGAGAGATCCAGGCAGGGGTGCTCTGCGATTTTTCCCCAACAGAGATAAAGGTGAACTCATTTCGGTCAAACTAAAAAAGAGAGCGGTAAAGCGTAGATCGAAAAAACGCCATCATGCCATTGCAGTGTGGGGGAAGTAAGAAGGTTTCGATTAACTACCTACTTGATAAGTAAAATACATCCTAGGCTGGACTCACTCGAAATCCGATGGAACGCTGACGCACCGGTTGACGGGAGTTTGTTTGGGAATGGTTACCGGGTAACGTGGGTCAGAAGCCCCCCTGAGTGATTTTGTTGTCGTAGCTTTACAATTTAGGTCTAAACTGGAATAAGTTAAGTTAAAACGAAGTTTTAATATAGGCTTACTCTACATTTTATAATTATACAATACTCCGAAAGAACACAAAGCTTATTACCGGTAAATGTACTTGCTATTGTTAAAAAAATACTGTTGTCTGTTTGTGATTCTTGCTTCCACCAGATGGCGGCAAAAGACCAATTTATGTGGCTCAGAGGTGGAACGAAAGATGAAACAATCCTTTATTCATCCCGCAGGAAATGAAAGAAGTAGGCTCAGTTCTTTTCTAAGCAACTTTTGGTTTATTATAGTTTTTTATAATTGGGCAAATTATGATTTGTAAAGTCCTACTAAAACACAGACCAAAGCACACAGTATCACAATGCTTTATTACTTCCAGTATCAATAGGCCTGTACTTCCAGGGGGCTTCTTCCCTACAGCAACATTTCAGCTGAGATGGGGGCATAGGCCTACCAAAGGAATAACTGTTGCTTTCACTGAAACATCTCTCATACCTTATTTTGGGGTCCCAGAGGTTAGCAAATACCTTAAGATCTTTGTAAACATTGTAAACAAGTTCTGCCCCTGTTCTTGTTACCATGTTGTCAAGATTGGAACATGGACATATATCAACGAACAGAATACCTGTGAAAGACCACAGTTTGGCATTCTTGAGGTCAATGTTTTTATGGTTTATTTGTAACAATTGTACATAATGCCTTCTGGTTTTTGTTTTAGCATGGCATATGAGAGAAGCAGTCTATAAAGGACTATGGGGTATGTGGCCCATATGTTGGTTCATCACTGCTGAAGAGAGGTAGTCTACAAGGGTATCAGACAGATTAATGCAGTAGAGATAATGCAAGTGATTACTGGGATGATGGTAGGCCACTAAACACAGTGCTGGATCCTTGCACTACACAAATTGTAGGCCTACTGACCGGTGCAGCCATTCAGTTTCCTAAAGTGGGGAACTCTGCCATGACAAACATTGCATTAATAATCACTTGCCATAGAATGGCACATAGTAGTTTAAAATTAGCTTAAAATGTGCTTAAAATTAGCACAGAGATGATGTTGAGCACAGAATATTCACTGATTCATCACTTGATGAATGATGTAAGCTGTATTGGTTCATTCAGGGTCCATTCCTTTCTGCTATGTTAGCTAGATCAGGAAGCTTACTCATCAGTGTGTGTAAAGTAAAGGGAAGTATCCCTTTATGCAGACCAGAGTCAAACCCTCATACGCCGATACAGAAGGCCATTGAAAAGTTTATATTGTGACATGCGACACTCTCACTTATGAAGACCAGAACTATGTGTGGAACGAGGCACTTACAAGTTGCAATTGCTTTCAACCAGGATTTACAGTCTCAGCCCTCTCTCTCTTTATCTTGCACACATACTCTCACCCATACTCACACACACACACGATTTGGGCCTGCTTTCAAGTCCCACGAGGCAAGCTTTTTTTGTAGTTTGTTTTTTTTGTTACGAGCGAAAGAAGACAGTTTAACAGCGGTCCGCTTAGTTATTGTCTCTTCACTTAATGTATGTTGTGCAAGATATCCATCAGGCAGCTACTTGTGGGTTAGCTGGCATAATGGCATGTGTGATAAGAGCTATACTGCAAGCTGCAATTGCTTTTAGGATTGCTTACAGGATTTACCATGCTGGTTAAGGGAGAAATATACACAGTCTTTGCCTGCTCTTCCTCTACACTGTGACTTGAGATTTTGAACTTATACTGGGACAGAAACAGGACGAAAAGTCAATTTACACCAATATTACATATTTATCACAAAAATGTATCACCAAACTCATTACAAAACTACATGCATTTGGTGCCCTATCCCTATTGGGCCAAACTGATTGATGGCATGTGGCTCTGCTACCTATAGAGGGGGATCAAGAACCAGTCTTTTTCTGAGTTCCATGTTTTAAATATTCTTGGTGTGTGTGTGTGTCTGTGTGTTCATCATAATTAGAGAAGTCTCTCCAATGTTTTAGATGATAATCCATGCAAGCAATACAGCATAAGTCCCCCCAGAAGAAGGAAATCCAAAGCACTGTGTGCTCTGTGTTAACAGAGCAGGGGTCACACCTGTCATCACATATGTGAATTGGTATATAGCCTACAGTCGGTTGACCTCATGTACAGAGCATACTACACACTCACTACCTCATTTATCTCTCTGTTCTTCAATTAACACTGATATATTGTCGTGGCACACACATACACACTTTCTCTCTCGTACCTGTAAGGAGACATTTCTCCTGACTCACTGGGGGTGAACATTATACACACCTGGCATCCCAGGACACATTGACGCTTATCTTCTTAATCAACTGTTATAACCTCAGGATGAAGGTCACAGCAAAAGAGGCAAGTGAAGGGTTGGATATTCTTAAAATATACAGTATATTTATTTATTAACTAAACAACAATCAAACCAACAAACAATCAAACACAGTAACAAAAGTGACATGTCCAATTCAGTCATCAGCAATGGACTGTGTCAATGTTGTTAGGGTTGAAATGTCTGAGTGTGTCATAATCCAAACTAAGAATGCCCTCTCATCTGGTAAAGGGAGCGGCCATTACAACTGCAGGTTCCCACCAACAGGTGTGATCAGCAAGATGATCCATCCAGGCTCTGGAATACCTGCAATCAGACAGACACACACAGACACACAACATCTCTGGAATTCCTAAATACAGAATGAAGTTCAAACATGTGGATCTCTGTGTGGGTGCCATTATGGGGATTCCCTATGGTGTTTGCCGGTAATTCCCTAAAGTGTTTCCTCATGTTAAACTTCAAGGGTGTGTACTGCGGCAAGCTTCTCTTTTTTGTATTTCCTTGTCCTCATTAGCATTTTGCTCTGGTTTGTATCCATATGCTTCTTGCAAAGATAAAATGCATCTCTGACAATATAAAGTGAAAAGTGAAGATTAACATGACCCACGCTTAGGTGGTGTTCTTGTGTCTCTGTGTGTGTGAGGGACTTGAGCTGCAGTATCCAGATGACCATGCTCTGGTGGCTCACACACTTGAGTCTCACACTCTGTGCTTGAGGCTGCAGTGAGAGCATAGGCCACAGCTAATTAGGGCTGGCCATCAACACTACCAAAACAGAGGCAGTCTAGCACTCTAGTTGGTGAACTAGAGCGCTAGTGGAGTGGAGTGGTAGCCGACACTTTAGTTGGCAAACTAGAGAGCTAGTGGAGTGGAGTGGTAGCCGACACTCTAGTTGGCGAACTAAAGGGCTAGTGGAGTGGAGTGGTAGCCGACACTCTAGTTGGCGAACTAGAGCGCTAGTGGAGTGGAGTGGTAGCTGACACTCTAGTTGGCGAACTAGAGCGCTAGTGGAGTGGAGTGGTAGCCAACACTCTAGTTGGCGAACTAGAGAGCTAATGGAGTGGAGTGGTAGTTGACACTCTAGTTGGCGAACTAGAGCGCTAGTGGAGTGGAGTGGTAGCCAACACTCTAGTTGGCGAACTAGAGAGCTAGTGGAGTGGAGTGGTAGCCAACACTCTAGTTGGCGAACTAGAGAGCTAGTGGAGTGGAGTGGTAGGTGACACTCTAGTTGGCGAACTAGAGAGCTAGTGGAGTGGAGTGGTAGCTGACACTCTAGTTGGTGAACAACTGGGTTTACGCTGGGTCTTTCAGAATAGACAGACAAAAGACTGCATCTACCAAAGTACCACAGCCTCAGTGCATGCTAGAAATGACTGGTGTGACCGTGTGCCTCACCTCACACCGAGATACTCAAAAAACAGACTGCAAGAGTACTGGGGTCATAATCATCCAGCACGAACTACAATGGCTGGGGCATGTCATAATTGGACAATAAAACAAAGGCCAACACTTTGCTGTGGGGCAAAAGAAGTACCACTGACACCAGCTGAAAACAGCACTAAAGAGGTGCAACATTAAGGGCCTGGAGGACACAGTTGACAGTAACACTGACACCACACATGTCCCACAATAGGTCCTATGGATCCAGGACAGGGATAAATATATTTATTTATTTATTAATATGTTTTGTGATAAAACAGCGCTGGTGTTTCATTGTGACAAGATGAATCTATACAATAATAATTTTCATCTGCATCTTGTGCCAGGACAAAAGTAGTTTGCATATGCAGTCACTTCAACCGAATCCTCTTCTCTGACACTGTCTCCCAATGTTAAGCGTCATACATTATGAGTGGAACATAATACCATCCCACATCAGAGACATAAAAACATATCACACATTCAAATACAGTCTAAAGAAGAGGTTAGTTAGCCACCAAACGTGTTAACACTAAATAGCATCACAATGCTAGCATCTCTACTGGTAAGTATCTAGGCATTACAATGCTAGCATCTCTACTGGTAAGTATCTGGGCATCACACTGCTAGCATCTCTACTGGTAAGTATCTGGGCACTACCTTATTTATACCACCATAGCCATCAGACATGTTCTCTCTTTCTCTCTTTCATTTTTTTTTCTTCTTCCCCCTACCTTTACTGACCCTTCTCTTACTGTGTGTTTTATGTGGCATGTGTCCTTTTACCTATTACTTTTACCATGTAGGTATATGTTTTGTGTATTGTCTCTTTTAATATTCATCTGACCGGTCCATGGACAACAGATGTTAAATAGCGATTTTGGCACATTTACATTCTCTGTTTATTAATGTGCATGTCAATGTCAAATAAATCATAAATAAAAAAAAATAATACCTGGTTCATCACTGCCTGACAGTCCATCACTGGCCTCATGGTTCGGTTTGTGCATCTGCTGGTGTGTTCTTCCCTCCCCCTGCTGCCTCAAGAAGCTGCACACAACAGTAAACAGTAAAAAGTTGTGGCTGACAACAAACTCTTAAAACATTCTCAGTGCTGTCGGTCATATATTGGAAGGATCTCAGCCTTCACAGAAAATATGAACAGTTTTGACATGTTTTATAAGGCTTTAATGTCCTAATCCACTCCACTTTGTTTATTAGAGTAAAAATACACTGCTCGGTACTTGGAGTCCCCCACAATGGCTCCAAAGACTCCACACTGACCTCCTTGATTGAAATAAGGCTCCCAGCTTGTGTCTTGGCCCTCCTCCAATTGTGTTGCATTGAGCTGTAGATTGTTCTGCTTCTACCATTTGCCCCTTTCTGATACACAACAGTCATTAGAAAACTACTGAGGATGACTGGTAGATAGATAGATTGACTGAAAACACTTTACCATTAGAATAAATCTGACATTTGTCTTGTGTCTTTAACAAAGTATTGCAATGCAGCTCCATTTGTGGAGTATAAAAACATAGAATGATACATTACATGTACAAACATAAACTATATATCCACAGTTTCACAAAACACTCACACACAGCTACAAAACATATAACAGCACATATGACATACTGTAAATGTCCATCACCGTCTCCTTGGCCTTGTTTTAGTGTCAGGGTAAGCTTGAGTAAATAATATGGCAAGTTCTTTGGGCAGGTACAGTGTCTTTCTATGACACAGTGGTATATTATTATATATTATTATATTATTAAACTGTGGTGATCCACATTACATTTTACATTTACACCATTTACTGAAAGCAACTGAGGTCTGCATATTTCAGCTGTGGGAAGCAAAAAGGCTGGATAGGCTGCTGAATACTTACACCATGTCTTCAACTATAGGAGAGCTGCACCATGGCCTACTGTCTTTAGAGAGCATTTTAGAGGGCCCAGCCTACTGTGACTGCTGAATACGCACAGTGCCCACAGCAGGCTGCTGAATCCCCACAGTCCCCACAGCAGGCTGGGCAGGCTGCTCAATCCCTACAGTGCCCACAGCCAGCTGGGTAGACTGCTGAATATACACAGTCCCCACAGCAGGCTGGGTAGACTGCTGAATATACACAGTGCCCACAGCCGGCTGGGTAGACTGCTGAATATACACAGTGCCCACAGCCGGCTGGGTAGACTGCTGAATACCCACAGTCCCCACAGCCGGCTGGGTAGACTGCTGAATACCCACAGTCCCCACAGCAGGCTGGGTAGACTGCTGAATACCCACAGTGCCCACAGCAGGTTGGGTAGACTGCTGAATACCCACAGTGCCCACAGCAGGTTGGGTAGACTTCTGAATACCCACAGTCCCCAGTGTCCACAGCAGGCTGGGTAGACTGCTGACATGAAAACCCTCTAAACAATGGAATCAGAATTTCAGAAAGTTAAACATGCTTTTATTACTACGTGACCTGATTATTGCAACAGACTTCATACTGGAGTCAGTGAATCTTCCCTTTCCTATCTACAGCTGGTCCAAAACGCAGCATCCAGACTGCTCAGTGGCAATAGAAAAAGGGGACATCTCTCAATCATCCCAGCCACTCTGCACCGGCCCACTGTTAAATTCAGAATCCAATACAAAGTAGCACTGACGGTTTTTAAATCTTTAAATGGTCTAGCACCACTGTATGTTGTTGATATGCTATGCCCATACACCCCAACACAATCCTTAAGGTCTACTTCACAGTCAGTTTTTAACATTCCACGTCACATCTGGCACAGAAAGGGGACTGTGTTTTTAGTGTGTTTGCTCCAAGGCTATGGAACAGTCTACCAAACGAACTGACAATCCACAATATCTGTGACTGGTTTTAAATCTTCACTTAAAACACTCCTGTACCAGCTTACACTTGGCAGCCACTGATTCTGCATGTGATTTCTGGATGGAGGTATCTTCCTCCTAGTACCATATCATCATCTTTGTCACTGCCATTGTCTTTGGATGTACTTTGTGACTGAAACCCCATGTGTTTTTTTGGTTCAGTATAGTACTAATACCAGCTGAGAACAGCACTAAAGATTTAAGGGATTAAGAGCCTGGAGGACACAGTTGACAGTACCATTGACACCACACATGTCCCACAATAGGTCCTGTGGATCCAGGACAGGGATAAATATATTTATCAAAATATATCAAAACTCAAAAGTTCACCTTCACATTCATTTCACAGACAGCAGTTCTGTTAATATTCCCCAGGGTGGAGTGCCAGAGTCAGGGAAGACCCTGAGCTATGCCAACTGTTGTCAAGGAAACAGGGTCACCCGTCTCTCTGGCAGAACAGGCTGGGATGAACATCGAGCTCCGGCATCTGGTCCAGGATTGGGACTAGATTGAAATGTGTCACAGTGTCCTTCAGAGGATGACTGGACCAGGAGGGAGTCCAGGTGCGTCATATAGCCAAATTCTGGTAGACGCTTCCTTTCAGTGGGCTTCAACGGGAGGTGTAGCCGTATGATTTCAATGGTGAAATCCCATTAGGTTATACACTTGGATAAATTATGGTTTTACCGAACATTTCATCTGACAATAATGATACAGATTAAGAGTCAATAGTCTGCATAGGTAGCCTACATTTGTAACCTATTAGTATATTTTACTGACAAACTGTTTGGTGGCATTTGAGGCAAAACAGAGCTTCTCTTGTAGTACTAGAATAGCCGCCTCTGATATATAGATAGATATACGCACACACACGCGCGCACAGAGAGAGATGTAGACTATTCTATTAACCTCAGGATTTACAGTATTACTCCGTCGTACCACAGGTTTGTGCAATTTGACCAATAACCAAATTTTGACCAAAGTCCCACCTCCATCCCGCCCCTTCCTCTCCACTTAAAAACGACGTGCTGGAAGATCACTCCATAAAGAGCTGGTGTGCTGGATAACTATAAATGACCAATATGATTAAGGAGGACATTTGCTTTGGACTTCTCTGTAAGTAAATCAATTTATATCGCTGCATACCAAGTTATACCAAGTTTTTTTACACAATTGCTATTGAATCACGGTTTTGTCAAACCTTTGTCAAAGGTGTTGTGGGGATTTTTAGTGGGGTACGCAATATAATGTTATAAATTAATGACTTATATTTGAGAAATAGTCTACATAAATGATCTGTTCCAATTAGTGGAGGGACTGTACCCCCGTGTCCAAGGCCAACTACACATCTGGTCGAGAGTTAACATCGGTCCAGAATCTTGGTACATTTGCAAGTATTGTTCTTCGCCTATAGCCTGCTCATTTTCTGTTCACTCTCTATCTTCCTCGCTGTCCGGTCTCAGTGACACTTCCGCGCGCAGCCACTTGCTCTGGCCGGTTCTCGCAAGCCAGGGATGTTTGCCATGCCACGATGCTTCTTGCAGACAGCCTGCCCCGCAATGACTGAATGAATGAGTTGCCTACCCCATAACAGTAGTCTTAGCAGATGACAGGAAATGAGTTTAATTCCCTGTAGTTGCTGAAACCTACCTCCGAACCTGCTGCTGCAGTGTATACTGTCTTTTTTTCGTGACTTTTCTCATTTAAAAAAATCGTGTCCGCACCGCGAAAACGCAGATTGCGATGCATGTGAATGAAGCGTAGCCAACTATTGCTGCTGGCTCACGCCACTCACCCACCACCCCGTGTCACCTGCCTGCTGTCCTGTGCACCGTCCTGCGCCACTCATACGGTGTTGTGACGTTTGCCTAATGTCATATGGCACACACCCACTGTCTAATTTGACGCAACTACCTGTAACTACACTGTACAGTTGCTGGTGGTGGCTCGCGTGACTCCCTGTCCTGTGAGCGGCTCTGTATGTGTTTCATAACTGACTTAAAATGCTCTCTTCCAATGTTAGTGTTGTTATTGGCGGCTGGTGCATCTGCATTAAATCTTAACTGTTCGGTCAGTTATGCGGGTGGTATGATTGAGTTCCGTCTGTTTCCCAAACCCGACCCCCACTGTGTTCCTCACTGGAGCACTGCAGAAGTAAGTATGGTACACTCTTCTTTAGTTTTTCCGTACTGAAACCCATTCGCATCTAATTGAAAAAGATTCTATTTCTTTATCTTGAATCTGTTATTAGGGTAAACCAATAGCTATTGGAGATGATATCGATAAGGCCTTGGTCGAGGCTTCAAGTCATGACGAGATCATCCTCAAGAAGTGCATCCCCAAACTGAAATGCTCAGTGGATTGTGAGCGTTCCGACGGAAATGCAGTCAGTCATGTGCTTTATATATTTCTTGAACATTTTAATATCATTCCAAATGAATACAAATTGTGATTATACTATTTATCTCTGCCCAAAAAGCAAAACTTTGAAGCCAACTGCTCAGCTGATTGTTTTGTGAGTGAGCCCACCTCAGCAACACAAAACAAAGGTATCTGGTTAATGTAATTTTTCCATGGGCTTCACAGCTTCTACACTGGTTCAGTGTAGAGATTCTTGAGCTTTCAGTATCATCGTTTCTACAGTACTTTCACTAAAATGCAGCACTAAAAGTTATTTCCACGTTGCAGTGTTTTGCTTTGAGCTCATGACAATACTGATTTTATAAGGTTCAAAAATGTATATGTATTTAAATGTTCTGTTTTGGTAACTGGCACTGATTCTTCACTGCTTCACTGCCTAAAACAGATGATTTGCAAACTTATGAGCTGAAGCATACATAAACAAGTGGTCTTGCATTCATCAGTCATAACATTCAGCCTATTGAATACACACTGCCAAGGACATCCATCTGCCTCTCCCTTCTATACACCCATGTGTTGTGTAAACCCAACACTGAAAACCAAGAGTACCAGTCATAGTTTGCCTATCCTATGCGTTTAAAGCTGATGCTGTGATGCATGCAACAACATTCCAGTCTATATAGATCAGCCTTTTTATTCATCTCATCTTTCCATTTCCTCCTGCCTGTCCCATAGCACTGCCCCTGTCTGCATGCATCCCTCTTGTCTGTCTTGTGGTGGTGATTCTTTCCTTGGATATTCTGTACGACTGATGGAGCACATTATACGCAAGGTGTGCGGTATAATGGTAAGGCTGGGTAAGTTTCCATCACACACTTTTTATCATTAAGTGGAGAGGTGGTGGACCTAAAACCGACAATGGATGTTGAAGTGAGTAAAGTTAATATCCCACTTGTATAATTATGAATAGAAAAAACAAACCAAAAACAAGCTTCTTGTAGCTGTCTTTTTGAAAGCAGGAGTATTAGGAAATGTATGTACATTAAAAAAAAACATTTGTCTTCATGAATTTTATGATATATCTGGTGAATGACCATTATTTCCTACTAGTGGACATTCTTCATTTTAACTCAGATAAACTGATTTTTATTAACAGGAATGCTGAACACCATCACAGGGTGACAAAACTGATCTCTGCTTACAATGAAGCTACTTGGACCAAAGTGCTTTTCTCATCTTTTTGATTTCCTCCATTTCTTTAGACACTTGTGCACTCATATTAAGCAATTGCTCACTAAATTCATGATGATGTGTAGCCTATCAGTATAGCAGCTGTTACAGTAGTTGTTACATTTTTAATGGCAAGTCACAGCAACAGTAGTAGCCTATTGTTCACTTGACTTGGTCTCAGTGTTCAATTTCATGAAACACCTTTGCAAAACACACAGTACACATTTCAAGTTCCCAACACCAGACTATGAACAATGCCTTTCAAAAAGCAAGACACATTGTTCCAAAGGTGGACGGTGGAGTGATGTGGAATTGCAGTGACAAAATGAAGAGTCAAAATTGTTTGTTTAGTTTTACTTCTTATTATGTGCTTTAAAACACATACTGGGCATGATGTGGCTTGCACATAACACATTTAAATGCTAGGACTAAGGATGGACAGTTAGCCTTTGAATTAATATCACATGAATGTCGTCTGTCCTTTGTGACAGAGAGCTAAACTGCCATATCATAAATTGTAATTGCAATATCGGTCCGAAGATTGACAAATAGATGTTATGCCCACATTTTGCAGCCTTACTGAGAATAAAAAACATTCCACCATGTTGTAGATTCTTGCGCTGAAGAGGAAATAGGTGTACACTACACTGTGTGTGCAACACAGTGTTTTAGGAAACTGAAGAGACACTAAACTAAGTCAAATATTGCTTTAAAGGCCTGAACTATACTCATGAACTTTTATATGTATTACCCTGTCTATTAATGAGAGGGCTAAATGACAAATATATATGTATATTTATAATGAAATATATATGTATATTTTTATATTTTTTTTATATTTTAAGTGCCATTCATTTAAAGGGGGGTATGAGATCCTTCTCTGAAACTGTGTTTATCTTAATTGCATCTTAAAACTTCACTCTCAGATCACAGTAAATTCATTAAATGCTCTGCATCTAAATTTAAAAAATCAGTTAAAAACACCCAGTTACCCAAACAATCAGCCTCTGACAGACAGTGAAATATGTCTATAAAACTCAATAACAATGATAGGGTCTCAATGTAAACTCAATGAGGCATGAAGTCTGAGGGAAGGCAATAGGTCAAGGATTTCATGTTCCTACTTTAAAGAGAATAAGCAAATAAAGATTGATGAAAGAGTTTATCTTTATTTTCATGAACATATGTAAACATATTTGATAATGATAACCACACTGGGTAATATTTTATGCACAGTTCTTGCTGTATTGCTTTATTAGTTCTGTTCTGCTTGTTATACTTTCGCACAAATAAATTCAGTTTTGTCACCACACTTGTCATCCTCTCATCTTATCTGGGAATTCTTAAAAGATGTTTCACAATTCACTTTGTACATATGCCTGAGCACAACAGGCATATGTTTACTTTGCTGTGGGTGGGCACTTTGTTTAAACTTTAAAGCTATTGGTTCTGCCTTCACTTTCTGTTCGCTGGGTGGTTGCTAAAAAGTCTAGTCGTGGAAACTGAGGCCTGGAGGGACTACAGCAGCACAATCCTGGCTATGCTGGAATGCCAATTTTAGGGGACACCCAAAATAACAAGCCCAGGTAGCTTTAGTGTAGTGAAACTTCATCTGATGTGAAGTAACTGGTAGCTTAGTTAACTACATTTTCTGAGTAGCTTGCCCAACACTGCTTCAGGTACAGACTATAGATGGAAAAAGATCTTACAATCAATTTATCCCTAAAACAGCCAAAATGCAACTAGATCATTATGTACCAGGTGTTTATGCAGCAATAATTACCCAGAAATATGAATTGTTCTAGCAAGCTGCAAGGGGGGCTACTCAGTAGGACAGAGAGTCTCAATGGGTACACAGCAGTTCAAAGTTTGGGGACCACTGGCTAACATAATATAAGAAGCAAAAAACAATACAGGTTAAAAAAAATACCAATTCCAATCCTGAGATACTATCTAGAAAAATAGAATTAAAAGGTAAAAATTGTAGGTTGAAATTAAGACACTACTGTCTTAAGACAATGCAGTCCAGGAGCAAGAGAAACAGAGTGCATGGTGCTAGGTAATGACTAGGTAATGCCCAAAAGTCTAACTCAGTCCTCCTTCTGTGTTCCCTTGGGACACAGGACGCCCTCAGACTGTCAACATGATAGAGACAGGATTCTGCCTCTGTTCCTCATTTAGGAAAATTAGTCCTGACCATTTGTCATGATCCTACTTCCTGTTACTCCCGCCACCCTCTGGACTCTCTTTGTACTACTACCCTTGTGTCTTGTTTATCTCATCCATGTGCTTTTGTTTTTGGTTTTTGCCCTGCCCCTTTTCCCTCCTCCCCCTTTTGCACCCGCTCCTCATGTCTTTGATTTCCGTAATGAACCTCACCTGTCTCTTGTTTGTTAGATTACTTTCCTCCCTATATATTCTCCAGTCACTCCTTTACCCGTTGTCTGATTGTCTGACCGTGTACCTGTCGTAAGTCTTTGAATTGTTACCTTCCGCTTCCCTCGAGTCTATGTTCCTTGATTCCTGTCCCGTGTTTTTGCCATCAAAGTTTTCTGAGTTTTTTCTCCTGGATTCTGTGGATAATTTAACTGTGATTGGATCACTGTTTTTGTTTGGACTTTTTCCCTTCCCGCGTTTGAATTACTGTTTTGTTGAAAGATCTTCTGAGCTTTTTTCCCCCTGTGACTTTTTCTTTTAAAGACTGTTAAGAAATAAATTTTTGCAAATCTGCTTTTGGGTTCGTCTGACTATCCAGTACTTTACACCATTAGTGCAACTGTGGTGTGAACATAGATGCAGCTGGCTTGTGATGAACACTAGAACAGACACCTGGTACCTACAGGCTGACTGCCTTTAACTTTAATAATGGAAGTGAGAGAGGATAGTCAGCCTTTGCAAAGAATAGAGAGGGAGAGAGAGAGGTAAAGGGGAAAAGGCAGAGGCAAGGGGGACAGACAGGGACTTCTAAGACAGATTAGGTACATTTGGGTGAGAGGTCCATAGGTAGCTTGTTTGTTAAGGCAGATAGACAGTAAAAAGGTAGCAAAGGTAGAAGATGGAAGGGAAAGAAGAGAGGGTGTGAGAGATCGAAAGAGAAAAAAGGACAGGAGATAACGAGAGAGGGGGGAACTTGTTTGCTGTCCAAGTTTGCACAGAATTACAAATTTTCTAGTCTTTACATGCCACAGTTAATCTCCTCTCATCTGAAGAAATGGAATATGATCCACGTTCGTCAGACAAAACTGCTCACATTGCTCCCATCATGCATGTGTAGAAATATAAGTAGTACTATAAACAACTAATTATTTACTTTTATGGTCATACTCCAGCCTGCAAATGCAGTGACTCACTGCAATTAAGTTCTTAAATGGCTGACGACCATCAGACCACTGGCAGCGACCAATCATTAAAAATGGCTTTTAGAGCAAAAAAATTGCATTGTTCAGAAGCTACACCTAAGAATCTTCTGCTGCCCTTGCTTCCTCTTTTCCTTCACTCTGCCTTCCAACTAACTGAAAGAGAGGTGTGCACACACACACACACCTCCCCCACACCCACAGACACAGACACACATACACCCATCTTTCCTTTCCTGTTTTTCAAGCTTGATTTTATTTATCTGCTGTAACTCACAAAAAGGGAAGGAGGGAAGAGAAAGACTTGACTCCCTTCACTGAAGGGGCAGTGGTTCAATCCAGGTCAGTAGGAAAAATGTGTAGGGGAAGGGGTTGAACATCGCACAGCTGAAGTGCCTTTGAGCTAGGAAGTATGCCTGCATGCCTCAAGTCATTTTACTGGTAATTCTTCAGGAGAAAACATTGTGGGACAATAAACTGTGTCTCCACAGTATATCCAGAGTTATTCAACTGTAAAAGTGTAGATTGTAAAATGGACCAACAGTGATTATGTATGATTAACATGCTGCTCACAAGACTAATTCTGGGATAATTTCAGGATACTTTCTCCAGATTTGTGGTTAAACAATAAAAGTGGTACACTGAACACTGTCAGACAGGGCCTGTCTTTCTGTGTTGGATTACTTAAAGCAGTAGTTTGGAGTCATTTCATGTAATTTCAGTGAGGAATTAAAGAGTTCCAAAGAGGCTAAAACATAAATTACAGCTAATATCTGTTATTTACTTCTCCTCTCTAACATTTCATCACACACTTTGAACAGTTGCCCCCTTCCCTTTCCTTTTCAAACCACTAATTTACAGTATCTCATTATCAGGGTATTTGCCAGACACTCACACGCTCCACACACACACACACAAGATCACAAGAAGTCAGTTAGTGTTAGTGTAGAGGACTGAGGTGGTGTTAACATCAACATGGTGTCAACAGAACCGATTTGAGAAAGAGCAAAGGGCAAAGAATAGAGAAAGGAGGAGGAAAGTCCTCCTCCAGAGTGTGACTGGGCAATCTAAGTATCCTGTTTCACTCTCTCTTCATTTCCATTTTTAAATCTCACCTTAGAACCCAATTTTATGCCCTGGCGTTTGGTACAGCATGAATGTCTTATTTATTTATCTGTATTGATTGTCATGGTCACTTTATGTTGTCCTTTTTGTTTGTCTACCAAGCTACCTTTCTTGTCCAGCACTTTGGTCAGCTGTTGTTGTTCGCTTTAGAAATAAATGAGACTTGACTAAAGTGACTTCCTGTTTTTCTTGGCTGAAGGCTCTCAGTGGATAGGTAGCCTGACAGACTACAGACAAAATTTCATTTTGTGCGATGACATTTGCATCCCGTGTGTTCACATGTGCTTGTGCTCTGTCTCAAGAAGGATAACAAGGTGTGTCACACATTGTTGCCATAACTGGTGTTAGTCACATTCCTGCAGAGTAACGGCTGATGCCTGACTAATTTCACATATTTTGTTCTTTTGTGTTCTAATTTGCTCTTCTGTTCATAAGTTGTCTCCTGCTTCCATGTTCCTGTCTACCACCACCTGTCACACCAATTGTTATTCCTTCAAAGCGCCCGCAGCAGTTCTTAAGGACAGGGGCGTCGGCAGAATCTGATTCGATAGTGCCCACAACATCGGACCTGTTTATAGGCAAAAACTGTCTGTCTGCCTGTGTACCAAATAACAGGAAAAGTACTGCACGGATTTGGATGAAATTTTTTTTTTTTTTAGGAAAAATGCCCTAAATAAGACAGAACACACAGTGTAAAGAGTTATTTTATTGTTCCTTTGAAAAACGACACTTGGGCCAAATTCCTAATCTGACATGGGTAAGATATGTCTTGCTAGACTCCATGGCAAAGCTGCTACTTAAAGGTCGGGAAGCAGCGTTTTACTGCTCTGCAATGTATTGCGATCGAGATCGAGTTGTGCCCAGGTGTGCGCAGGTTGGTGTGTATTTCACTGATGTGCAGTGGACAGTGGAACATGCTACGCGGTAACTTCAGCCCAGTGCTTTTGAATTGTCTGTAGAATTTCTGTCATCCTCACTTGCGAGTATTTTTCAAAACTCCCGGGAAGACACCCACACATCCCCATTATCTGTTTAGGCAACACCCCTGGTCAAAGCCATGTTCTCGTGCGCAATAAACTTTTACATGTGATGGGTATGATGGAACCTAATGAACAAACAGGATAAAATAATGCCGACCATATTCCCGATGAATGGGTAAATCATCACCAGCACAAGTAGCTCAATCTTTCAGTGTTCATTCGCGATGCTCACGGGACATTGCGCACGCGGCCTATGTGTTTCATAATATTGCCTCTAAATATGCGTAAAACCACATTATAACCTCAAAAGAAAAATTCCGAGCTCTGTTATTTTTCCAATCATTGACTGCGTTAAATTAAAACTCCGGCTGGGCCCATCCACTATTGGTCTGGCCCATGTAAAACTAATCGCTGTGCCTGATCTGCTGTAAAGTTTACGTTAGTCATAGGCGTCAATAACAATCTGCACCTATCCATACCGGGATGCGATGGTGTGTAATCTGTTGTCCGTTTCTGATGGGCTTATGAGGCTAGGCTAGATCTAACTGTTTGTAGCCAATGTCTCCCAATAAAAAGTACATGCAACACAATGTCACGACAGTTTAGAACAGAACAGTACAGACTTTCACATTCCAGTGGTGTTAATCGTATGGAGACTGATGGCATAATCAAAGGTCGGTGATATCACGTAACAAACAAAAGAGTACTCATTGGTTTTGTATTACATAGGCCTAATAAATTCCTGTAAAATTCTGAACTGATGAACATATATCGGCATTAAGCCTTCTATGGACTTACTGGGATGCGAAGTAACCTAACCTAACAATTTCATTCTGTTGAAGCTTGAATGTTATACTCTTTTGTAAGTCGCTTTGGATAAAAGCGTCTGCTAAATGCCTAAATATAAATGTAAACGTAACCCAGTTCCCTGGTGTGAGCAGGGGGCGGGGATTCCCCCGGGGGGAGGAGGAGATCGCAGTAAATAATCGCAGCCCTCTTAGTTCAGTACCCTAACTGGCGCTGTCGTGCGATGGGAAGAGACTGGGGAGGAACGAACACTCTTGGTAAGTTGCTTAGTCTATTAGCCTAATCGTCAAAACATTGAGTCCATAACAAGTAGCCTAGAGAAATGTTGCACCGGATACAATACCAGATACAGATCTATTGGTTTGCCCTGCTCAATCTTGTAATCGTAAAAACGACTTGTTTATTCTATTACGATTAGCGAGGCTGAGCATGCAGTCTTCAGACCGACTCTTTTTCCCTTTTCAGCGTAGCCTAAAATCACGCGATGTGAGAGGGAGACAAAACCTTCTTGATTTGGGTTTAGCCTACTGGTATTTTGACATTTTCTGTTGACAATACTATAACGCTGCAACGCACACATCTTGGCTGTATCAACTGTCTGGACTAAGCCAGTAGCTATTTGACATGTAATGTGTGCGTTGTGCTCGCTAAAAAGCCTGTCTTCATTATCTTGAAATAGACAACGCTGACATATCGAATAAAGTAGCCCTAATTGTGCTCTGTCCGAATTCCGACAGCCGCTTTTTTACTGTTCGTGGCAAACGTGGGTGCTACTCAGTTAATGGGAATTTCCCAGTCAGATGGATCGCTCAAATTCATTCTGCCACCTGGATTCAACGCGAGCATTTGGCACCGCTCCTGTGACAGCCAGTGGGATGTCGATGTAAGTGAAACAAATTTTACCATCATCATTTTACCGTTATCATTTTGCGCTTGCATTATTGTTCTTATTTTGAACCGTGATCCTTATCACTACATACACTGAACGATGGACACCTCAGCTCTCACTCTTATTTTCACCTTTTCGCTATTTTCACCTTTTGTGACTAGCATTGCGCTGGATCATGCCTTTTAATGTAATTGTTACTTTTTGTTTAGTTTATCGTCAGTCTCTAACAGTTTTGAAAATTTAGATTAGTTTGGAATTTTATTATTCCAATAAGCTTATTCCAATAATGCGCGCCGACTGCTGTGTTCGCCTTCGTGACGAAGCTCTAGTTCCACCGTCTTCTTTTGCTGTGTGTGGCAGAGGTGGAGTGGAGAGAAACTGTAAGGCGCCATGTGCCTCCAGAGGGCTACGTTCCGCTGGCCATGTTCGAAGGAAGGCGGCCCTGCCTACCAATTGTTGCTACATGTCTATGCCAATAGTGTTAAAACAAAGACATACATATCTTACCCAACTTAATGTTATGTGAGGGAATGTCTCAAGGGTGGTATAGCTATTTGTCAGGTGGATAGCCAACCATACAACACCACGTATAGCTTTTTCCACGCACAGTACAGCTGTTCTGTGTGTAGGCTACTGTGTATTATAGATCTCATTCCTGTTTTTCCCTGACCTACCTTAATCACAGAGATAAGCAGTACCCCCCAATAAGTCTGTTTTGGAAAATGCCTTTAACAAAGCGGTTTTTATGTTATCTAGAACAAGACAGTGGCCATCATAACCAAAGACGGAATAACATCTCTGCCTGCAGTGAAAGAGGTGACTCGTACTTTGTTAACAATTAACAATTGCTCTGGTAGTGTGAGATATTTCATCGAGTGCCTTGAAACTCAGGTAAGCATCTTGATTTTATTGTTTTTCTGCATCATAAAATCAAGTTGTCTCGGGGCAATCGAAGCCTTTGTATCCTACGTAAAAGTCAGTTGTTACTTGTAATATATGTATGATACACACATACAAACTCAGAAGGCTCCACAGTGGGATGAGAGAAAATATTACGCTACAGATGCGGCTGACCTCACGCTCGTCAGCATGTTTACATGCACTAAGAGAAAACTGAATTACTGCCCTAGTCCGAGTGTATTGAGTGTATTTGTCAGGGTTGTCAGTGGTCACTGAAATGATTTGCATGGATTTTGTTTATTCACATTTGTTAGTTGTTTCAGTAATGTGTAGATTTATCAATGTTCTCAACATCCTGATTTGAACTGGTGTCTGTCTCACAGTATAGGAGGAACATCATCTACAAATGTAAGTGTGTTTCTTGTTTTTAATGTATTTTAATAATCTTCCAGTACCTGGACCTGGCACTTATCATGTTAAACAGCTTTAGATATCCAAATGGATCACAAGGATATTGTGGTGATTATGATTATAATAACAACTGTTAGATAATTGCATTGCAGACATGAGGTCTATATCATGTTGGTTACAGCGGGTTTGTATAAGCCTGCAGGGGTGAACTTGAGTACTTCACTGCAATACATATACACCATATTATGCAACAATTCAAAGTAACTCTGGATGAAATGAAATGTCCAGGTCTGATCAGTTACTGTGTGCACAAGTGCCTTTGTGGTTAGATAAACTGATTATGACCATATGTGTTTTCACAGGTGGAACCTCAGCTCCAGCCTCTTGGACCCCAGTGTCCATGAAAGGTTAGAAAGCCCAGGCTGTGTGAAACACACACCACATTTAGCATACATTAACACTGTGGCAAACTGTTAACACACAAATAGAAAACTGGGATTAGTGTACATGGTAACACTTTATAATATCACACACACACATTCACCATTAACTAGTTGCTTATTAACATGCATATTATTAACATACTAGACATTTATTAGTCATTACTAATCACTTATTAATACTTTATTCTGCATGACCGTATTCTACCCATAACATATCAAAATTAAAAAATTCTCCAGCATTACCTCATAATTATAGGTTATTCATAGTGAGTAATTAGTTGTTATGTATGAATTATGATCTCATTGTGCTTTGCTCAGTAGGGCGCTTGTAAGGGGCTTGTTCCTGTGCTAGTACAATGTTTAGAATAAGGGCATGCAGAATAAGGTATTAATTAGTGACTTGTAATGACTAACAAATGGCTAGTATGTTATGAATTTGCATGTTAATAAGCAGCTAGTTAATGGTGAATATGTGTGTGCTAATATAAAGGGTTACCGTATACAGATATATATGTCATATAGGGGTTTGCATGGTCCTTAATTTATTAGACAATTATGGCATACTATAATAGCATACCGTATGTTTTCATATAGGACCTTTCTATGTGAGCAGCTCTTAACAGCTTCTGTTCATTGTGCTGGATATTAACTCATTCACTGTCACAAAAATAACAGCACGCCTCCCAAACCCAAGTAGATCCTGTGCTCAAACATCCTCAAATATCCCATCTCTGTGTTGAATAACAGGTCTACTCCATATTTCAGACACCACTGGGCCCGTGCAGTTTAGAGAGATGACACCTGTCCGGAATCATTGTAAGTAGACACAGGAAGGGGCTGAGGTTTGTTATCTGGTCTGCAAAAGTAAGCAGTAGGTCCATAAGTAACGTAAGGTAATAAGTAAAGTCCATCCAGCCCCATATTGTTTGAAGAGGAAGCTGGGTGATCACACATTGCCATGACATGAATATGTATTTAGTCTCTGAACATGAAGACTTTTGGCTTTTTGTCCTTCACAGATGCATTAATAATTGTGGCCAGTCTGTTGGGCACTGTCTGTCTATCCGTCATCGTCACTATGCTGGTATCTCATCACAGGAGAATACGGTAAGTTCAGAAAGCTTTGGATTGTGGTATTCCTTTGGTCTTAATACTTAAACTCGGTCTAACGTGACCATATCTCACTCTGCACCACAGGAATCAGAGGAGGCAAGTGGCAGAGGACGGTGGTCTTTAAACATGGCGGACATGTTAACAAGACAACACTTTCTTATTATTATAATTAATATATATATATATATATATATATATATTAGTTTGCACCTCTCGCTCCACCTTTACCCTCTCTGGAGGGTAAAAGAAGTTGCATCCCATCCCCACCTGAGTGTGTTTCATACACATCCTTTGAGTGCTTGATGTAAACTTATTTACCTGTCTAACTGTGTGTGTGTAGATCTAAGGGAAAGGGTAAGTAAAAGAGATAAAAAGGAGGAAAAACACACGGTTTGTCTCTGAACTTGTCCTCTTCCGTTATTTTCTGTCTTTTTCTCAAAATAAATAAATAATGTGCTAATCTGATTAATTTTGCTGTCCTCATAAAACCTCATGTGGTTTTATTGATTGTTACTGGTGTTGTTGGTGGGTTTTGAGGAGCAATGGGCTCTCCAAGTGTCACGGTGTCTCTCCGAATCTTTGGGTTCTTCGGGATTTTTTTTTCGTCTAGGCTTCGCGGTTTCACTTACCTCATTATTAGTTTCACCCCACCAGTCTGCTCCCCGCTCCGTTCGCGTCACCTTAGTAATTACCCTCACCTGCCTCCCTCGTTTCCCGATCACCGTGATTTGCCGTCTCTGATTCACTTCCTTGTTTTGTTCCGTCACTAGTCCATTCTCCTCTTTCCCCATTATCTCCCTCACCTGCACTCCCCAATTATCTCTGCATTACACTCGCTCTGGTTACGTTTGACTATTTATACACGCCCCTTTCATTCACTCTTTGTCAGTCCGTCTGCGAACCACACGTCTGGCAAGCGTATAGACTCTGGCTCCGATTATCTGCACATCTCCTGGGAGGTCGTTCCTCGTGTTCCCCCGCGTTCGGTTCCCTGCTTGTCGTGGGGTGTGGTCTCCCTGCTCGTCGGTCTCCTGTGTTTCTGCCAGCCTGTTTGTATCTTCCCCTGCCTTCTCCTGCTCCCCTCATCCCTACGGCTGCTTCCTGGTTTTCGACTCCTGCCTGTCCCTCGACTCTGCTCTGCCGCTTCCTGGATCACGACTCCTGCCTGTCCCCCGACTCTGCTCTGCTCTGCCGCTTCCTGGTCACCGACTCCTGCCTGTCCCCCGACTCTGCTCTGCTCTGCCGCTTCCTGGTCACCGACTCCTGCCTGTTCCCCGACCCTGCTCTGCTCTGCTGCCCCCTGGTCTCGACTCCTGCCTGTCCCTCGACTCTGCTCAGCTCTGCCCTTTCCGAACGGCGCGTCAACCTACCCTGCGCGTCTCTGCTGCAGCCGCCTGGTCGCATCGAGGCGCTCCGGTGCCTCAGTCTACCTCCTGGGACTTTTCCCCCTTTTCCCTTATCCTCAATAAACTTGTGTCTGAGAACGTACGCTATTGGGTCTGCCTTCTGTCTGTCCGGTTTTCTGACAGAACGGACTGACCAAACATGGACCCAGCGGACATTCCCATGGACCAGTCTCCCGAATCCCCCTCTCCTTTACAGCGTCTGGAGAATTCGGAGAGGGAATTAGGACGTGTTTCCACTGATGTGGCCTCCCTGATGGGCACTACGGACCACATCCGACAACTGGTTCTGCTACTGCAGCAGCAAGGAGCGGCTCAAGCTCAACAGTTGGCCCAGATCGCTGCCAGAATCGCCCCCACTGGGGAAACTAGCCCGGCGGCTCCCCCCGCGGACCGATCCGCCCCGGCACCGGCTCCTGCGGAAATGCCCATCGCCAGCGGAGGATCCGAGCCTAGGATCGGACTTCCAGAAAGGTTCGGGGGAAACTCCAAGGAGGTCGAAGCCTTTATTACCAACTGCCAGCTTACCTTCGACCTCCAGCCGCAAACCGCTCTGAGGCTGCCAGAGTGGCATTCGCCATCAACCTCCTGACTGGCCGAGCCAGGTTGTGGGAACGGCGGAATACCAGCCGCTCACCTGCCTGCAACTCATTTGACTCCTTTGCTGCCGAACTCAGGAAGGTGTTCGTGGGTTTCCCGCCGACGCCTCCAGCGAACTCACAGAGATCCGCCAGGGGAGGCGGTCTGTTGCGGATTACTCCATTGATTTTCGGACTATTGCCATTAGGAGTGGTTGGAATATGGAGGCGCTGGTGGGCATATATCTCCACAGCCTGGCGGATTACTTGAAGGACGAGTTAGTTTCTCATGAGACCCCTGCTACCCTGGACGAGGCCATCGCTCTTACTCTCCGCATTGACCGGAGGGTCCTGGCTCGGTGCCGAGAGAGGGGCCTCGTTAATCAGCCTCCCCCCCGATCGGGGCGCCACCACCTCTGGGCGCTCTTCCGACCACCAGCAGGGGATTCCCGAACCCATGGAGGTGGACCGCACTACCCTCTCTCCACAGGAGCGACAGCGTCGTCTGAAAGAGGGCTTATGCCTCTACTGTGGAGGAGAGGGCCATCGGATACCCACGTGTCCGTTAAAAGATCGAACTCGCCGGAAGTAGGGGACGTCCGGTTGAGCTCAACCTCCACTAGTGCCCCTAGAGGTGACAGGCCACTCCTTCGAGCTGTTCTCCAACTCCCCTCTCGTACGCAATCGCTAACCGTCCTGGTGGTTCAGAGGCCAATATTATGGACTCCTCTTTCGCCCAGCAGATGGGGGTAAAGCTCGACCAACTTCCAGCTCCTGTCCCTGCCCGGGCCCTGGATGGCCATCTTCTGGGTCACATCACTTCTGTCACAGAGACATTGGGGTTGTTGTTGTCGGTGAATCACCAAGAAAGGATCCGTTTCACCTCCTGTCCTCCCTGGACAACCGGTCGCCCTCGGCCTTCCCTGGCTCAGACAGCACAACCCCGCATTGATTGGCGGAGGGGCACTATCTTAGAATGGGGGTTGGACTGTCATCAGTCGTGCCTTCGTGCGGCTGCCCCACCTGTCCCGTCTGCACCCTCCACGGTCCCTCCCGATATCTCCAGAGTTCCCTGCTGTTACCACGACCTGCGAGACGTCTTCAGCAAATCCAAAGCTACTTCCCTGCCGCCTCACCGCCCTTATGACTGTGCTATAGACCTGGTCCCTGGAGCCGCACCTCCTCGTGGGCGTCTCTACTCCCTCTCCGGCCCTGAGAGGCGCGCCATGGAGGAGTATATTGCTGACTCTCTGGCTGCGGGCATCATCCGCCCTTCCTCCTCTCCTGCCGGGGCGTGCTATTTTTTGTTGGAAAGAAGGATGGGTCCCTTCGTCCCTGCATCGACTACCGTGGACTCAACGAAATCACGGTAAAGAACCGTTACCCTCTGCCCCTCCTGTCTTCCGCTTTTGAACTTCTCCAGGGGGCCACGGTCTTTACTAAGCTGGATCTCAGGAACGCCTACCACCTTGTCAGAATCCGGGAGGGCGACGAATGGAAGACTGCGTTCAACACGTCTAATGGACATTACGAGTACCTGGTCATGCCGTTTGGGTTGACCAGTGCTGCGCGACATGCTTGACCGCTTCGTCTTCGTGTACTTGGACGACATCCTCATTTTTTCCAAGTCCCTGGAGGAACACAAGCAGCACGTCCGTCTAGTCCTTCGTCGCCTCCTGGAGAATTCGCTCTTTGTCAAAGTGGAGAAATGTGAGTTTCACGTTAAGACCGTGGCCTTCCTGGGGTACATCGTGGCAGAGGGTAACCTTCAGATGGACCCTGCAAAGGTGTCGGCGGTTACCTCTTGGCCTGTCCCTGAGAGCCATAAACAGCTTCAGCAATTTCTGGGGTTTGCTAACTTTTATCGGCGGTTCATCCGCAACTACAGCTCCGTCGCTGCCCCCCTCACGGCCCTCACCAGTACCAAGCATCCCTTTGTCTGGACGCCGGCCGCCGACAGCGCCTTCGTCCTCCTCAAGACCCGCTTCACTTCAGCGCCCATCCTCCAGGTGCCCGATCCCAAGCGGCAATTCGTAGTGGAGGTGGACGCCTCCAATATTGGGGTAGGGGCAGTCCTCTCCCAGAGGCACCGGGAGGACAACAAGATGCACCCCTGCGCCTTCTTCTCCCGCCGGCTCTCCCCTGCGGAGCAGAATTACGACATTGGGGACCGGGAACTCCTCGCTATCAAGCTGGCCTTGGAGGAGTGGCGTCACTGGCTGGAGGGGACGTCCGTGCCACCACGTATTCCCGGACCTGACCTGGAGAGGGAGGTCCGGGAATACGTGGTGGCCTGCCCTGTCTGTAGCCGGAACAAGAGCTCTAACAGGCCACCTGCCGGCCTTCTCCAACCTCTGCCCGTGCCATCCCGTCCCTGGTCCCATATCAGTTTGGACTTTGTCACTGGACTGCCTGCGTCGGAGGGTAAGACGGTCATCCTCACTGTGGTTGACCGATTCAGCAAGATGGCCCACTTCATCCCTATTCCCAAGCTCCCTTCTGTGAAGGAAACCGCGCAGACAGTCCAGCAGCATGTCTTTCGCCTTCATGGCATACCCCAGGACATTGTTTCCGATCGTGGTCCCCAGTTCACCTCCTCATTCTGGAAGGAGTTCTGCCGGCTACTGGGGGCTACGGTCAGCCTCACATCCGGTTACCACCCACAATCTAATGGACAGTCGGAACGGGCAAACCAGGAGCTGGAGAAGGCCCTGCGTTGTGTGACCTCCCGGGACCCCCTCTCTTGGGCCAGCCGTCTGGTGTGGGTCGAATATGCCCACAACTCCCTCACCTGCTCTGCTACCGGGATGTCTCCATTTGAGTGTGTGTATGGGTACCAGCCCCCGCTATTCCCTAGCCAGGAGGGAGAAGCCTCCTGCCCTTCGGCTCTTGCCAATGCCCGCCACTGCAGGAGGACCTGGGCTCGGGCTCGAGCTGCCCTCAGGAGGGCCAACTCGGCCTACTCTGCCGGGGCCAATCGTCGGAGGACCCCTGCCCCGGCGTACCGAGTGGGTCAACGGGTCTGGTTGTCAGCCAAGGACCTCCCTGTCCGAGTCGAATCCCGAAATTGGCAGCCAGAGTTCGGGGGCCCTGCATGGTGGAGCGCTTGGGCGGTCCCACTGCGGTCCGCCTCCGGCGTCCGGTGTCCAGGCGCAGCCAGCCTACCGTCCACGTGTCCCGGTCAAGCCTGTCCGGTGAGCCCCCGACCCCTGTGGAGCCACCGCCTCCCGCTCCCCGCCTACTGGATGGGGATCCGGCCCACACCGTCCGGCGCCTCCTTCGATCCCGACGGAGGGGCCGGGTCTCCAGTACCTGGTGGATTGGGAAGGGTACGGTCCCGAGGAAAGGTCCTGGGTTCCACCAGCAGGATCCTGGACCGCACCCTCATCGCGATTTTCATCGCCAAAATCCCGACCAGCCGCTCCGCCGGGTCGACCTAGGCCTCCTCCCGCCCGGTTCGCTCCTCACCCCCCGGCACCTGCTCCACCAGCCAAGGGCACCCGACCTGCACAGGAGGACGAAGACCAGATCTCGGATCGGTCCGAGGAGTTCTGACCCCACCTCCACTCCTCCTCCCACACGGTTGGTGTTTCTTTCTTTCCTTCTCCTGCTCTGGGGACTTCTGGGGCCGCCCCGTGGGGGGGGGGGTTCTGTCACGGTGTCTCTCCGAATCTTTGGGTTCTTCGGGATTTTTTTCCGTCTAGGCTTCGCGGTTTCACTTACCTCATTATTAGTTTCACCCCACCAGTCTGCTCCCCGCCCGCTCACCTTAGTAAATACCATCACCTGCCTCCCTCGTTTCCCGATCACCGTGATTTGCCGTCTCTCATTCACTTCCTTGTTTTGTTCCGTCACTAGTCCATTCTCCTCTTTCCCCATTATCTCCCTCACCTGCACTCCCCAATTATCTCTGCATTACACTCGCTCTGGTTACGTTTGACTATTTATACACGCCTTTCATTCACTCTTTGTCAGTCCGTCTGCGAACCACACGCCTGGCAAGCGTATAGACTCTGGCTCCGATTATCTGCACATCTACTGAGATTTCGCCTCGCTTTCCCCGCTTTCTGTTACCTGCTTGTCGTGAGTTTTGGTCTCCCTGCTCGTCTGTCTCCTGTGTTTCTGCCAGCCTGTTTGTATCTTCCCCTGCCTTCTCCTGCTCCCCTCATCCCTACGGCTGCTTCCTGGTTTTCGACTCCTGCCTGTCCCTCGACTCTGCTCTGCCGCTTCCTGGATCACGACTCCTGCCTGTCCCCCGACTCTGCTCTGCTCTGCCGCTTCCTGGTCACCGACTCCTGCCTGTCCCCCGACTCTGCTCTGCTCTGCCGCTTCCTGGTCACCGACTCCTGCCTGTTCCCCGACCCTGCTCTGCTCTGCTGCCCCCTGGTCTCGACTCCTGCCTGTCCCTCGACTCTGCTCAGCTCTGCCCTTTCCGAACGGCGCGTCAACCTACCCTGCGCGTCTCTGCTGCAGCCGCCTGGTCGCATCGAGGCGCTCCGGTGCCTCAGTCTACCTCCTGGGACTTTTCCCCCTTTTCCCTTATCCTCAATAAACTTGTGTCTGAGAACGTACGCTATTGGGTCTGCCTTCTGTCTGTCCGGTTTTCTGACACCAAGTAAACGGTCCTCCATTACAGACTGCCAAAAACATCCCCCACCACACCGTCATTCTGTGTCTGAAATTGGGCCCTTTTCATCTCTCAGTGTTCTTAGAAAGGGAGCAGGAGAGAGAGGTGAGGCAGCCAAAAGAAAGGAACATGCTTGTCCAGTCTATAGGATGACAAAAAAACAAACACCCTGAATCTCATGCACTACAGGAGGAAAAACTGAATTCCTCTGTCACAGTGGCCCATAAATTCTAACCACAGCCGTTGCGACATTATCATTCAGTCATTTCATTGGATAGAAGCCAGTCTTACAGGGTAAATGCCAGGGTAATTGCACATTATGCTTCCCCTCTGTGATGGGGGGAGGGCAGGGGGCAGAGAGAGAGAGGGAGAGAGAAAGAGAGAGCTTCACAGAACTTGCCAAGTGGTAGACAGAGGGAGAGAGAGATATGAGGAAGAGGGAGGAGGAGAGGGGCAGGGGGAGGCTCTGAGGTAGAGGAGTTGAAGGGGAGGGAGAGGGGTGAGCCAACGCTACATATCGCTTCCTGTTACAAGAACACAGCTTCTTGTGCAGGGGCAGTTATGAGTCATGAGGGGGGAGAGGGGTAGTGGAGGGAGAGAGAGAGAGATAGACAGATAGAGAGAGAAAGACCAGGAACGCAGAGCCCTCCGTGCAATAGAGACAGAGAGATAGGTGTTATAATACCAATAGTGAGGCAAAAGAGAACCTTTGTCTATACTGTACTGCACTGAATACTTCTCCTTATGACTTCTTGAGAGGAAAAAAACATTATTTTTTTCCATCATAATCATACTTGGAAATATTTATGTGCTGTTCCATCCACATCACACATCTCATAGGATAAAAGCCAGTTGTACAGAGAAAATGTCTCACGGCACAAAAGCAGTGGGTTTGAAGGCCTCCATCAGCTCCATCAAAACTAAATTCCACTACACTGTACAGCAAGTCTCTCTCTCTCACACACACACACACACACACAAAAGGGAAAGTACTTGAGGAAACCAGCCTACAGAAAAGAGGAAAAGGCCAGTCACGGTTAACAACTCACACTGTCTAACAAAGAATGACAGAAAAGCGTTCTCCTCCAGATTAGAGACTAGTGATTGTCTCTGTTTCACAGAGATTATGTTGTCATTTTTCTCATTTCTTTTTGTGACACCTATTTGCATTTCAGATACTACTGTGCATTTGAATGAGAAAAATCTGGAGGGGAAAGCAAAATAAAAGATTCGATTTGTGTTTTTTTTGCCAGCAATTCCATGGGAAAATGCTCTTATTCAATCTGACTTGATCGTATAAAATTACAATCCTAACACACAGCATGTCAGTGGATCAGTGTCCAGCAGATGCAGCTGCTGATGACTCACCTCTGGGTCTCTCCGCCTATCCAAACAACCACTGCTCTTTCTCCTCTCTCTCTCAAGTCAAAGTCATGAGTCATGAGAGCAGATCTAGGAAGAGAAGCTAGACATTCCCGTAAACTAGCGGTGCATGCTGTTGATGCAAAACATAGCAGGAAAGAGTGAGAGACAGTCATCACAGCACACTTTATATTCTTTGTCCTCTGAGATTCAAGCAATCATTGAACCACATGCAGCCCACATGTCACCTCATTTCCTTCATTAAATGATTACTTCATGACATGCAGTAAGTACAGTGATACTGGGTTCAGAATAATACCACTAATAATACCAATAGTGAGGCAAGAGAGAACCTTTGTCTGTACTGTACTGCACTGAATACTTAAGTCTCTTGGAATACTTGGAAATATACATGTGCTGTTCCATCCACATCATAGTGTGTGTGTGTGTGTGTGTGTGTGTGTGTGTGTGTGTGTGTGTGTGTGTGTGTGTGTGTGTGTGTGTGTGTGTGTGTGTGTGTGTGTGTGTGTGTGTGTGTGTGTGCCACCAGGAAACCAAGACTGAGCATGCTGTGGGGGGGAGGGGAGGACAGTCGTCGTCCTCAAACATGTCCTAAAGAGTAGCTGTGGGCAAAGATTTGAAGAGGGCAAGGAAGTAACAGAGAGGGAGGAAGAGGCTGAGACAAAAAGAACAAGAGGCACACATTGCAAAATGCTTACATAACGGGTCTCCTTTGGCCTTATGGTGGGATATTGGTGTGTGCGTGAGTGTGTCTATGTGGGTGGGTATTGGTGTGTGGGTGTGTCCAAAACTTTTATTAAAACTTTTATTACCAAAACTATTATTACATTGAACAAACATTTTGAACAGCATTGAATTTAACCAACAGACTCATGTAAGGATCAAGGTAATGTGTGACTGTAACTGCAGAACTTTTAATTATATTGTGGAAAACGCAAAGGTTCAGACATCATCTCGAGCAGAACCTGAAACCAAATAAGTGTGTGTGTGTGTGTGAGAGAGAGAGAGAGAGAGAGAGTGAGTGTGTGTGTGTCTGGTGTGTGTGTAAGAGAGAGAGTGACGGAGAGAGAGAGAGAGAGCTGTGTGATGTGTGGGTCCATCTCAGCCTGCTCTTGGTATTTTTCCATTCAATCTCCACTGTAAGACATGGGATAACTTTTGTTTGCACAGTAAGTATCAATGTATGTGAATTTTTATTTTATTTCATTTTTATTTTACAGAAAGAGAGAGAGAGAGAGGAAAAAAAGAAAAAAAGAGAGGGAGTACTAGAGAAGAGAGGGAAGGACAATAGCAGAAAACTGATGAAATAGCAGAAAACTTGCCATTGGCCCTTTTCACATATTTTATAGCTTAGTGAATATTCCCCTTACAAAGGAAAACACCAGTTTATGGCTATTTAAGCCTGACATAATTGGGGTTGGAAGAAGTTGCTAGGAAGTCCCTTCACTAAGACTGGAAACAGATGCTCATCACTACAGTGCCCTGTGTGTAAATAAGAGACTCTGATCCCTATCTCTGCAATAAGATGGGTAGATTGGGGGGTCGGGTGTATACAAAAATAATCAACACATTTTTTTGTAATCTTATTTTTGCACTATGGCCTGATCAGGCAGGAAGTTTTTTTTAGTTTTCAGAAAACGTATTCACTTGTCTAACTGTTTGTGTGTGTGTGTGTGAGCGTGCGTGTGTGCGTGTGCATGTATCTCTCTGTGTGTGTGCATGTGTGCGTGTGTGTGTGTGTGTGTGCACTGAAGAAAAAGGTGGGTGACAGAGAGAAAGGAAGAGAAACACACCGTCATGAACACATTCTTGTACGTGTGTATACACCCGACACACACAGGCGTTAAAATAATGATAAAAGTAGGCCTGTCTCTTTTGAAAACACATACACACATGCATACACGCAAACACACCACCACCAGCAACAACAACGGCAACACCACCACCAACAACAACAACAACGCCAACACCAACAACAAGAAATCATTTATAACAGCACTGCCAACTCGGGTCAGCTTTCTGTAATGCCCCACAAACATATGAACAATCTTTTTATGTTTTCATAGTCTCTGACTAAAGGAAATACAACAGGTTTAGGAATGCATTCACACAAACAGGTTTAGGAATGCATTCACACAAACAGGTTTAGGAATGCATTCACACAGCCAGACACATAAAAAGACGTATCTGACATAACAATTAGCTTCCACTATAATCAATGGAACTGGCTACACCAGACAAGGTAGCCCTAGTGTAAGATGTGGGTAAGGGTGCAGAGAAACAAAATGTAAACAATGCTAGCGCACATCTTAAGCTTCTAAGATTACAGCTCTGGCCTACTGGCTCATGCATCTTACTACAATCAACAGCTCATAAACAAGAATCCTTACCCTGCACACATGACGAGACCCACACCTGGGTCTGAATATCATGAAAACAGCTATGATGAAGCTTTCTCAAATCCCAGGGTGTTAGTTTTTCACTTAAGCACATCTCTTAAAGTGTTGGAAGGGGGAGAGACACACACAGCTTTCTGCTTGTTTTTATTGAATATATCAGAAGAGGCCATTAATCCAGTTCCCACACCTACCACTCCCAACAGGATCGCCTGCCACTCTGCTCCCGTTACCCTGACCTAGACTTATTAAATGATTCTCCCAGGAGCAAAGAGCCCAGATCTGATAAACAAACTAAATCCTGGTAATTCTAGTATTACCTGATAATAATGACAACCCAAACTGATATATCAGACTATCGGCATGTGCCTGGAACCTCACAAGCGAGCAATAATAACCCAAAGTGATATATTTACTTTGAATGCCAACACACCCACATGAATCACTCAAGAGAAAAGGATCCCACATCAAAGACACTGTATGTTACAGTATTAGTGGTCTATGAATTATGCATTGTCATACCAACGTATAGACTCGGGACAATTAAACAACGATCGCTTTCAACACATTATCGAGGCTGACATATCAGGTCACTCGTAATACATTTAGGCATTTAGCAGACGCCTTTATCCAAAGCGACTTACAAAAGAGGATAACATTCAAGCTACAACAATGAAAGAACGAACAAGGGGTGCATATTGCCAACATAGAAACTGCACCATTTAAGTTGAAAATGCAATAGTGCAGAGAAATTAAATTGTTAAGTGCATTCTCAGTTTACGCCAGGAGATATTCTTGGAAGAGCTGGGTCTTCACGAGTTTCTTGAAGGTGGAGAGGGTCAGTTGATCTGGTAGCACTTGGGAGTTCATTCCACCAGCGCGGAACAAGATATGAGAAGAGTGCAGGACTGACCTTGCTAGTTGGCCGTGCTAGAAAACGTTCCTTAGAGGAGCGAAGCGGTCGTCGGCTGACATAGGGCTTCAGGAGAGAATTCAGGTAGATTGGAGCAGAGCCATCATTCACCCTGAAGGCCATCATAAGTGCCTTGAATTTAACGCGAGCAGCCAAGGGTAACCAGTGAAGTTCAATGAACAATAGGCTTTCAAAACCGCAAACTTTATATTGCGAAAGAATCCAGCATTTCGCCCTACACCCAGTCCTAGCAAAAGTTTGTCACATGAAAAGTTGCCTGCTACTGAGAAATAATCTTACCTTCCATTCCATGTTGCCTTTCATCCTGGGTGTCCCTGACTTGCCTTATGATCTATATGAATTTGGTGCTTCGCATATATTATTGCATATTTTGGGTGGTTATTCTTTTCCGATCCTAAGCTGTTTTCCTGAAATCAACATTGGCAAAATGCAGGGAACAAAATGTATTCTGTGTCCTGTACAAAAGCACCAATTATGCTTATAAAACACACAGTTCTACCACGTGGAGTGGATTAGAGAGGGACAGCCAGTTACCGGCATGAATGCTGTAAGGAGCATTTACAATAAACAGATGTCGTCTCCTTCCACTTTCAGCATCACAGTATTTGTTGCAAATACTGTGATAATAAAGTCAACATTTAGACAAACATTTCTGTGATGACAAACAAGATTTTTTAAGAAGCCATTCTATCTCACAAACGTGATTACGATGGATACGACAGAGTGAGTTTTTTTCCGTTGAATAACCACATTGGAAAATTGAGAAACATTTGTCAACAATAGAAACAATGCTTCTGATAATTTCTCAAGAACTGTCACCATCGCTCACTCAACCTATAGTTTAAATAAATAAATACAAACACAAAGAAGCTACATAAAATAGACGAAATATCAGTTCGTTTGCAGCAGCAAATGTTGGCTACGAAATGGTTGTTCTAAAACAAAACAAACACTCCAATCCACAGCAAATAATCTAAGCAAACGAATATAAATAAATAAATAAATAAAGCCATTGCGATCTGCCAACCAACAAATGTGTAGATACAGCCACCAAAACACTCTGTCAAAGAAAGACTGTTTACGACATGTCATTCCATTTTTTTACATTTCGCAATGCAAATTTTTAGGAGGATAGTAGACAATTTTTTAGACAACTGATTAGAGTGTTTTAGAAATTGAGGGAAACAAAATCCCTCCCAAAATCCAAATAGATAGGCTACTAAAACACGCTATGCGTCTATGTAGTTCGTATAATTTTAAAATAAAAAAACATAATAATAACAATATAAACGTCTATAGGCTATAGTCTATAGGCTATTGCAGGCTATCACTACCTAAAATTAACGTTTGATTGAAGAAGGAAACGTCTGAATGAAGACTTGATTCAGGGAAAGCGTGAAAGAATAAGCTAGGCCACAGAAACCAAGTTGGATTAATTTAAACCAACCTAATTTTGTCTTTATTATTATTATTATTATTATTATTGTTGTTGTTGTTATTATTATTAGGCTACTATTATTATCTGCTAACGAGTTGCTGTGACCTAAGAAAAACTAAACATTTAATTCAAAATGAGCTCTCCTTAATTTCAGATAAGATAGGCTATTTCTGATGGAAAAACATTTAGGTTAGGCCTATATGGATTGAGAAGCCATTTTCAACTAATACCAGCTCTTTTTATGTAACTTTAATTTCGTCTGCAATTTTATTAAATACAGTCTCAACCCACCAATGCTAAGTCTTGGGTCATGTGCGCGACCGCTGCGGATAGAATCACACCACTTGTCCTTTTCTCTGCAACATTTTCTTCTGTTTCTTACAAGGCTACCAGTGCGTCACTATAGTCTCTCTTGCCGACCAGATTTCACTTTCAGCTTTGGGGGGGAAAACGCGCCTAACCAAATTTAGGTACCCAAACTAGCCCCGTTTACATGGATCTTTTTGCAATTCCGATTAAACTATTCTGATAAAAAAATTTAGGGTCGTCCGTTTACATGCAGCAACATTCTATTCCGATCAGACGTTATTGGTCGTGTGACGTAGCCTCACATAGCCCGTTTTTTTTTTAATCACCTCAAAATTGTAATCAAAGACCTCTTTTCAGTGCAGCTAAGAGATAACCAAAGAAGGGTAAGTCATCACACTGAAGCAGGTGAATTTAAGATGAGAGGTGAACACAGTAAACTGCCATCAGTTTACTGTTTATTATTGTCACCTTGGCAAAGACATTACCAGCCTACATGGTCCCATGGTTGTCCGGAGTGTGAGTGAAATGTTGTGGATGAACACATCAACAGTGAAATAGCTATCAGAGGCTTTATTTCCACTAAATACTTGTTCATGTTGAAAGATGAGCGATAAGCATGCACGAAAAAAGACCACACCATAATCAGGATAATAAAAAAAACCTAAGCTACATTATTATTATGACAGAACTCACTGTTTCTTGGGAAGAGGAGATGCCAGCGGTAAACAAATCCAAGCGGCTCAAGTAAACAGAGTTGGCTGCAAAGTGCAGGGAAGCAGGCTGAATCACAGCCATTCACCCAGTAGGAGAGATGCAGGGGCTTTGACGGCTGATCGGCGATCCAGCTTCTTTGTGTATGCATAACTGAGGAGTGTTAACAGAGGGCCCCAGTTATGGCAGCTGCAGGGGGTGGCGGGGAGACGTCCCCAACCAGCCACTGCCCCCCCCCATCTCGACTTGGTAGGGGGCAAAACATCAGCGACGGATGGCCTCCAGCTGACGATGCTGCAGCTGATTTGTCTGATGACCTCATGGTGTAGGTGCCACAGACAAGGTGCCAAGGAGTAACACCACCTGTACAAAACAAACAATGGCCCTGTGAACACCAGCCTGCTTTTTTATCTCACAAACACAAAATGCATAGAAATTAATGTATTAGATTAGTATTGCCACAGTGTCACATTGCCACACTGGTCTGAGTAAAACACAATGCCCATTATATAGCCTAAATGTTAAGTTGATATTTTATTTTCTTGTTTGTTATCTGAATAATTATTTAGCCCTAGTTTAGGAATATACATGTTTATTTGCATTCGAACCTGCTATGGTTTCAGAATTGTTTATTTATTTTTAAACTCTGTGTACATTGGCCACTGATAGAATGCCTAGTTCATTATTGCCATTGTCACTGTGGAGGCAGACCATTTAAGTTAAGCTCTGCCTCTCATAAAGGATCTTAAGTTATAGTGCTTAATCTAACTCTGTGCAAGATTTACCAGCAACAAGGTATTTATATCCTTTTGTTTTATGTAATTTTATTTGCAATACTTGTTTTATTTAATCTGCATCACCCCATTATGATGAAGTGCTTTGAAAGGCTGATCATGGCTCATACAACATCCAGTCTTCCTACTGCTCTTGACCCAAACCAGTGTGCTTACTGCCCCAAGCACTCCACTGATGACGCCATAGCAACAGCACTCCACCTATGCCTGGCTCATCTGGAAAACAAAAACAGTCAGGTAGTCAAGTCAAGTCAAGTAGGGATTTATTGTCGTTTCAGCCACATACACAGTACATAGTGAGACGAGACAACGTTTCACCGGGAACAATTGGTGATGCACGTAACTGTTAAAACACAGTATGGACAAGTCAGATACGTAATAGTGCCTACATACACTATTGCGGGAGAAAAATAATATTACAACACAGTTGTAAACGATTTGCAGGTCAAATACAGGTGACCTAAAACAAACACACTAGACAGGGCATGGCTTTTTGTAGAGCACTGTGGCTAGTGGTGTGATTTGTAAAATGAAGACTGTTCAATATAAATATAAATAATAGCAGCTAGAGAACAGTTTGTATGCTGTTCATCGACTTCAGCTCCGCCTTCAACACGGTCATCCCCCAACACCTGGTGAACAAACTGAGTGCAGTAGGCATCAGCACTTCACAGGCTACTGGACTTTCTCACAAACAGACCACAGACAGTACGATTTGGAAAAAACTGCTCAGAGACCATCATGAACACCGGAGTCCCCCAGGGATGTGTGCTGTCTCCATTGCTGTTCACACTGATGACCCACGGCTACTGTGCCAGATTCACATCGAACCACATCATCAAGTTCACTGATCATACAACAGTGGTGGGCCTCATCAGTGACGACGATGACTCAGCATACATAGAAGAGGTACATCAACTTATAAATTGGAGTGACAAGAATAACCTACTACTCAACGTAAACAAAACAAAAGAAATAACTGTGGACTTCAGAAAAAAACAACCAACACAGCCCACTCATTATCAACGGCAGTGCAGTGGAGTCTATGAAAAGCACAAAGTTCCTGGCAGTTCACATCACAGATTACCTCACATGGACCACCAACACCACATCCTTGGTCAAGAAAGCACAGACACGCCTTCACTTCCTGTGCAGGATGAGGAGAGCGGACCTCCCCACTTCTGCACTCACCACCTTCTACAGGGGTGCTACTGAGAGCATCCTTACCAGCAGCCTCTCTGTCTGACATGGCAGCTGCTCAGCTACAGAGGTGAGGACTGCAGAAAAGTTAATCCGATCACCCCAACCAGCCATTCAGGACTTCTACGCATCGCACTGTTCCAAGAGAGCCATCAACATCATCAAGGACACCACTCATCCAGCGCACAAACTGTTCTCCCTCCTACCATCTGGAAAGCACAACCGCAGCATGCAGAGCCACACAAGTAGACTGGGAAATAGCTTCTTTCCACAAGCCATCAGGCTTGTCAACACACTAAAAAATTCAATGAAGTGCAACAGTGTAATAAATGTGCAGTATAAAGAGAGATTAAATATAAGAGGTGCATTCCTGGTATTCAAAATTCAAGCCAGGAGATATATATAGCTGGATATAGCTGGATCTTCAAGAGTTTCTTGAAGGTGGAGAGGGTATATGTTAATCTGGTAGCACTTGGAGGGTCATTCCACCAGCGTGGAACAACACATGAGAAGAGTCTGGATTGACCTGCACGAGAGTATTCAGGTAGATGGGGGCAGAACCATCAATCACCCTGTAGGCCACCATTGTGAACGGAGTGTGGAGTCTTCGGTTTATCCAGTGTCCAAATAGACACCGGTATCAAATAACCTAACCCCGTTGTGTTGTTGTGGAACGAGCTACAATATATACAGAGAAATATAATTGAATTTGCACTGACGAGAAAACTGAAAATAATGCAAATGAATGAGGCCTAAACGTCTCTATGAATACTGCCAGCCGCTGTCCATTTTCGACGTATAGCTGTGTATTCTGAGCCGATGTTGCCATCTAGTGACGAAAACGCGTCATTGAGTTTTTTCCCCATGTGTCCAGTGGAATCAATCAGAAAAGGTGTAATAGGACTTGGATTCAAAATGTAAGAAAATGCAGAAATTAATAATAGTAGATTATGCAGTCGTGTGATGGGAACTTACTGCAATATTTTCGTGTCCAAAATATTCAAAATAATGAAGAAAAACCTACATATACATAATGTAGGCTGCAGAAGATTGCATTTCTGCCGTATAAAGCAGAAGACTATTTTTATGCATTAAGTTCTAAACATTTAATTTACTGCAGTAATGCTGTAATACTACATATCACTTCCAATGTACACAAAAACTGCATTAAATTGCAGTAGGACGAAGGGAATTTTCCGTATAAAAGCAGTATTTCTGTAAGGGATGGCTTCCTGCAGATGACTGACCTAAGACCAGTGTAAGCTAGCAAATGTTAATGTTAAGATTACATTTTCACTAGACTGACCAGCATGACCAGAGGTCAGGTCTATTAGTTTAATTTAGGTTAGTCTCCAACAGCATTACTCTACATAAGAATCACACGATCTGGCCATTTATTTATACCATATTTTAGCAGTAGCTCGCCACTTTTCAGCGCATTTCTGCATTTTAATTGTGAAAAATGTTGTTGGCACAGGAAAACGTTACCTGTACTTGTCGGCTGCAACTCAGGTTTGTAGCCCAAAGAGTGTGTAACCAAATTTTCCAGTGTGTAGCCAGACTCCAGATTTTTGGCACAGGCTGGCTAACTGACACGGCAAATTCACACGATGATGTGGTTTAACGCTCGTACACGACAGGATAGCGCATGTGCCGCGTTGTTTTTGAAAATGTTTTGTCGACGTTTTGTAATTAGCTTATATGGATCTTTACTGCCACCGTTTGGACTGGAGTGTGGACCAGGAGTTATCCAAAGATGTTTCGTTGAATTAACTCCCCAGAAAACCCGATTGGGTCATTGTTTTGCGACAAAGGTGAGAACACGCCCAATTTCACCAGTGTATACAAACCCGCATGGGAGAGGTATGTTTTGGTTCTGTGCAACACTGGTAGCTTAAGCACTGTGCAAGGATGTCCAGCAAGATGATGTGGAAATGTACTTTGAACTTTGTCTTGATCCCATGCAGGACATTTCTGATGAGTGAGTAGCTATATATTTTACTACTTGTACTTGTTGTCATGATTCGATTAGCTTATAGGGAGAATGTAGCCATTGTGTGTTGCTAAGTGACTTTGTTAGCCTACTTCATTAGCCTGTGCTCCGTGCCAAACTACACTTCGGTAGTAGTATGAAGGTGTTTCACTAGACAGATTATCATATTGCTGAAATCCATGTCACGCTGTACTTCTAGTCATTTAGTTGCATTTACAGTCAACATGCAGGTGTTTGCCAAGTTTATTAGCGTACTGTATTACCTTGTGCTCCGTGCATAAGTCTGTCCATGGGATTGTAAAAGACGGACATATTATCCATTACTTCAACTCTGTGGAAGTGTGATACATGCAACGTCTACCTTTGCCTTCAGCAAGACAGAAACTGTTTTTTTGCTTGGCATCCTATATGAGAAGCTCTTTTCACAGCTCAACCTAAGCTCTTTTGCATAGCTCTGGGGCAATGTAACAGTTCCCTGGCAGAGCCATTGACAGCTGGACAATGACAGCAATTGACACACAGACACATGGACAATGACAGTGGGGAGGGGACAGTTACAGGTGTGATACACCCATCTAATCAGTATTCATTTGAAACTACTAGTTTGTCTTACTTTTTTACAATTTGTATTGAAACTACAGCACTTTTCTGAGTGCTCTTCTGACTTTTATGTAGCCAACACTTATGTTTACAAGGTTCAAACTTCAAACTTCATATATATTTATAGTGTGCTTTTTTACAATGTTTGAAGACCTTTGAAAATAGGTTTTTGTGTAGTTGTATTTACACAGAATTTTAATAAAAACTCTTTTCATTACATGCACTTTACTCTTATATTATTATTCAAAAGGTCTTGTAGAATATAACCATATGTGCCACTTTTGCATATGTGTTAGATGAGATTAGCAGATTTATTGCTTTCTGGTATGCTGCGCAAGTAGCCTGGGTGTTTTTTTGTCTGTTTTTTTGTCTCTATCTTCCACTTATCAGTAGCAGCCCTCTAATGTGGGGAACATCTTTTCCCCATAGGCTTACACTGTAAAACTGGTTTGCCTGGGTTAACCTGCTCTTCAAGTGTAAAGCCTGAAATATCTTTGCAGTCCTCCATAACCTGCATACAAATCATGCATACTAACACTGTCCCTTGATATGTGCCCTTTGGTCTACTCATTCACATTCTAAATTGCACTCTAAGGTTTGGAGGGACAACCTGGACGCAATAGTCCAGCAATGTCCACATCAACGTTTTCTTGTTTACATAGTTTGTAGCAAGATCAGTTCAACCTCTAAGATCAGGTCTGTGCTCTGTGCAACTGTGAATACTTTGCTGTCTTTAATGGCAAACAATAACTATACAGAAGGCTTTTTTGGGCAGGGTTTGGTCACCATTCAGTTAAAGCAATATGACCACATCAAAATCAGCTAATAAAACCATATGCCTACCTGTCACAGTTGCCCACTGCTTTTGGCATGGAACAGACATTAGTACCCTCCATCTTCATTATAATTCACAAGTAGCAATAATAATAAAGTCTGAAAAAAGTCTACCCTATACATAACAAAATCATATTAGATTTTAGATTAGAGTGCAGTAGAACCAGTGCACTCACTCACTCACTGCTGAACTTTGTTTACAACTTCCTCTGAATACTGTGCACAAAAAACAGCTGTCATTTTAAGCCCCGCCCACCATCGCCCCTCCTCCCACCTTCACCCTGCTCTCTTGCTGAATGTCAGTGCCTACAGTGGGAAAACACATTTGTCTTATTTTTTTATGGTAGGTTAGGACAGTGTCAAAAATATTATTGACTTAATGCTTATCCAAAACCCTGGATAAACATAAGCTTAGGAGACACAGTTGATCAACAACCAAAGGGAGGGACACTTCCACAGAATACCTCATGGATCCCTCAGGTGCGTTTGCTTGTTTACAGAAACATGAAAAACACTGACAGCATTTGTGATGACCCAGCTCAGCAATTTTTGCAGCAGCTTTTGTAATATCAGTGGTTTAGTATTTGAAGGGGACATTGTTTGTTGGAGCTTTCACATCATATGTGAGCACAGTATTCAGTGGGTCTGATGTTTTCACCTTTCACATTATATGTGAGCACAGTATTCAGTGGGTCTGATGTTTTCACCTTTCACACAGGTGTTTTGAGAGTCATTTCCCATTTTGGCTTACGGTATATCACCCAGAGACATTTCCCTTTATAATGGTGTAGGGAGACTGTTCTCCCAAGTGCAGTCCCAGCAAAGGGATTATTTATTTTGGCCGATCACATAAGCATAACGTCTTCACACACCTGTTGCCACTGAGTACAGAGACTACAACATGACATAATTCCTGATATCAACACAGACTGAAGGATGGAACGATGAATGGTATGGTATGGTATGGTATAAATTTTATTGTCAATTTCTTCATATGTACAAGACATACAAAGGAATCAAAACTGTGTTTCTCACTCCCCTGTGGTGGGAGAGCAAGGGGCCGCTGCCGGATGCCTGCGCCACCCATGTTCCAAATTAGGGGGGAAGAAAGGCACAATACAGCATAACATGAGGAAAGAGGAGGAGAAAAAAAAGGCATCACTAGACCATGCTCCAATGGAGAGCACAGTGTAGGGGGGCAAAAAAACACCACACAAGCACATATAGAATACAAGACCTGCAACGAGAAGGAGGGGGGATAAAACATAAAAGGGTATGAAGCGGCAAAGGCGTGGGGTGGTGGGTGGGGGTGGTGAATTGCGTGCCAGTAGAAGTGTATAAGTTTGTGTGTGTAACGGGCAGAGAGTCGCTTCTTATGGCCTCCAATCTGTGAGCCTCAGTCCGCAGGGTGACACAGCGATAACACAGCCAGTAGCCATGGAGACAACCTTGATCGGAACCCAGACAGAGACAACAATCCGCCGGTGTCTTGTAGATGGGGGTAGGGAAGCGAGAGCGTCTCCCCACCTTGTTCTCCAGGGGAGTGCCTTCGCTGATTAGGGAGGCTGAAAACAGATAGAATTGGAATGTTAGGGTTTTAGGGCGAGAGGCTTACCATTTTCAAACCTCTCCAAACCTGTCCAAACTGGGCTTCGACTTTAGCCAAATCCTTTTGTGAGCACGTTGTGTGTAGATGGATCTGTAGGCAGATCAGATTTGTTTGTCTATTTGGATGTCAGAACCAGACATCATATCTACATTCTGATATCTGAATGACAGCCATTGTTGGTAGAGTTCTTTGTTCCAAAGAGCTGTAAGATAGAGCCCTTTCAACCCCATCCCTGCTCAGTCCCCAGGTCAGTTTGGTGAATATCACACAAGCTCAAAAACCCCACCCCTTCACAGTTCCCAGGTCAGTTTGGTGAAGATAAAACAGACACAAAAACAGTGTGTGTGTGTGTGTGTGTCATGTGTCCTCATGAACCCCAGAGCCATTGTCCTGGTTTCCAGTTTACAGAGCGTGAAGGTATGGTTTCCATGCATGAATAGTGTCAGGTAAATAAAGGCACATGAGACAAGAAAAGAACAATGTGTGTGTGCAGAGAAAATAAACCCTGTAGGTTTCAAGGCCTGGATAATTGCAGTGCTAATTACACACTCGGCTGCCATAAATTATTTAGTTCCATAGGTATCGCTCACAGTGTTTTTCAACAGTCCCTGGCACTGCACTAACACTCCTTAGTTGTAGAGAATCAATTTACAACATTGAGTTTGATATAAAGCAGAGAGATACGTCAGTGTGAAGACATATTCTTTGAAATGCACCACTGTCATATAAATACTACAGGTGACTGTGGGGAGAAGAGCACATACAACTATGCAGTGCTGGGCAGTAGCTTCACCACAAGTAGAGAAGCTACTAGTTTAACTACATTTTCTGCATGGTTGTAGCGAAGCTATCTTCTGAATCTGATAGCTTTTCATTTAGTTTTTTTCGGCCATGTAATGTGGTAGATTTTCCATAAGCTACATTTTCAGAACATCAGCTCACAGCAGCAAAACGTCCATCCAGGGTTAAGTGCCTTGCTCAAGGGCACAACGGTGGCAGCTGGGATTCAAACCCACAACTTTTCAGGCTACTTGCAGGTTCCTTAACCACTATGCCTGTCATGTTGTAACTTAGCTTGCTACATTTTGTCTTCAGGTAGTTTTAGTGCAGAGAAGCTTCATCTGATATGGAGTAACTGGTAGCTCAGTTAACTACATTTTCTGAGTAGCTTGCCCAACTGCAACTACGAATACAGCTGGAAACATTTACAGAGTCAATTCTTATCTAGACATGGCCAGTTGTTTTTAATTTCTTTAAATGCAGCCAACTTTTACTTCCCTGCTCAAGGCTTAAGGCCTAACCCAACATGATCTGTGGTTCCTAATTCCTTTTTTTTCTTTTTTTTCTGAAACATCTAACTATGTAGATGTGGTCCTAAAAGAATGGAACTGAAAATAACTGAAATGTCTGAGCACTGTGAGTAATTTCCTCCTCCACCCATCTTGTCCTCACAGTTTTTACCCATTGCTTAAACACATTATGAAAAACTTGGCTTATTGTGTCATAACTCTACACACAAGGAAATAACACACTGTCTTACTGTCATCCATATCATGTCACAAAACTGACTCTTCTGTATGGAAAGGAGCATTAGCCACCCTGCAATACAGTACTTGTGATATGGTAATGTGATATGGTACAGTACTGTACTTGTGATATGGTAATGTGATATGGTACAGTACTGTACTTGTGATATGGTAATGTGATATGGTACAGTACTGTACTTGTGATA
The DNA here is from genome assembly GCA_027481765.1 of Tenualosa thibaudeaui. Lineage (NCBI taxonomy): Eukaryota > Metazoa > Chordata > Actinopteri > Clupeiformes > Clupeidae > Tenualosa > Tenualosa thibaudeaui. The sequence goes on along the minus strand of JAIFZK010000019.1, from coordinate 1,729,126 downwards.
CAGTAATGTGATATGGTACAGTACTGTACTTGTAATACAGTAATGTGATATGGTACAGTACAGTACTTGTGATATGGTCATGTGCACAGGATTGTAAATACTCTACAGACAGTCTGAGTAGAGTACAGAGTTGCAGACATACCTGATTTACACTCGGAATGTCCTTATTAAGGATGCAACTGTGAAACAGCTTAGATTAGGGAGGATAGTCATAGTCAGGCCATGGTTTATGACATGGTGTGAAATAGTGTGTAGTGTGCAGGAGCAAGTGTGTTGCAGAATTGCAGCTAAAGTGCAAAGCAGCGCTTTTGTTTAAGGTATGGTTACCCTTTGTTTAAGATATAGTAACAACAACTTCAAGTAATACTACTTTGGTTTAAGCATGTATCTATAGTGTTCTATAGTGTACTTTGGTTTAAGCATGTGTCTATAGTGTTCTATAGTGTACTTTGGTTTAAGCATGTGTCTATAGTGTTCTATAGTGTACTTTGGTTTAAGCATGTGTCTATAGTGTTCATGCAGTGGGTAAAAACTGTACCATGTCATGGCATTTCTGAAACTACATTAATTTTCATGTATTTCAAATTCAAGGCTTCATGGACTACGTTGACTTCAAAACCCTGTTTCCGTTTACTTTACAGTTTACTTTACTTAACTTTTGCCAATTATAATTGTGTGTTAAAATGATTGCAAAAATGAGTCAGTCTTTTCACATTAGATATTGAATGTTCCATAAAGATTCTACAGGGATTGTTGCAGATTGCCACAGGGATTGCCTGCAGTTCTTTCCAGCTGCTAACATGCTTTTGTCCAGTCTGTAATCACTTTTTTCAAAACTTTCAAAAGTACAACAAACCATCAGTCTGTCGTCAACACCTGTCAACATTTCCAATTTTTCAGTTGACTTTTGCAGTTGAAATGAGAGGTGTAAGGGTTTCCCAGTTTTTGTTCCCTATTTGGCTCCATCTGCTGGACATCTCTGGGGTTTACCTTTTGCCACTCAGTGTCTCTTGTTCCTCACCTGTTTATAATGATCCTGCCAATTACCCACCCATTATTAAATATACCCTGATTCTGATTCTGCGTTTGGGTCCAGTTTTACTGGTGTCCTGATAGATGGTTTGTCAATTTTAAATTTTCATCTGTATAATCTGTATCTGTAATCTGTATTGTGCTGCTGTCATTGCTGAACTAAGGGTTTTGTACTGTATTTAAGGCTTTGGACAACAGAGTTCCATGTCTGGCAGGCTGTGTGTAAGCATTTGCCAATAAGACATAAAAGATAATTTGGGTGTTCCTGTATGTAACGAAAATGTAAGTGTTGTATAAATGCATTCACTGACTGCATATAGTGTGAAAACAGCAAGAAATGTGTCAACTGTATGGCCACAACAGATCAATGGTGTACTAACGGTATTTAGAGTTTTGAAAAACAGGCTAAATGTCAGACAAAAGCATATTAGCAATTGAAAAAACTGTAATATGTCCATAGTTCAATTTGCACAGCTCATCTGGAGCTAAATATTTTTGAACAGGAGTCCCTTAAATGTCTTGAATATTGTTTTTTCTGGGGCTACGCTTATAGAGTAACTTCCCCTTAACTCTAAGTAAAATTTCTCCCCAGGAAGGCCAATGAAGCTGCCGTGTCTGGAGTAAAAGAGGTGTTTTGGAGCAATGGCAGTGGTGCATAACGTTCACTTTTAGGCAAACAAGACTGAACTAATTGTATAAAGCTACATTAGTTCTGTCTTTCTTACTGAAAATCTTTATTTACAAATGTTTACAAAATGCAAAATTATCTTTTTCAACACAGAGGTTCTTACTCACAGATCACTGTCAAGACATACAACTCATGAAGAAACACTACCACAATAATACAAAAGTTACCCCCAAAATCAGCATTAGAAACAAAAAACAGTCATATACATAGACACATGGGTTGATTATGAAAATCACACATGCAGTAGAATCAGACTACTGCTAGACACATGAAACACAACAGATTCTGACAAGAAGAGATGACTTTCATTTCCCACCAATGGCATGATTGTCTTCAGTGAATCTGAAAGTAAAGCCATTGTCCCCAAAAAGGGCAGGGCTGATCAAGGACTCATAATCAAACAGGGAATCTGACATTACATGAGGATGAAACAGAAAAACACATTACAAGTTGTTCATGTAACCTGTACACATGGGGCTGCAAATCTGAGACAGAGTAAAGACACAACTGGTCATCCAACAACTGTTATCAGCCTTACTTAAAAACTTTCCCCCCACAAATCCTTATGGGCATTTTACAGTTCTTATTCCTGAACTGCTCTAACTCAAAAAAGCTTTGCAAGACATCTTGTTCTATTTTAGCAGGCCTACGCTCCAGTATGGACTAATAGATTGGTCACATGGTACACTAGGGGGCGGTATCTCCATAGGCTTGAATGTCATTTACATACAAGTGAATAAACAAACATTTAATTTGCAATAATTAATAATAATTTAAATGGCAACATTTAACTATCATCTTTGGTATTGCTGTATTCTCTAAAGACTTTATTCAAAAGTCTTTTCTTTTTCCTTATGAGTTCATTTAACATTTCTTTTTCCTAAATCTATCTATCTTTCACTGCAGTTTTAAAGACAAACATGGAATATACTCACATTCCTTATGATTCCTATAAGCCATGTTTTGAAAAGTTTCAGTGGACTTCCAGTGGACTATAGCATATACATTCTTTTAAAAAAATCATCCTTTTTGTGATGACAATATGTCACATATTCTGCCATGGGTTTAAACACTAGGCAACAATAAACTAAACTTGATGTAGATGCTCCCCAACTACACAGATAAAATATGTACAAGACCTCAAATACAAACAAATGCAGACAAAGTCTAACACAAAGACAAACTCTAACACACACAAATAGATGCAAGCGTGCAAGCCCAGACACACACACACACACACACACACACACACCGTGGTTGGATGATGATGAAAGTTTGACAAGGCCATCATTTGGATTGATTGTGGACTGGGCATATAAATATGAAACACTTTCAAAAGCTCAGTTCACTGACATGAGAGTCATCGATGTCACCAGCTCAGGAGCCTGTGTGTGATGACCTGTGACCTCTGACCCTTGCACTTAATGACAGGGGTCAAAGGGGTAGCTGGTGACTCCACCATGAAGCTCTAGTGCAGACTCTGACCAGGCAATGATGTCACCAGCCATGTGACCGCTGCAGGAGGCCAGGCTGTAAATGTCATGACCAGTGAGAATGTGAGACCACATCTGCAGATCTGAGATCTCACCCACAAATGCCTGAGTGGCATCAAAGCGACCACCAAGCGTGTCCTAAGGGACAAGAGAGAGCAAGAGGTGTTATATTCGCTTCGTGTCATGGTCCTGTTCGCCCTGTCGAGACTTATGTTTCCATACTGACGGCAAGACAATACATCTTCGCTTACTTAGAAATCAGCAAATATTTACTTTGAGTATCTGTGTAAATATGACTACGGTGTGTGTTTTGACTGCTAAATTTGACTTGTTGTCAAGATCAGACATGATTAATTGAGGTCAGACGCACCTGTTCCTGCCCCAGGATGAACACTCCTCCAGACTTGATGGGATGCCATGCAGAGAGATTCTCCCCTGAGCCCCGCTTCACACCGTCCTGGTATGCCTCCCACAGCCCATCACGAGTCGACCACGTCACACACACGTGGTGCCATTTCCCATCACTTAATGAGAGGGGCAAGGTGACCGCCTACACACACACACACACACACCAATGGTTCTCTTCAGTATTAAAAGTCAACCCCTTACTACTACTATGAACAAAAACACAAAAAAATATTATGACATAATACAGTCACATGCTTACATTATCACTTACTCATACATGTACTGTATACAGTATGGGCACCCAAACAAACACACACACACACACACACACACATCAAAAATCTAGTAGAGGTGTAGTAGTTCGCGTTGTTGACCCAAGTTTGATTCCTCATTGCTGCAAATTCTTGTAAATTGCCTTCAAATATTACGATGAAGTACACACATGTACACACACACACACACACTCAATTCAATTCAATTAAATTTATACAGTTTTATTTATACAGTGCCTTTTACAATAGTATTGTCTTGTGGCGCTTCACAGAAGGAGCACCCAAGAGCAACAGGGGCAAGGAAAAACTCCCTTGTGTTAGAAATCAACTCACCCTGTCATTGACCAGCAGCTCCATGGGGTTGTTGCCCCACTCAATGAGCACCAGTTCGTTGGCCTGACCAGGCACAGAGTAGGAGAAGGGGGTGCCCAGCCCGGGCCCAGCGCCACCCTTCAGCCAGAGGCACAGGGTCAGGGAGAAGAGCTCATGGTGGAGGGTGTGCTTCACACGCCCATACATGTAGTTGGTGCGCATAGGGAACCCTATCTGGAATCCGTCGGGACCCTTGCTTTTCTTGCGGGAACCTTGAAGAACAGATAAAAATAATTCTTTATTTGGTAAGGCTCCATTCTATCATTCCCATCTTTTTCCTCTTAAAAAAACATTTTATTTTAGTTTGTGTTTACTCCATCATTTTACAGTAACACAGTCTATGAGTACAACAGACCATAGTTCTACAGTAGACTCAGTGTATATATAGTCTATTGAGCCAAAACTTTCACAATGCCACCAGTCAATATTTAACTGTCTGTTAGCATCTTGAATTTGACCATTTGGTCCTGGGAAAGTAACTCTTGGGGAATCAACATCAGCAAGTGATTACAGAATAACATACAACATCAGAGTCTGAGTTTGTTTGCCTAGTGTTACTTTTAATTAATGGACCCAGATGCTTCCTGTACTAATGCACGCAACACAAAACACACCTCTGCATGTGCAGTATGTCAGCTTCAGACTGACTCTGGATCAGCTCGAGACCCTCGTTTGCTGTTAGCTGTGGTGTTTTGTAGCTAATTAATGCAACAAACTGTAATGACACAGGGAGAGGAAGGAGGTGGCCTCTGTCTACCTGTGTCTGTGAGTCTGTGCTGAAGAAAGGAGGTGGCCTCTGTCTACCTGTGTCTGTGAGTCTGTGCTGAAGGTGGGAGGTGGCCTCTATCTACCTGTGTCTGTGAGTCTGTGCTGAAGAAAGGAGGTGGCCTCTGTCTACCTGTGTCTGTGAGTCTGTGCTGAAGAAAGGAGGTGGCCTCTATCTACCTGTGTCTGTGAGTCTGTGCTGAAGGTGGGAGGTGGCCTCTATCTACCTGTGTCTGTGAGTCTGTGCTGAAGGTGGGAGGTGGCCTCTATCTACCTGTGTCTGTGAGTCTGTGCTGAAGAAGAGAGGTGGCCTCTATCTACCTGTGTCTGTGAGCCTGTGTTGAAGGAGGGAGGTGGCCTCTATCTACCTGTGTCTGTGAGTCTGTGTTGAAGGTGGAGGGTGGCCTCTATCTACCTGTGTCTGTGAGTCTGTGCTGAAGGTGGAGGGTGGCCTCTATCTACCTGTGTCTGTGAGTCTGCTGTGAGTCTGTGTTGAAGGTGGGAGGTGGCCTCTATCTACCTGTGTCTGTGAGTCTGTGCTGAAGGTGGAGGGTGGCCTCTATCTACCTGTGTCTGTGAGTCTGCTGTGAGTCTGTGTTGAAGGTGGGAGGTGGCCTCTATCTACCTGTGTCTGTGAGTCTGTGTTGAAGGTGGGAGGTGGCCTCTATCTACCTGTGTCTGTGAGTCTGTGCTGAAGGTGGGAGGTGGCCTCTGTCTACCTGTGTCTGTGAGTCTGTGCTGAAGGCGGGAGGTGGCCTCTGTCTACCTGTGTCTGTGAGTCTGTGCTGAAGGCGGGAGGTGGCCTCTGTCTACCTGTGTCTGTGAGTCTGTGCTGAAGGTGGTTCAGGACAGCATCCAGATTGCTGTTGTGGCCGCCGGAGGTCCTGTGTCCTTGTGTGTGATAGGATGGCCTGGGGTATGCCAGGCCGTCCAGATCATTGTCATCTTCGATGGTATCGTCATCCTCATCATCCTCTTCGAGGGGTCCGTCGTCATGCCCTCCATCAGCACGGTGCGCGTCAAAGTGGCCAAGGTCATGAGTGATGTCATCATCACGGTCAGTCTCGTTGTCATGTTCGCCTTCATTGCGCTCGCTGTGACGATCTCCATCATCATAGCGACCGCTGTCAGGATGTCCATCATCATGGTCCCCACTGTGCAGACTGCTGCGATGACTGAGCTGTTGTTCAAGAGCATGAACCTTCCGTTGCAGAAGGTCTTTGAGTGAACTGGAGTAGGTGGTGGATGTGTTACGCGTCTGAAAACAAACACAAACATTACAGTGTCAGCACCTCATACACTATCTATTCTACAAATGCACTATGCATGCTTGCAGTTGTCTTTCTTGCAGCTGCTGTTCATTTCTGTGATATGGGAGCAAAAAGACAGATTTCAATGAACCCCTCTGGATCCAAAAGACCAAAGACAGGAAATCCTGGATTTTTGCCCAACACATTCTCAGAATGAATGACGTCTGTGTCGTGGAGAGGCACAGAGGAACCTTACGCAGAACTGCCCGTCTTGGCCTGTGCCAACATGTGCCACCTTTGGCACCACCCTCCACTCCAGTGGGCTGTGCCAGTGTTGGTCCTAGAACCCAGCTCTGAGTTTACAGAGTCGCTCAGAGAGTCTGGATAAGTATGGATGTCCATTGGAACCAAGCCTGAGTTTGTCTGTAGCTGCCTCCTCTTTACACTGATGACTGTTGAACACTAGAGAATTGGAGTGGGGTTGTTTATTCACTGAGGGTCAGTCTTTGGCAGAGCCTGGAACACATACAAGTCCAAGTGCTAGATCTTGAATGAATGTTGTAGAATGTTGAAACATGGCCATTCGCTAGTGAAAAACGATTGCTTACTGGAGGTATGGACTCTGTAGTCTAAAATTATTGTCTCAGTGCTTGGCTGATAGCATTCTAGCTCCGCATCCATAACTCCTCCCACTGCTCACTGACTGGATGAGGTAAAAATGCCACCAGAGACAACAAGCTCAATGCAATCAAATTCAGACAAACACTGTAGGGCAAGGCATGGCCAGACTAAGCCAGAACAAAATAAAACACCAATTTTTCTCTCCACACCCTTTGGTTTCTCCCAAAACCCATCTCTTTCCCTCTCTCTCTCTTTCTCTCTCTTTCTCTCTCTCTCTTTCTCTAGGTAAATCCTTCTTTGTTTCTGCTCAGTGTCTGCCCTCCTTACTGTATGTCAGGCTGGATCATCCTAATCAGTGGTGATGTCACTGAGCTGCCTCCTGCTGTCCCTGACATCTGTCTGCTGCTCATCAGCCAACACAGAAGGAAGGATGAAGGAGAACGAAGAGAAAAGGGGCTGTGAAAGATCAATCATTAGCTGAAAAAAGTCTATTAAAACGGGTCTGTGAAAGATCCATCATTAGCTGAAAAAGTCTATTAAAACGGGTCTGTGAAGGATCAATCATTAGCTGACAAAAGTCTGTTAAAAGGTATATTGAAATGCAAATTTATAGAATGTATGGAACTTCTCTGTCTCTCTCTTATCCATTCACTGGAAGCATGTCCAAGGCTCAAGAAGATGTTATCAATAGTATACCAGGTGACATTTGAAACTCCGCTATAACCTGTGAAATTTGCATGATCGAGAAGAACAGAATAGTCAAATGGCGCAATTAATATCTATATGTCTATTAATGTCTAAAGTCTTGTTACTATTACTTCTTCTCTGTAATGGTGAAACACTTAATTAGTTGATTTGTTTTATTTTCTTTAATTTCTTCAACTTACTATGGGAATCTTCACACAAATGTTATATATTAGTTAATGAATATTAGTTAATGAAGTCAGGAATGATAATAGAGTTGGCTGACACTCGAAGATTAGGGGAGATTAAGAAGATTCTTTTTCCAAATTAAAATTTCTTACTACTCATTAACGTTACTAACATTGACAATACTACATGGATTCATGGTTAATCCAGATGAATACACGCATACTACAAAATATGAATATGAATGACTTTGTATTTAAATTGTGTTTTCACATGTTGTAGTTTGACACAATTGTTTAGCACATTTAATCCAGGCCTCTCACATAGAGTTAGTAATGTTAATATGTTAATGGCTAGATTAAAGATTTATACTCAACACAGTTGCCACAAAGCCTCAACTTAATGTGACATGTTTAACCTGGAACCCCATCTGTCCAAACAGTATATACAGAAGAATTGGCTCCTATCCAGAAATCGTCAGGATCTGGGGCATGTCGTTTCTGATAGGGCAGATTTGGCCTAATGAGCCTTACCACCTGGTTTTCATGGAGCATTTTGAAATTTCTTTGTCACGCTTGGACTTTGTTGTTTGGCTTTAACTCCTGTTTTCATTGTTATTGTCTTTTACCCAATATTGACTTGCTTCTCCACTATCCCCATAATCCCTGTGCACATAGAACAAGACAAGGCTAATTTTGTAACTATTTAGCCTTATTCCCGAGATTGTCTTCCATGGTTTGACTTTTATTGATTTTGTGTTTCATTAAAGTATTGCCATGTGCGTTTCCCCATTGACTAGTCTCGGGTATCTGTCCTTGTGTGACCAGGCCTCTGCCACTCTCACCTGCAGAGTCTCCAGTCTTTCCTTCAGTGCGTGCAGCATCCTCTCCAGCTGTTCCGGTGATGAGGACGAGGATGGTGTCATCTCGCTAGCATGCTTGTCGCCGAGGGCCGCGGTCTGGTGGTGGCCCCCCAGGCCAATGGATGAGTAGTGCCTCTCGGGGTCGCCATGGTTGTCAGGGTAACCAGAGTGGTGTGGTGTGAGAGTGTGGTGTGTCAGGTGGGGTGAGGGCCCCAGGTGGCTGTCGTGGGGGCCCATGCCCCGACCAAAGCCCTCGCACAGGGCCAGCTTGGCTGTCAGCTCCCTGATCTTGTCCCTCTGGTCCAGGATGGTCTCCTTCTGCTGGACCAGGCTCTCACGCAGGTGCAGGATGGTAGCTTTGGCCTCCTCTGGGAGCCCCCACCAGCTGTTCCCACTGCTACCTCCACTACCACTACTGCTGGGGCTGGCACTGTGGTGCCCACCCCCAGTGCCAGCCCCCAGAGACCCCCCTACGGAAGGGAAGCAGCCAGGATCAGTGTCGGCAGGGATGGGGGTACAGATGAAGCGTGGTTGGGCACCATACTCAAACTCAGATCCACTGGCATCGCTGCCACAGCATAACGCCACCAGTAGGACAGTCTTGAGAAAGACTGGGATGAGTCCCCTTGTGTTTGGGCCCCTCACGACTCTGGGCATTTGGACTGGCAGGAATGTCAACAGATTCTGAGTACAGCTGCTGGTTGGTTCAGTGGTGTTACTTTGTCTTTTCAGACACAAGATTGTTCGCCTTGCAGTCATGCAATACAGTGACTGGGTATTTGAAAGGATTATTTTGAGTGCCTTCAAAGATATGATAACACCTTTTTGCTTTCACTTTATTCCGTCTTTACGTATAAGTCTTTACCCAAAGCATTAGACACTTGATGGAGGATCTTGTCAGTGGGTATCTCTGAGGGCAGAGGGCAGGCAGACACTTTCACACAGCTGGGTGTCGGGGACAGCAGTGAGCAGGCAGCACAATGAGTCACCAGGAATCAGTATGAAGCTCCTTGCAGACTGCCTCTATTTCTGTCAGGAAACACAAAGACGCCATGTTAGAATCAAGTGTAAGTGAAGAAACAGCAACATGGTGGAGTAAAACCCCAGTGTCTGGAAAAAGGCCTCAGAGGTTTTTTGTTTCCGTGCTTGAGGCTGGACTGGACCAAAGCCCAGACAACTCCAGGTCAGTCCTGGAATAGAACAGCATCAAAGAAGGGCTGAACCAGGGATCGTGATATGAAATACAATGCATACACATTCAATATACACAACCATTGATGTCAACCTTAAATATAGGCTACCACAGGCAACTGTAGTATGTATGCAGGCTCACAAACATGACATGTAGCCTACATGAAGAGCTTACTTAAAGTGCCAATGTGTATTTCTGCTGATTCCGCTCATAGTGTATTATAAGCAAGAGATAATACCAGCAGATTATCTGTGCCATCAAATAGTCTTGATGACTATATGACACACGTATTTAACAGTTCACACAAAGATACATGCACCATAACATAAATGAAAGCATGCCAAGCAGTTAGTGAACAAATCAGTCAAAACCCAGTCAATTTATTCACCTAATTAATCAGGGGGGTTGTGCTATGTATGAGTGCTCAAGGTCCTCTCTAATGCCACTGCTGTGACGTGCATGCAGTCCTCACCAGATCAGGAGAGATCATGATGTTTCTGATGGCGTGTTGTTGACCTTGAGTGTCCACATGTGCTCTGTCCCTTTGGCTGCTTCAGCACAATTCAGCGTAATTCCCATGGCTACCGTGCCGTCTATTCATCTCCTGGCCAGCATAAATGAGTCTATGATGTGTGTGTGTGTGTGTGTGTGTATTGGCCAAGCAAGGCTGAGCGATGGGAAACACTCCAAAGCTTTAGAGGCAGACTGCTGCATTGTGGCACAAATCCGATCCTGTCTGCCAGACTCAAACGTAGTAACTCCGTAGGCCTTCAGGCCCTCTCAGAGTGATGCTTCAATTGGCTTAGGGGATTATTTGCTTCAGGAACTGGCCTCATACCAGCATAGAGTCTTAAGATTAGTTGATGTGCATTCAACCTGAGCAACTGCTGCAATACGGATTTTGTAGCTATATCATCAGAAACCCTGATGTGTGTGTCTTTTTTCTGCCTAGTTGTCTCGTAACTTTCAGTAACTTCATTTGTTGTGTTTTAAGTTTATAGTGGAACTCATAAACTTTGACCTTTTAACTACTGTAAATATTTCAGTAAATATTTAGTATTTTAGTATTTTTTTGATAATCCCGAGTGTGTCTCTTTCTGTTCTTCACCATGTAAGAAGCTGTTGCCAACTGTGTGAAAAGTTTTCTGTGATCAAGGACACACGACCGCCAATACAAACAGTATCCCACTGAGTCTCATTCACAGCTCTTTTTCATTGGGGGATACATCTGTCTGCCAGGGCTCACCCAAGATCTTTCACCTGCCCTCTCATTTCCACTAAGCCTGCCATAGACAGCAGCCCTATGCCACCTCCACTCCCCTGTACCAGTAACCTTGCATCTGACCTTGAACCACGGCCCTTTTGTCACCTCCACTCCCCTGTACCAGTATCCTTGCATCATCGTCCCCCTTGGGAGTGACCAGACCCCTTTAATCACCATCAGATTAGATGATTTGGGAGCGATCCTGGGGAGTGACCAGACATCTTTAATCACCGTCAGATCAGATGATTTAGGAGTGATCCCTTATTGAATACAGTGGCTCATCACATGGCCGTGCTGACGGCTTCATCTTGGAGCACCACCTGTTGTTGTTGCTGCCGCGGTCAGACAACGGATGGCCCTGTGTTAGTCTGCCAGCATCTCACATGGTCTTAAGGACTTCCTGCAGGCCAAACTGGAGATTAAAGACAGGCCACCCACTGCCAGGCACTGTCTAGGTCGTCACTTACTGCTCACCCAAAGCCACATATGTGTTAGCTCTTAGAGTGCCCAGACTGTGGCAGCCTACCATAACCTAAGTATGTCCACCAGTCTGAGTATGCCCCACTATAGTCTGAGTATACCCCACCATAGACTGAGTATGCCTCACCATAGACTGAGTATGGCCCACTATAGTTTGAGTATGCCCCACTATAGTCTGAGTATGGCCCACTATAGTCTGAGTATGTCCCACTATAGTCTGAGTATGCCCCACCATAGTCTGAGTATGCCCCACCATAGTCTAAGTATGGCCCACTATAGTGTGAGTATGCCCCACCATAGACTGAGTATGGCCCACTATAGTCTGAGTATGCCCCACCATAGACTTATGCCCCACTATAGACTGAATATGGCCCACCATAGACTGAGTATGGCCCACTATAGTCTGAGTATGCCCCACCATAGACTGAGTATGCCCCACCATAGACTGATTATGGTCCACCATAGACTGAATATGGCCCACCATAGACTGAGTATGGTCCACCATAGACTGAGTATGTCCCACCATAGTCTGAGTATGCCCCACCATAGTCTAAGTATGGCCCACTATAGTGTGAGTATGCCCCACCATAGACTGAGTATGGCCCACTATAGTCTGAGTATGCCCCACCATAGACTTGTGCCCCACTATAGACTGAATATGGCCCACCATAGACTGAGTATGGCCCACTATAGTCTGAGTATGCCCCACCATAGACTGAGTATGCCCCACCATAGACTGATTATGGTCCACCATAGACTGAATATGGCCCACCATAGACTGAGTATGGTCCACCATAGACTGAGTATGTCCCACCATAGTCTAAGTATGGCCCACTATAGTCTGAGTATGCCCCACCATAGACTGAGTATGGCCCACTATAGTCTGAGTATGCCCCACCATAGTCTGAGTATGCCCCACCATAGACTGAGTATGCCCCACTATAGACTGAATATGGCCCACCATAGACTGAGTATGGCCCACTATAGTCTGAGTATGCCCCACCATAGACTGAGTATGCCCCACCATAGACTGAGTATGGTCCACCATAGACTGAGTATGGTCCACCATAGACTGAGTATGCCCCACTGTGGTCTAAGTATTGCCCACTGTGGTCTAAGTATGGCCCACTATAGTCTTAAGGAACCTGGCTAGCATGCTAGTAGCCTCCCAGTTGGCACCATTGTGCACTTGTACCTAAGTTGCTCTAGGGGAGACTGGTCATAATGTATTTGGTAGTTCACAAGTGTAAGTTGCTTTGGATAAAAGCATCTGCTAAATGCATAAATGTAAATGCATTCAGACCAAACACTTTTCAGGCACATCTGATGGATATGTACTGATATTTCAGTCTTACTCGTTTTCATTATTTTCAATCATTTCATCTGTGCTGATTCAGTTCTATTTTGCTGAAACAATGGACATGGAGTTGTGGTCAAACCAGCAGGCATGGCATGCATCCAAGAGAGCCCTGGCTTCATCCTTACATCAACATGCCATTAGCCAGGAAGATACAATTTTCCTGTTGTCATGATCATGTAGTAACAAGGTCATAGGTCACGACTTACAAATACATTCTGGCCATTTCCGAGTCTGGGAGACAGTGGCTGTCATACCTTCTGATGCACCAGTCAACACTGGTGACTTTATTTGACATTATCCCACCTTACTCAAAGACTGCTTGCGATTTTTATTAGCGGGATTAATATATCCTTGGGATTTTCATGTTGTCAATATGCTTACTTCACTTACTCTTATATGCTAATTTTCCTTGTGCTTAAACCTCAGTGCCACGAGTCCCCATGTATGGCAGCCCAGACCCAGACTGTACTGAAACATTAATCCACTACTAAACTAATCCCTCCATGAACCAAACACCTCTTGGAACTATACAGTAAGTCCTACAGTTCAGATATATTGTTTTTGTCACATAACTTCATATTGTGTGTGGTGCATGTGTCAGCATCTCTGAGTTTATGTGTGTGTGTGTGTGTGTGTGTGCCATGTCAGCATCAGTCAGAAAATCCTCCATGCAGTCACCAACAATGGCAGTCGCTCCAGGCTTAAAGGTCGACACAGATGGTCTTTCCGTTTCAGAGTGTCAGTCCACACTCTTTCCTTCAACCCCCTTCATTTAGGGTTAACTCTTATCCCCTGTTCATCCAACCAATTCACCTAATTGCCAAGGCCTGTCAGGCTAAGACACTGGGTTGCCTGATGAGGGCTCAACACACAATGCCATGGTTGCCTTTATCCACGGCCCATTCTGTTGAATCTATACAATCTTAATTACGGTCCAGGAGGCGATGCTTACGTTTTTTTTTTTATCCTTCGCTAATTCAAAGTGGATAAAGAGGTCATAGAATTAGTGTAGCAATTTGACAAAGGCATTTAAAATAAGCCCCTCGTAGACCTGAGGACATGTTTACACAAAGTGTTTCTTAAAGCACTCAATTCATGGTACTTTATACATGCAAGCACACAAATTGAACAAACGATCAGTTTACACCTGACAATAATCTTTAGTTCAGATCTCAGATCATATTGATCACCTACTTTAGGATATGTAGTGGCAACCAACTGATGTCTATTTGCATGCAAAATATAGCTATAATTAGATAAATATTCCATCCTATGCATGTACCATTCATCTAACAATAGTTTACATTACTCCCATTCCACTGGTAGTCAAAGAAAATATGAAAAAATCTCACAATCTAAAATGCCCCTGCCATTTACAGTAATAAAATCACAATGTTCGTTCAAAATCCACAGGTTACTCTGAGTTGAGCGGTTACCATTAACAGGGGCTTTCCTTTAGGGAGGATACATTGCTGTCCCCCGAGTGATCAATTTGATGTAATTATCTCAGACACATATCAATGCCACGGCTGCATTAGCATTAGCTTAAACAAATGCTAACCATCCCACTCTAGTCATCCTAATGGAGAAGAGCACTTGCCACTATTTGAGGAAAACACTGAGAATAATCATAATAATTCATTCAGCAACTTGGAAAGAACATGGCAGGAGTTACCTGTAATTGCCTCTCCACAGCAGTGCACAGTTTAGTCCACCTGTCTATGTCTGGTATCATTGAGGCAGCCTTAGTGCAGTAGGCTGATTTAATTCCTCCATCCCTCCTCCTTCGACTTCTCTTTCTCCTCCCTCTTCTCCCTCCCCCTCCCCTATTACCCATCCCTCTGTTTTTAATCTTTTCTGGTACATAGTCACCACCAGACTCTAAAGGGAGGTTCACACTAAGAACAATAATAATATATAGTGTATGTATACCAGTTGTTCAATGTCACAAAAAGCTGAAAAGTTTACTGATGATGATGACACTCAATACAGGCTGGTCATTTTAATGACTGAATATCTGTCCCCTCCCCTCCGTTTTTTTAATCTCTTCCACTGGTCCATGATCACAGTCAGACAGATATTCACTCATTAAAATTTCTATCCTATATTGTCGTCATCAGTTAACTGTCAAACTTTTTAACTTTTCGTGACATCAAAAACTGGTGTAAAAGTCCTGCTGAAACAAAAGCTAAAGAATTGAAGTTCTTAACTGACACAAGTATGCAGAAAAATACGATAATATCATTATAACATGCCTGCACTACACATAAACATGTTTATAGACTGCACCTACACCTGTACTACAAACTAGCACTAGTAATGACATGATAAACCATGCAACCAACATTTAATTCTTACGCAGCTAAGCATACATGCATGTGTAACTTAACAAGATAATTGACCTTATTAAGCCTCTGCATGCACAAATCCAGCCTCGGCCACTGCAGTGACAGATGGGCTTCTATTCAGGTCAGGGTGATCCATGCACTCCTGGGCTCAAGCCTGATAGCAGGGCCTGACCTAAGCCAGATCAAAGCCGGGTTTGAGCCAGAGGCGGCTGACGGCCAGGGCTCAGGGGAAACAGATGGGCCCTCGTCCCACATGCAGAACTCCCACCTTGTGTATGATGTTATGGGCTAATGCGGCCACGCAGGCTGTGCCAACATGTTCAGTATAGGTAAATACAAACACACACACACACAACCACACACACACACATACACAGTGCCCAGCTAAATACTTTGACAGACTTTTTTACCAGTAATAACATAGAGTGCAGACAGTATCACTCAGGTCAAAGGTATTAGTCTGATTAAACTTTTTAAACACTTGATACCGTGCGGCATAAAATTTCAGTTTTACTTAACACTGGGATGTGTTAAACAAATCCATAACATATCTGTGGTAATAAATACTGTTATAGTCACAGGAATAGCAATAAAATAACTTCTTTATATTCTGTTACAGGTCATACAATAAACAGAGTTTAGATTCATCAAGATTAAAACATGCACATGTAACCTCACTTTCCAATTACGACATGAATTAAATCAATCCACTATATAGAAATAAATTCATTCACTACACAAAGAATTCATTCATATGTAAAGTAAAATACAGTGTGTGAAAAGGAAAAAGGAGAAAGAAATGTACAAAATGTTGAATTACGCCAGAAACATTCTGTACACTGTGTACAAGTCTGAAAAATCAAGACAGCCATACTATTGATCACAACTTTGATGATCACCTTTGCCCCTTGGCTGAACTCCATGTGAGAGTTCATCAGAGGCCTGTGGCAATGGCTTGGGAGGTCACCATGCCAAAGATCCATGTCATGCTTTTTAGAAGACAGTTCTTTATGGGCCAGCACACCAGCACAATGACATTTCTGCAAATCCGCAATGCAGTCTCAGTGTATGCTATGAATCTTTTCAGAGCCCTTATAATACACACGTCATATATTCAGCAGTCCTGATCGCTCAACCCCCTCTAAGAGAAAAAACTGGAAGGTAAAGCAATTATCTGCTCTTGTTTTAGCCACAATGGATTTTCAGCAAGACCCAGAAAAAGATGTTAAAGTGGTTCTGGAGTTTCTGGTGGTAAAAGCCTTATTGCTACTGCTAGAAGATGCTAATTTGTGTTTGGCGGAAACACAGTCAGCAATGTCATGCTGTAAAAGCTTTTCTTTTGTGATATTCTACCCTCCATCCAGTACTGCACAGTGCATACCCTGGAAAGCTGATGCAAATAACACTTGTGTTTATCCACCCCTTCATATATATAATACCAAAGTAGCACCAAATGAAGATAATACCAAAACAAATTACCTCTAATACCTCAAACAGTGTTGATTAGTTACATAATGTTGCTTTCAACACACAGCAGTCACAGCACGTACTGCCCACTCTGGAGCCAATCAACAAGCTTCATCAATAGCCTGCCAGCTGCCATGCTGCCACTTGCAACAGGAAACATGTGTGCATGTGGTACCTGCCATTTACACCACATCTTGCACTGACCGTCCAACCATAAAGCAAGCAAAGACTAGCAAGAAATATCATCAACAACAACAATGAAGCAACCTTCACAAGTTTCTCACAGGTTGCCATGGGGTTTACAAACAGGCAATGAGACAAGATATCAATTGCACCTAGAAGCTTGCTTGTTTATTTCAGGCTGGTTAAAGAAATGAACCTTCTGTCAACACTGCCGTAAATTTTGTTTGCAGTTCATCTCATGTAGATGAGCAATAAAGTGAACATTCTTGGTGAAGACCAAATGGGTCAAAGTGCTATATACCACTATATAGACTATAAGAACCTTGCACCTTCACTTATTGCACCTTACATATTGCACATTTCACTTTTTTTCAACCTACACCAGCTACCTCGAACTTTTCTTCTTGCTGGAAACGTATATGTTTACCTGTATGTCGTATGTCTTATGTCTATTTATTGTGGATGTCTGTGTATCTGTGTGTTTTTGCGTGTGTGTGTGTGTGTGTGTGTGTGTGTGTGTGTGTGTGTGTGCGTGTTTCTAGTTTAAATTGCACATTTGGTGAAACGCAGTTTCAGTCCTCTGTGTAATCCCTGTTACATAGTGAATTGACAATAAAGTACACTTTGACTTTGACTTTGAGAAGAGACACTAAATAGCCTAGGCTATGTTAGCTTAAGTATTCTAAAATCCCCCAGACAAAATAAGTCAAGTCACGATTGAGATTACACATGTAGGATCAGGAAAACAAAGAGGACTGACAACATGGATGCCAAAGGTCTTATTCCTGGAAGAGGAATACATGAGACAGACAGACAGACAGACAGACAGACAGAGAGGAGTAATTGTAGTAGACCACAGACGGAGGGATGCTTTCGTGCAATCCCATTTGCTGGAGTGTGCGTCAAACCTTAATAGATCACAGGAAGTACTCAAGAACAAATGGCTCTGAGACTAGCAGAGTCAAAAGAGACAAAGGTACAGATACAGGGGTTCTCAAACAAGTACTTACCTTAATTTCCTTCGGGATCAATAAAGTAACTCTACTACTCTACTCTACTCTAATACTCTACATACAGAGAGGGGGGAGAGACTCATAGTTCTCAAGGTGCTCTTTAAGTATTTTTGCCGCTATAAACCACAGCACCCTATAACCTGCTTATAGACACATTTAATACTTAAATGATCCTCAAAAGTTCCTCTTTCTTGTCCCATATACCCTACTAAAATGTTCTGACATTATCTTGATTGTCATAATTATTTTTGCGTGTAAACTGCCTGCTACTCTATTTTGCATCAGAACTTTTAATTTGCTGTTTTCATTTCTGTCACAGCTGTTGAGTGCCAGACATGCAACTCCTCAGGTTAATACCTGTCAACGTCACTGACAGCAAGTTTCCACTGTCTACTCTTTCAGCCTGGCGTCTGTCTGCACAGGTAGTCTCCTGCTGCTTTGGATCTGTATTGCACAAGCCACCTTCTGGACAAATACTGAACTGCAGCTGCTATCTTGACCCACTAACAGTAAGTTAATATAACTGCAACCTGCCACCGGATGGTAAACGTACCCTTCTCATCATTCTCAGACACTACATGTAATTGCAGTTCTGCAGTGTTGATATGGTAACCAATAAGACAGAGATTTGTAATGGAGTACTCATCAACAGCAATATTTATTAAACAGAGACGAGCATGTAATTATCAAGGGCCTTGACTTATAGTGCCATCCACACATAGCTGAGTTAGCTGGCAACCACATTGTGTCAGCTCTACTAATAGGTGACAAGCGAATGTTTCATAACATTTTTATCTATTCATCCACTGTGAAAGCTGCATTGTCTGATAGGGTAGAAGAGAGCATATAGCTCACTTGGATATCTCTTTTCACATGCAAAACTCTCTTGTTGTCACCAAATAACTCCCATCATCAGCCACAGCACATTATTCCAGAATCGTTCTGGCTTGTCCAGATTAGCGAAACCCCAATCTTATTCTGAAACAACCTTTCATTGAGTTTTGCATGGCCTAAAACAACATTCCATTTCCAGGCCCCCATCTCCAGGTCTAAGACGTCGCTGTCTTTGCAACCTAAATGCTATGTGAAGGTCCATCATGCTCTGGGTATGTGTGGCTAGTATAGCAGAGGTAGACCCTGGGGGCTGCTGAAGACTACCAAAGCCGAGGGTTGCATAGATTCCACGCAGTATTAGCCGATTAGTAGAGAATGATGTTCAAGAATCATTTAAAAGCAACACTACTGATAAAAACGATACATTACATAGTGACAAAATGTTATAGTTAGCAGTATCCTTGGGTAGCCTACCTAAACCTTTGCATTGTACCTGTTAGGGCCTACAATGCATGTTTCCCGTTGACTCAAAACGTTATTTCACCACTGTAATGCTAGTCTTTCCAAAGGCTAGACTATTATGGAGTTGCTGTTTTAAAAGTAGAAAAGGGAATGATGATTAAGATAGGCTACTGCCATGGGTGCCAGTACAGGTCAGCACAAACCTTTTTACGTACTGTTTTTGATGTGTTTATACGGTTTATTTTCGCCCACAGCCTGGTTAGTAATGACCCTGTGACCAGCGTCAGGAACCAGCGATCATATTCATAGGCGATATCTTAATCTGGAAATACGACTGAAAAATAATCTTATTAATAATGACCAAGGGAGAGATGCAGAATAGCCTAGGCTACCGAACACGAGCCCTTTCTATCCGTGAATGAAAGAGTGGGAGAGGGGCGGCGGGTATGGTCCAATGATGAGCGGCTCCAGGGCCGGGCGGCTCTGCGTTAAAAAGTTCAAGTCATTAAACTGAGCGCCGCTATTCAGCCTGCAGTCCCGTTAGCTCATTGTTATTCAACCCGAGAGTGAGCGAGGGAGAGAGAGAGGGCTGGTGAGGGGGAAAGAGAGAGAAGACATTGTCCGGGTTAGAGGGAGAGAGGTAGAATGCATAGCTGAGCCTCAATGCTTATGCGTAAATTATAGTTTTCTACAGATTACAAGTTGAAGTGGGAATGTAAAGCTTGGGAATTAACCGCGATTTTACTTCAGTCTTTTGACCGGACGATGTGAGCGTGCGGGCATGAGTATAATCTGGCCAACAATGAAGAGAGGTACAGAACGGCACCAAAAATCTGACCTCAATTTGAGTGAATAAGGCTTGAGAGAGAGAGAGAGAGAGAGACGAACGAGGGCACTGAAAGGGGAAGTTGAGATTTAGTGCTGTTGTGGGTTCAACCATCCACCCCCCACAAACGACGGGGGAAAGTGGAAGGCTACAGAGTGTCGAGTGAAAAAAACTAGACAAAGCAGAACGGAGTTATAACGTCGTCTTTTTCTACGATGAACAGAGAGACGGTAAGCCCTTATTGAAAGTCGTATTATATCAATCAGTAGGCTAGCAGCAGTAAGTTGATCCGGCAAACAGTTTGATAAAGATCAACAGGTGGTGTGAGGCGAATTTCTGAATTAAATTCAAGTGCCAATGCATGTTCAGATTTGTCTGTCGTGTTGCAGACTATTTGCTGCAAAACTGCTATCGGCTGCATTCATGTCTCCATGATGACGTTTTAATCTGATTATTTTGATCTTATGCATTTATCAGACATCAGGAGTAGGTTACCAAGATGCTGATGGAGAAGGTTTTTTTCTGCAGTATTTAGGCTAGCTGCAAGGAACGAAAAGATAATTTCATCATTAGTGTGGTTATCCCACACAAAAGATTCAGTTTTTTCGTTGTTGTCGGTTTTTTCAATGTGTAAACTGTATAACAATTGCCTTGACTTAAGAAAGAAAACAAGCTGGGACTCACAACTTAAACAAAGGTGTATTTCAATCTTGTGTGATTTAAGAAGAAAGAGGTTTTTGTGAGGTTTTTCTGTCCTGCACTTTCATCAGCTTCTCCAGTATCCAGAGTTCATAAAGCATGTTTTCTTGTAAAAGGCCCCGGAGTCCCCAAATATTTATGTTGGTTGCATACCTGTACAGAGTCTCAAAGATTTATTGCAGTCAGTCCACCAAGCACCAAAATATCTGAGGTTCCGTGGAAGAGGAGTAAAGAGCTTTTAACCAAACAGCAGGGCCAAACGGGGCCCTGTTCAAAAAGCAGGGGACTGCTAAGGGCAGACGTGAGAATGAGTGCCTCTTAATGAAGACAATGAAAGGGTTACACCACAGAGAATGTTGGTGAGCATCCTGTTAAGTTTGGGAGAGAACAGTAAGCTCTGTGTGATGGGAAGAGAGTGTGTGTGTGTGAGAGAGAGTGTGAGTGTGAGAGAGTATGATGGGATTGGTTGGTGGGGGCTGTAGATAGATTGTCTGTGTCTAAGTGAGTGAAATAAACACGGAGGTAGGGAGAAAGAGAGAGAGAGTGAGGGAAGAAGAGAGAGAGGGAGAGAGATAGTGCTGGACAGGGAGTCAGGGTGACAGACAGAAAGCTGAGTAGTGGGAATGTTTTCTTTTGGGCCTCACTCTATTACTCGATACGGGCGAAAGTTTCACCGTAATCTCACTTAGATAACACACATGTGCAAACACACACACACACACAAGCAGTGCCAGAAGTGTGAACTTAACGAAGAGAGCTTGTGTGTGAGATGGGGTCGTGTAATCCCGGCTGGAATTTCGTCCTTGGTTGGCATATTCCAGCAGATCTTTCCAGAGGAAAATGGCATGACAGGCCAGGCTGTTTGTTCAGGAGGTTGACACTTGTGCCTTGGCTCTCATGGCCATTGTTCTCATCACAGGCTCCATAGACTTGTTCTCATCACAGGCCCCATAGACTTGTCTGACCAAGTATAATAAATAGCTGAATTAACACTTAGTGATAACAACACGGGCTGGGTCATCTAATCTCATGTCAAATAAATAACCCTTCACAGCAGTGTGTGCAGAAATGTCTAGATTCTTGAATATGTCTGCATTGTGTTTTTTTTATGTTGACCTTGCACACTCCCGTGAAAAATAGACATGCAAAAATACATTTCTCTCAGATTTGCGATATTTGACTGTTCTCATGATGCCGTGCCAATGATTGATGATAAGTTCATAAGGCAGTAATGTCATTGTAATGATACATGTGATGTTTGACAATGCACACCTGTGCTTATGTAATTACCTGAAGTGTTCTCCATTTTGCCAGTTTTCGTGTGGACCCGGACAGCATAAAAAAATTGTTTTAAGAAATAACCAGCTCTGTGTACATAGGGCCTTAGAAACGAAATAAACGTGTATACCAAAACTATTACAAATTCCCATAATTCCCAAAGAGAACAGAAGACACTTGTGCTATCTGGATAATTAATGGCTGGGAAGCTGTCTGGCTTATGTGCTGTGCTATTAAGAGTTGGGTTGTTGAAAGACTTTGTCAGTCTCTGCTGGTTTTGTCATTCTGAATAGAACCCTTCAGGCAAGTGCATTTGTAAGTGATTGTACAT
The DNA here is from genome assembly GCA_027481765.1 of Tenualosa thibaudeaui. NCBI lineage: Eukaryota > Metazoa > Chordata > Actinopteri > Clupeiformes > Clupeidae > Tenualosa > Tenualosa thibaudeaui. The sequence continues at coordinate 1,706,756 of JAIFZK010000019.1, read as the reverse complement.
GTTTATTACATGGGGATACAGCACAATTATGTAGCTACAGGCAGTTGATTTCTATGACCAAAAGGTTTTAATATGCCTGAAAACTAAGGCTGTGATATTATGATATCCTGTATTGCAATAGATGTAATTTAACATTTCAGCAATAAAACATATCACAACACTTATTCTGTGACTGTGTGATATTATGATATCCTATATTGCAATAGATGTAATTTAATATTTCAGTAATAAAACATATCACAACAGGATAAACATGGTAACTAGAATAAAACAAGGACAGGTCTTCCTATTCCATTTTTAATCATATACACCAACAAACAAGGCCTTAAATGCAGTATGAATGTACATTACAGCAACCAGTGGATATCTACTCAGTTGAGGAATTGTTGGAAATCAGGGAATGAAGGGAAAACATTTTCAAACGAACTCCAGCAATTCCTAAACTGACACCTATATTGTTGATATTTTAATAGTGGTAGCGTAGAAGTTAAGGTACCTGGCTATTGTCCAAGTAGCCTGGTAAGTTGTGGGTTCGAATCCCAGCTACCACCGTTGTGCCCCTGAGCAAGGCAGTTACTCTAGCAAGTTACTCTAGGGCAGACTGGCCCTGAACAATTGATAGTTGACAAAGAAAATGTAAGTCGCTTTAGATAAAATTGTCTGCTAAATGCATAAATGTAAATATGAATATGTAAATAAAAAAGTCTTAAATATGAGAATCTAGATGTGGGGCTGACTATGACATCATACAGTTGTGAATCAGTTTGTGTCTATCAAATAATTGTAGCATCTAATTTTCAGATTAAATCATACCAGTATTCTTATTTTTAGGGGTGCCCTGTCCACTACCATAACATTTGATATTACACTGTGAAGGGCTACTGCCGGCGCAACAGGGGAAACACCATGTCACGCTCCGACGAGGTCAACAAGATGACTGAAAATGTTTACAAGGTGCAGATGGGTCTGAGAAGCACGGTGTCTTGCGCTACAGTCATGTGCTACAGAGTGATTCAATGTAGTATAATCAAGAGTCTTTCGAGATATTTGGTATCATTTCAGAGGCCAATGTCCCTGAACTGTACACTGTAGTATCATGTTCATAACGTAAATGATGTTGTCATAATAATGCTTTTCTCAAGAAAGATCTCAGTCCGCATTACAATGCAGCCAGATTTTTTATATAGGTCTAAGTGATTTGTCTTATTTGAGATTTATAACAGTTGAAGGGAAATACACCTTTTCTACTTTTGTAGTAATTGTTCTATTTTCTGTGTGTTCAGGGGATACTTGACCAGTTCAACCCTAGCCTGAAGAACTTTGTTGCCATGGGAAAGCATTATGAGAAAGCACTCGCAGGTAAAGCTTCCATCACTCTAGAAAAGCTCTACTATGCTCAGAGACACTAGCGGTATATACAGAATGTTAAAGGAGAATTATGAAACATGTCAACTGTTGTTCTAGCCCTGTTGTTCAAGGTCACTGTGCTGACTGAGGTCACCAAGGGAATAGAATGAGAAGATTTGGTGTAACACATACCGAATAGCAAACTGGCAGCTTACACTCACCGAATTGGCCAAGGCAAATTAAACCGAGAGCTTGTTTCTGAGTCCCATTCAGTTACTATTAGTTGGCAGTTTACTCCTCAGTCTGTTACACCAGATTGTATAATTCCTTTTCCTATCAACAGCACTCACTGACCTTGAACAACAGGGCTATAGACTGAAATCCTCTGTAGTCAGTGATAATGATGTCTGAACACGTGTTCAGCAGATTCATCATACCTTGTCCAGTGAGATGCATAGCAGACATAATTTCCCTCTGGAAAGGCAGTTGACAGAATTACAACCTTTGTTTTTGGGCTGAATATGACCATGTTCAGATCCATTCATCTCCTTTTATGCATAATTACAATCTACCAGGCATGAGCCATAACAATTGTTTCTGGTATATATAAAAATTGTGATTTAAAAAGATGACATTTTGATATTAATTATATAATTGATCATTGATACAACACTGTATCAGGCATACTGTGTTTGGTAAGCACACCATATTATAATTCACTGGTAATATACTAGTACATACTCATTCCACATGTAGTGGTTGCACAGTTGTTATGTTGTGAAAGCTTTTGTTGTCATTCATTCAATCCGAGTCCGTCTGTGGCCTAATTGCTGTTATTGTTGATGGAGTTCACAGTGGTTAGAAATTGCTTGTGCCCTTGATGTCTTTTGAAAAAACAAAAGGAAAAAAATGTGGAAACAGAAAAGAGAAGCATTGGATGAACAAGTGGTTTTATTCAAAAGGAAAGTTAGTTACAGAGTGTCCTAAACTCTCTCCTTTGCCTTCCTCATAGGAGTGACTGTAGCTGCCAAGGGCTACTTTGATGCACTGGTCAAACTCGGGGAACTGGCCAGCGACAGCCAGGGATCAAAGGAGCTGGGTAAGAGAAAAAGGGAGAGAGAGGGAGAGGGAGGGAGGGATATGATAACGAGGGAGGAAGGAAAGAAAAGAAAACTCAGAGAAATTAACAAGTGTTGATGAAGTGAAAATTGGAAAAGAATGTGAGATGAAAAAAGGAGAGGTCTAGATAGATAAGGAAGGAAGAAGGAAGGTTGAATGAAAGAAGAACTGAAGGAAAGGCAACTAAGACAGAGGGAATGACAGAGAGAGAGAGAAAGAGAGAGAGAGAGGGGACATTGTTGAGAGATTAACAACACCACATGATCTCATTGTACTGCTGAAAACAGTGGGGGAGGGAAAGAGGGAGTGGTAGAGAGAGAAAGAAAGAAAGAAAGAAAGAAAGAAAAGGAGGCATGCCAAGCCCCACACACTGAGTAGTTCAGTGGGAGCCTCGGTGCTCGCAGCTCCCAGCCAACAGTCCAGCCCAGCAGGATGACACCCAAAACAAACCGGCCTACAAATGGACACACAGGCAGCCTGGGCTCCCAATCAATGCAGACTGCACCCTCCAGAGTGGGGCCATAACTCTGGGTCCCATGGAGAGCACTCCCTCCATATGCTAGCCTCGAGTGCTGTAAATCAAACAACAAATAATGTACAAATTGAGGGGAAAAATAATACCTCTGCCAAAAAAGCGTTGCTTTCGTATGAGGGCTAGTTGGATTTGGACGTGTGACAGATTTCTGACTATGGTTCATTTAATAGTGGTCACAAATTACGTCTAGTGGACGCAAACAATAAGTGGTTTGAAGTGAGCAATTTTTTGGCTTGTTGTAGCATTTATTTGGTTCTTCTCTTTGAAGTCCAGGTTGCATACATACCGTGCCACTGCACACTGCACTGCACGGCTCTCCTTGTGGCTAGACACACACACATTTGCTCAGTCTTTGGTGTACATGCAAATAACATCTGCTTTCACCATGGCTCAGTGACAGTAGAAACGACTCCTACTGGCATGGTGGACTGCTCAAACCAGACAGCTGAGACAGAAGTTAGGATGGTAACATTGAGGCCATGCTGGAGGAATCATCATTTCCACTGTAAGCGCAGCATGTTGTTGGCATGCCAGACCACCATGCCTGTGCACCCCAAAATGGTACTTAACCAAATCAATGCTAAACCATGCAGAGCAGGAGAAAGAGACACTTTTTGTCCTTTCTAGTGCTTGAGTGTTGGCTTCTCTGTGATGTTTCCAGCGGTTCTGTCTTTCTTCCTGTCTGAGTTCATTTTAGCTTTGCATGTACCGTAACTTTCCCCTCTCTTTTTCTCTCTCTCTTTCTCTCTCTGTGTCTTGCCAGGTGACACACTCTTCCAAATGGCAGAGGTGCACAGGCAGATCCAGGTTCAGCTGGAGGATGTGGTGAGTGTCATGTGAGCCTCTCTGCTCACTCACTTAAATGCACTCACATTCATACTCAGGCCTCAGACGTGGCCATGTCAGCTTTAGTCCATCAGGAACAACAGGCTGGTGCCCAGCGAAGAGATTATATCTGATGTTCAAACTGAAAATACAGCTTTAAACTGGGCTGGATCCATCCTCAGTTGCATTGTGGGTAATAATATGTGACGATAAGATACTGATCTTCAAATGATGAAGAGATGAAACCCAAAGATACATACAGTATTTTAACTGGCTGTTTCTTGAGTGATCATGTGCTGATAAGTTTCTATCTCTGTAATCTTTTTGCAGGTGGAATTTGGGATTGATTTCAGAGTATGATTTGAAGTAGCAATAAAATGGTGAAGCATATCAGTAAATTGTTAGTAATGGCAGTTTTTCCTGTGAGTTGGCACTCTCATTGCTGCTGTATAATTTGCTCACACATGTGTGGTGACTCAGGACTCAGACTTCTTGTTGTCACATCCATCGGATAAACAGCAAAGACTTTCCAGACTTTTTTATGCAGTGCATAGTGTCCAAGAATCCCCCTTTCTCTGTATATATAAATATGTGTGTGTGGGTGAATGTTTGCATATTATTAGGCCATAACTTTGCATTTTGTGTGTTTTTGGCCAGCTGAAGCTCTTTCATTCAGAACTTCTCACCCAGCTGGAGCAGAAGTTAGACTTGGACATCAAATACTTGACTGTAAGTGTGCCTGAGACAAACATAAGCCCAGCTGCTCACAGAACTAGGTCACACACTTCTAAAAGGAACCGTACAATGGCATCATGAGACAAGAGATTCTTAATTGTTATGTAAGAAAGTGGAATGAGCAAAGACTGACCACATGGCCTGATTAGCATCAGCTGAGATTGAATTAGTTGTTAAATCAGCTGAGATTGAATTAGTTGTTAAATCATTCAATATTTTGTTCTTCTGTTATTGTGTTGTGTTACCCAGTACGCAAACTGTGTCCTCAGATAAACAGAGTTAGAGTTTAAACTTATTTCTCAAGTTTAGAGTTAAATTAATTTCTGGCCTCTTATCGGCTAAAATGATAAATAAACATGAAGTTGTGAATGTGAATGTTAAAATCTAAAGAACAAAATAATACATTAAATTACATTATCCTGTAAACAGATCATGATACATGCCATATCAATCTTATCCTAAAGGCATACCAAAGAATGATTGAGTAATGCATTTGTGATACTGAAGTGCATACAATGCGATACTGAAGTGCATACAAACAGCAATCAGCAATATGTCTGTTTAAAAATGGGACACTGAGCAACATGTGATATGTCTGTTAAACATAACACTGTCATTCATCATCCAAACATGGGGGACCTCCCTTATAGGCTTCCACTAAACATCTGACATTGCACTTTAACAACTGTCCCTTTGTACCTGTTATTGTAGTCTAGTGGTTTCTCTGCTAGCTGGTCTCAGATGTACAATTGCACTTTGATATTTGGGTGGATGGTGTGGTGAAACATTTATTAATGGTCACTTGAAAACATTCAGATGTGTTTTCCTTGCCTTATTTCAACAGTGGCTTTCAAACTGACATTTCCTGGAGTTTGATTATCGTCTTACAGCAACATTTTAGCAGTCTCTGCTGACTCGGATGGCCTTGCCAAAGACTCAGTATCATTTCAGGGGTCTTCCTAAGAAAATAAAGGAGAGGTTAAACAAATGAAAAATATCCATTTCCAGGCGACACTGAAGAAGTACCAGAGTGAGAGGAAGTCTAAGGCGGAGTCCATCGAGCGCTGCCAGTCTCAGCTGAAGAAACTTCGCAGGAAGAGCCAGGGAAGCAGACATCCAAACAAATATGGAGACCGAGAGATGCAGGTACATGCAATGCATTGTGGGACCTCCATCCTTCTGATCCAAGATCCTGATTGAACATCATTCACTGGTGTGTGGCATGATGATCAGAACAGACACTAACCTGACAGCTTGTATATGCATCTTCAACCAGATGGGGGCAGTGTGCTTTTACACAAATGCATCACATTAACTCATTTGTGTTAAAATAAAGTTGTATTGCATACAGAGCCCAGCAAAGCTTAGCTGCAATGCTCAGGCATCCCTTTCTTAACTCCAGACCAAAATACTCACGCAGCTAAGAGCAGTCTTGAGTTGTGTGAAAGTTTATTGCTTTCTTAGGGGATAGCATTGACCATACCCTTTGCCAAACACCACATACGAGTTTGTAACATTAGTAAGCTCTCTCTCAAACTGCTGCCAAGAGTGTTTGTAGTATTAAAATTTGGTAGGCTGGCAAGGGTAAGTGGTGTGAGATATCCTGTGCATGTGCAAAAGAGGCAAACAAAGCAAAGAGGATGAGATTAAACAGAAATCTGGCTCAGCTGATTTAAAGCCAGAAAGTGAAAAGATGAGATTTGGATGGAGAGTGAGAAAGAGGGAAGGAAAGAAAGAAAAGATTGTGCAGGAAACAAAAGGACAGGGGAAGGGAGTAAACTGTGGAGGAAAAGGTTACATTGGGAGAGGGGGGTTAATTTGTAATAGAAATCCTGGTATCACTGCTTAACAGACAGGATATGATGTCATGTCTTCCCTTAATCGCTTCCTGTGTAGGTTCTCTGTTAAAGAGTAAAAATATTATACAGTGCAATGCTTTAGTAGAAAAGAACAACCTATAGAGCATTGGTTCCCAGGGACCCCCAGGGGTCCACAGTTGCCAGGGGATCTGTGAAAAAGTTTGCTACATAAACTCATCTTATGGGGAGAGAAATAGTAAAGATCAGAATAGTGCTCATTACTCCCACCAGCATAACATTTGTGATAAGTTAGCCTACATGATTTCAACACAAGTTATGATGAATTTGTCACAACACTTTCCTTAGGCATTAGCGTTAACTGCAAGCAAAATTAACATTAGTTATTATTAGTCATGTGAAACCAACAGTATTTTTTTAACACAGTGGCCTAGATTTGATTAAAAAAAATCCATCCTTTAAAACCGCTCCTGCACTGTCAAGTTTTGCTAAATGCAATAATATACCTTTTTAAAACTGTTGTGGCATTAGCAAAATATGTTTTTGGAATAAGAGTTCAAAAGCATCTGAAAGAACAAATGGCAATAATGTCATATAGTTACATAGATTACTTCACTGTGTGTTCATGTGTATTAACTAATGTGTCTATGCTGTAAATAGAGGCTATTTATTTACCTTTCTATCTGTGTCTCTATTCCTGTCACTCTGTTAGTATGTTGAGCTAATGAGTAGAAGACAGGGGGAACTGGACACACTGGTTGCCGTGGGTTACCGCTCTGCTCTGACAGAGGAGAGGCGGCGGTACTGCTTCCTGGTGGACCGGCAGTGTGCCGTCACCAAGCTACTCATCAACTACCACTGTAAGGTGAGGAACTATGGGAACCACTACACTCTGTACACACACAAGCAGAGTGAGACCCTAAAGAACTTCTACAAAGACTAATGATCATGTCATTGTTGATCATTTCAGAAATTTCCCCTACTATACTAAAAGCCAACCTATGACTGGCTTCTTACCATGTAAGGTAGTCAAGATTTTTTTTAAGTTTAAATAGGAAGAAGGTTAACCGACGACAAGCACGGTACTTTTCCATTAAATATCTGGAATTAGTCAACATGATGTTTGGTCATGCAAATGAGTGAGAAGGTCAGAGTGGACTTAATCAGAGACCACACCGTTTTCACATCCTCATTGGAGTTTGGTTTCATTTCAATGTGAAACTAGCCTATGCTGTCCTAAGGCCACTTCTTTCTCACCAGGTGAGGGAACTCCTCTCTCAGAAACTGTCATCATGGCAACAGTCGTGTTCTCAGCCCACAAAACTTCCAGAGAGAGCGCTAAACCTGCTCCGCCACACGGCTCCACAGACCTCAGGGGCCTCTGGGATAGCTGAGGTCCTCCGGCATGCTAAGCTGGGGGCAGCACAACCAGGAGAGCAGGTAATGTCACACCAGGGTGATGGCAGAGGGGCTGATTACTGCAAAGATCTATTGCCATCCATTTGAAATTCTAAAATCTTACATTGCAGATGCAGAAAAATAGAAGTAAAGAGGTCATGTTGTGTTTGACTGATATTTCCCACTCTCCTATTCTTTTTCCCTCTTAGAGGCTATCTGTGCAGGAAGTTCCACCTTTACTCAATGGTGATAGTAACAATCGCTCTCAGCAACAACATCAGCATCAACAGCGTGCCGTCCAGCCCTCCCAGACCGAGAGCCCTTCCCAGCATTCCCCTGGGCCCCAGAGCTTCCGATCACTGACAGCTGGATCCAGCAGCTTTCCTCTTCACGCTCCCTACAGCAGCAGCAATGGCAGCAGCACCACCACCAGTACCAGTCCCAGCGGCTCTGGAGGACCCATCCTGTCCCAGCATGCACCTCTGCACATCAGCACCTCCAGCAGCTCCAGCCTGCAGGGTCCGCTGACATCCATGTCCACCGCCCTGACCCTGAGCCCTGGACCTCCGTCTTCACACAACAGCCCCATTCAGAGCCTGACGCTCACCTCTGCGCCCCACAGTCCTCCACTGCCCCATAGTGCACCTCTCTCCAGGGCCATGACCCCCGTGCCCTCTGGGCACCAGGGCAGTGGGACCTCTCTGCTTATCAGTAACCCCCAAATGATGAAAGCCACAGAGGTGTATGCCACCTCTACACTGCCTCTACCCAGAAGACCCATTGGCGAAGCACGAACAGGAGGTGTGTGTAAAGGGAGTTCTTCATTATGAAACTACATGAAACCATAGTCTTCCCAACCATCCATGTTAACCAAGAATTCCTCTACAGAATGTTCCTTTGTTCTTGTTTTACTCTTTTGATAACTTTCTTCCCCATTCATGACCTCCCTCTAGGCTCTACTCTTCCCAGAGTGCTTCCTCTGTCACCTCCAGCCCGAGTGGAGGCCCTGTTTGCCCACGCTCCCTCTGCCGCCATTGGGGGAGGGGTGGGAGGAGGAGGTGGGGGTGGGGGGTCGTGTCTGCTTCCCTTCCTCCCGGGAGATATCCTCATCCTCCTCATCAGCGAACCCCGGGATGGGTGGCACTATGGCCAGAATGAGCGGACAGGACGGTACAGGAGCACTGCTCTAAGATTCATACACTCACATGCACACACACTCGCACACACGTGTGTACACATGCACACACACTCGCACACATGTGTGTACACATGCACACACACTCACACAAACACACATACATAAGCACACACACTCGCACACACAAACACATGCGTACACACTCGCACACACACGTGTACACATGAACACACACTCACACACATGTGTGTACACATGCACACACACTCACACAAACACACATACATAAGCACACACACTCGCACACACAAACACATGCGTACACACTCGCACACACACGTGTACACATGAACACACACTCACACACGTGCGTGTACACATGCACACACATTCGCACACACGTGTATACACATGAACACACATGAACACACACTCACACACATGCACACACACTCGCGCACACGCATGTACAGATGAACACACACTCACACACATCTGTGTACAGAGATACACCACATGTAATAAACATCCAAACTGATTTTGCATGCAATTTCATTTCAGACATACACAGGAATAATCTTAAATGTCTAGTGGAGGTAGTGGATTTCTGACACTGGATAACAATACACTGTTGCTTTGTGGCAGCTCCAAACTTGCCAACAGGCCCTCATTCACAGTACAGGTGCTGCCATAGAGGCAAATGCAAATATATGCAGTACACATGCACAGAATATTTCAATATATGCTTGTGTAAGTGCATTCACCAACAGTGCTGTGGGTAGCCATGGCCTACTGATTAGGGCTTAGGGCTTGCAACCGAAGGGTTGCTGGTTCAATTCCTGACCAGTGGACCATGGCTGACCATGCCCTTGAGCAAGGCACCTAACCCCTTAATGCTCTCTGGGCACTACCATAGCAGACTGCCAACTGCTCTGGGTTAGTGTGTACTTCACTTCACTGGGTGCTGTGTGTGTTTCACTAATATATGATTGGGTTAAGTGCAGAGACCAGATTTCACTCACGGGATCAAAAGAGTGAAGATCATTTGATGCTATTAATCCTTTGGCTCCTGCACAAACATATACCTGTGTATTTTTGGGTAGTAGATACTGTCATTTTTAATTGTCGGGTTGTGGATTTTAAGCATTTGATATATTGAGCCAAATTGGATGTGGTTTATTACTTTTTCACTGCCATAGTGCATTTTCATTTAAGAGGCCTTCAGTGGTTAAGCCTGCCAATCCCTGCTTTAGTACCTACGCCCTTGATCACAACCAGCAAAGCCAGCGTGATCAAAGGAAATTAGAATGTTTTTGTCTTAGAGGTGACACCTTTCTGATGTTTTGTTTTGTTTTGAATGCAGGAAAGGCTGGTTTCCTTTCTCTTACACTCAACCTTTCCCCAGCTCAGCTGATCAGCAGGAGCCAAGGTAGGGAAGTACCTGAGTACAGTATGTGTGAGCATGACTCCATGTGCCATGTGAGAACAGAGCAAAAGCTACATAGACTATGTGCCAAAAGAGGTGGAAAATGTCATGTCATTTTATTTTTAAATTCATTCTAGGGGATTTTCACTGGTAAATTCTGCCCGCTGCTTTCATTCACTCATTTCAGTATTGCCATTTTGTTTTTGACTTACTCAGCAAAATATAAACCCTTTGCTCAGAAGTCCCCTCTCCTCTCCTCTCCTCTCCTTACCTCTCCTCTCCTCTGCCGTCAGCTCTCTCCTGCTGTCCAAGGTGAACAGCACCAGCACGGGGCAACTGGACAAGTTGGAGAAGTTGCTTCCATCAGGCCCACTGCAGCTGAGCCCTGACTCAGAGGAAGAGGGCTCGATCTCCTCTCAGAGGGTCAGCACCTTTAGGCCCCGCCCCTACAGCATGGTCAACCCTGACACTAACCAGGTACACATACTGTGCTTGCTTTCCTTACAAACACATATGTCAGTTGCAAGTGTTGCTCCATTTTGCTCGTGAACATTTAGAGAACATACAAAAAACAGTGAGTAATTGAATGTGAGGACAGACAAGGGCTCCATCAGTTACTGTCTGATGGTATAGATCCCATCTTTTTCTGTATGTCCTTAATCCTGCGCAAAATCAGCTTTGGTGGCAGATTCTCTCTCTGCTTTCTGTCTTTCATTTTTTGCCTCAAAGCAACATCTGCTAAAGCAACATTCATTTGCTAATACGAGCATAATGTCTTTGTTTTATTACCAACTTTCACACTGGAATGTGCCACACACACAGTATTATATTGGCCTAAGCTTACTTTAGCGTGCTTGTTTCCATGGAGCAGTAGTTTATGAACAGGCATTGTGAAAGAATTTGCCACCTCTCCACCCTATACACAGAGAGCAGGTTCTAAATGGAGCACTGAATAGTCGGTCAGACTGAGCCTGTGTATAGCATATAGGATTAATACTGGTCTGTTGAAAGCATATATATGTTTTTTTTTGTTGTTTTTTGTTTTTGTTTTTTTGGTGCCACTTCCACACTTGAGGCCTTTGCCCTGTGAAGTGTTGCAGATGAAGTTTACTTGCTGACGTCCACTTCTTAAACATAATGAGAACGTATTAACATAACCTAAATAATCTTTTAAGGGGTTTAAATGTAGCACACACAGTAGGCTGTCTTTTGTCTATATGGTGGACAGTTATGGACGAGCTTGAAATTGTATAGCAGTTTTCATAACCACAAAGTATTATTGAGTGATACATTTACATCATAAATATGTTAGATGAAAAGTTTCAGTGTCAGGCGCTTGTGACTTTTTTTTTATTGTAAACATAGGGGGTCTGAGTTATTATGCTAATTCAATTTCATGTTTTTATGTTGATTTTAAGTTAAGTAATCATGATTATTTGAATCACACAGATAGAAAAGATGAAATTGTTTAATATCTGTCAAAAGTGTCTGACCCAATTTTCTTATTTAAAATTGTCTTGTGGTTGAGGTACTTGGTAGCAAAAGAAATGAGTTGATGGATGTGGAAAGAGGCAGTTTTATCTGGCTGGAAAGGCATGTTTGGACATTTTAAATGTCTGTGGTGTTGAAAATGAAAGCACAAGATAAGATGGATATCAGCCATAGTCTTTACATTTTCCCCCACTGTATCTGTAGTTGAAACTTAGTTTGTTTCCAGATCACCATCATAGGTTTTAACCTGATTTCATCAACTGCGTGGACTGAAAAGAAACTACAGACCATACTCCATCCTCTGATGTCCACCTGTGTATTGCATGTGGTTATCTGAAGATAGACCATGGTCAAAAGCTTGGGGTAAGAGGGCTAAGACTGAAGATGTTGCATGAGAAACAAATGGCATGGAACTCAGAAAGTGTGGAATGCGATGGAAAGTTGAAAAGTGTAGGAGTAAGTGCTTAAGGCTAAGTATAGTTTAGATTAGGAATCATTCATTGATATTTTGCCACTTCTTGTCACATTGTCCCTTCATTGTCAGTGTTGCTGCTGTCCTATGTTGAAATCTAAGTCAAATTCTAAAGTGAGATAAATTAACTGTTTTGAGGTGTTGTGCAGGACTTCTCAGAAGGTTAAGAATTTATGTTAATGGATCTACTTACTATCCGTCCCCTTGACTTTGAAAGAGAATCTTTTGAGTCTTATGTGTGCTGTTTTTCCTCCACTTTGTGTTAGATGGGCATCCATCATGAGTATGTTATAGCAATTTTTTTGTTGTAGCTTTTTTTTTTTTTTTTTACAAAATTGTATCAAAAAGAAAGCAAATGTATATATAACAGAACTGTGTAGTAAGACCACTCTAATACTGTATACTGCAGATGTGTTGTTAATTCATGTAACTTCATCGTTTTGCCTTAAGAGTCGGCATCACTATTAACAGAACTTCAAAAATAACTAAGCTAGGTCATTCCAGAGGTCACTGAGCTGAGGACACTCTCAAAGCCTTTATTACAAAATAATTATGCATGGTTTTCTGTCTGTGTCAAGATTTCATTGTGCATTGTGTCCTCAAGGTTGATAGATTTATTACTGTCTTTCCTGATCTTCTATGGTGAGAGTAACTGGAGAAAATGTTTTAAAAATGGGCTCTATTCTGTTAACAAATGTGTTTCAGACAGCTATACTACCATTACATCACACCTAACATCACCCACAAAATGCTGAGATATGATCAGCGAAGTATTAATTATCAAACACATTTCCCCTGAGTGGGAGCTGAAATTGTGCTTTGCATCTTTTAGAATTTGTAGGTTCGAAAGATCTTTATGATTCTATCAAAATAATACTGCCATCACAGTGCAAGAAGGAGATACATCCTTTTCCTCTTCTTCCTCTTACATTGTCTGACTGAATCTCTGAATCAAATTACCTAGCTTCTGCTGGGTAGAACCCTGTATGCTGGATTTCTTTATTTCTCCCTATCTGATTGTTTCTTTACAAAGCTTTAGCATGGTGATAAGTCTGGGATAAATAACCCATAACCCTGTTGTTTGAGGTCTCTGAGTGCCGCTGGCAGGAAGAATTACAAAATTCTAAATTGAGACCAAATTCTAAAACTGGCAGCTAATGCTGACTGAATGGAGCAAGGAAAAATTGAACTGAAACTGAGTTTCCATGCCCTTATCAGTTAGTGTTAGGTGCTGTTGCATTGTATGTTATTTTCTCCTTCTTCCTACTCACATCACTCAGGGCTATGGGTTGATTTAGACTTACTGTTAAACTGAATACACTACATTACTAGATGATTCCCTATACAAAAAACGGCAAGACAAAACACAACCAACCATAAAAACATGTTAATGCAGGTCTTTACGCTTCTAAAAGACCAATTGGACAGAAATAAAATGACTTGTCTGTGCCACTGAAGTATGCTTCTGGAGTAGGAATTTTGCCGCAGTATGCCTTCAGTAAATCAAGACCTGAATCTTCTGCCATTATTCAAACACAATGTGTAGGTCACCTTAAAATAAACAGAGGTTATGTGAAGCTCTACAGTGACTTCTAGAGCACAGAGCCGCACTATTTCCTGCAATAGGTTGCACAGAATACTCTAACCAAGAGTCAGACACAGGACTGTTAAATTGCATTGTTTCTGTATGTTATGTTTTTAAAGATGAACTCAAATAAAATATGTTAATCATTAAGGTTTTGTTGTGAATTGTTGTGACAGTGTTCGTGTGAAACCACTATATATATATATATATATAAAACCAATAACGAAACCTGTTTTCAGCAGCAGACAAAGTCGTTGTACTTAAATAAAGGACATTTATTCAGCATCATCTAGTCAGAAGCACTTAGAGCGAGGGTGAGACATATACAAGAGTTGGTGTGTTGGGAAGCCTAGAAATTCTTCAGCCACTCCAGGCTAGGTCCCTGAGGGTCAGAGGGGTGGCTGGGGACATCTGGCATGTTTCCATTGTCTCGGACTGGGACTACACAAAGACATTCACAGGGGAAAATCTGTTACATCTAATATCATGCCATGGTTTGACATAGCACATAAATATGACCTAATAAAGAAAGCACTGTTACACGTTTAAGATCACCTAAACTGCTTATGAGGTTGATGTCAGTGTTACACATGACATCTCCATACCAACAATGGTAGTGCAACTTTTCCCAAACTAAGCATTATCACTGCAATTGTTAGGGTTTGAATGGGAGTCATAACACTTTTAGCATCACAAATCAGTATCTGTGTAATGAGATACACGCCCCATATTAAGAGGGGACTGTTCCGCGTTCACTGTGTTCATGAGTAGTTGCTTGTGAAAAGACCTTATACATCACTATAGGTCTCAGATGGATACTTTCTATGTATCTGGAAACATACCTGGATAGTTGTATGGTGTTGCTCTGTTAATCATAGCAGAGTACTTAGTGTATGGGCTCACGAATGGAAATACAACAGCTTAGGAGGAAAGAAAATCATAGACATTACAAAATATTATTCCAAAGAGGTCTGTTTGCTCCGAAATAACAAACATAATTTCTACACTCACCTAATAACCCAATCGCACAGGATGCGGTGACGACAGGTTCCTTGTTCCATGCATTTTTGAGGAATGCTCCGACTACGACACAAATTGAAGAGGAATTCGTTGGTAACCACACCATTTTACAACAAAGGACTACACGCTTCAGTGAAGTGATGTTAGCTTGCTTAGCTTAGGTTAACGTTAGGTATGCACTGAATGGCAGGTAATAAATAACCCGTTAGGATAGTTCCACTCTTGATTTACTTTTAGGTTTACTTCGATCGTAAAATTATTAATAATGAGTATATGAACTATGAAGTCGACTGTGTAGTGAGCCAAAACGTTAATGTTAACCAATGTGCGCTAGCCCAAGGTCATCGTCATCATAACATAGTGATGTAAAAAAATTCTGCTCGAATTCAATAGTTCAGTGTTATTATAGGAGTCTCATGACTACCGTGAACCTCTACAATCAACAACTATCCATTGTCTATTCTCAAAAAATTACACCTTTTGTAAAAATATTGCCAAAGCTAATACTCACTGCCCGCCATGTTGTTTTTTCGGGTTTACGGTGACGTAGGAATTAAGCGACAGTGGGAGTCTAATGTATGCGACGCTAAAACAAAAAAATGGCCAAACTGAACAGGATAATGAACTGATGATAATTTATCAATGTTTTAACTTTGTAAATCGCTTTAATTCGTTTGTTGAATACATTCATGTTCATTTAGCAGAGGTTATTCATGGTGACTTACTAAAATGTGGGATGTGGTAATGTTATGAACACACTGTGGGGACAAAGTGGTTTGGTGTAACATACAGTTACGTCTGCTAGGTGAAGGTAGGCAAAATAGTAATTTTTCCTACATGTTCGTGTGTGTTTACTTTAAAACTTTGTTTTCTACATTTTGAATACTGGCGTTATATATGTACTTGTCACGTAACGTCAGATGATGGAAGACTTCTCTGGACTGGCTTTGCCTCCTCTTTTTGGGGGACACATTCTCGAAGCGGAGTTGGAACCCGACGGTGTTGAGCTTGGACCGGGAGAAGTAGAGCTGGGACCTGGAGGGGGAGAGCTTTTAGATAGTGGAGAGCCAGGAACAGACGAAGAGGAAAGAAGAGAGCTTGACAAGAGGAAATACCTGGCACTCAGCAAGAGATGCAAAGAGATAGAACAGGTAAGTGTACCTTTGAGGCTAGTATGACTGAATCCAAATGCCCTAAACCTTCAAAGAAAAAAAGGCACTAATCAGCCAAACAAGAAGCAATTTCCTGCCAACTGAGTCTGAGGGTTCAAGCCTTAGGACTTAGGACATTGAGTTTCAGCCTATCATGCTGTTGTCAGTACAGAGGATTACCTGAAAACTCTATCTTTAAACATGTTTGGGTTCTCCGACTACAGGTGAATGAAAAAATTCTTGGGCGCCTCCACCAGGTACAAAGGATAACTCGGCGACTGAAGAAAGAGAGGAGGTACTGTAGACGTGTTTAAGTAACATAATATCTTAACTTAACCGTAAGTTTAATTGTGCTCTTCAGATACTGCTTTAAGAGCAAGTGGATCTCATCTTGCGTATGTTGTACAGGTTTTTGATGAAAACGCTTGACTCCTATGGAGATGATTACAGGAATGCACAGCTAACCATTCTCCTTGAGGTGAAATTTATATCTTTACAGATCACTGGCCATAGACTACATAACATAAGGCAGCTTAGTAACACAGAGGTAATAATGTAGTGACCACTGGTCATGACTGAGAGAGGTTGAATAATATGGATGTCTGCTGGACAGCATGGTTTACACATTGGGATAAATGTGGGATTGGCGTTTTGCATTTTGTTTGCTAGTCAGGCTTAATGTTGACTGTTGTGATTCACAGGATGATGTTGGTGCCACATTAGAGTGTCTGCCTGGAGCAGAAGATGCCAGACTAAATGGCCATGCTAGTTCTTCTCCTCCTGTGCCACAGCAGTCCACAGCAGGAACAAAAAAGAAGAGGCATCGCATGCCCAAGGAGAAAGAAAAAGAGGTAGGTGATGGGCATCACATGCCCAAGGAGAAAGAAAAAGAGCTAGGTGATGGTTGTAAAATAGCATCAAGACTAATATTGTATGCTGCCAAACTGTGAATTGTTACCTTGTATCTAATTTTAATATATCAATGACAGACAGATGCAGAGATCTCCATGCTGACTGACTCACAGTTCACAGGATTCCCAAGCCCCAACTCACTCTCACACTAATCTCTTCAGGAGATTATGCCAGACCTGATGTTCAACCTTCACATGGTCCTTCAAGTTGCATGGACCCTTGTTGTGGAGTATACAATGCTGGATATCTTGTGTGAATGAATGAGAAGTAATGTAGTGTGATGAGATGCTATTTTCTCACATGTACTATATTTAAAGTAATACAATATAAGTGATGGCATTCAAAGCTAAACACCCAGGGTTAATTTTTGAACTGTGACAAGATTCTTGAAACAAATTTTTAGTGTTTTGGTTGATGGAGATTGTGTTGATATTGTGCATAGGTGGCATTTGTGTTGGCAGTATTTCTGGCTGTTCAGCTCCAAGAGTAATTTTTTACTGTTTTTATACCATGTTAGCATGTAGCCTAAACATAACTTACCAAGAGGTGTAAACAGCATTGAAAGTTCTGTATGTAGAATTCTTGATTACATGCAATTTTTTATACGGATGTCATTTAAGAGAATAAAACAGATTTACTTTGTTCTTGTTGATCAACTACTCTTCACTGTTGTAAACATTTTTCACATTGTGTAAGTAATGAAATACTGACACTTTGATAAACAGCTGTTGAAATACAATATTTATTTACAAGATTAAGGACAAGTCAGTCGTGGCTGCAAATTATGCCAAAAGATTCAGTTGAAATTGGCAAGATCACCAGTTGCAGTGGCACATACAAATAGATTTCACTCTACAGGAAAGAAAAATATGGAAAAAAAACAGCTTGAAAACACAACACTAATTCATAACTGCCTATGGATATAATTAACGGTGTTTCCCATAGCGATTGAAGCGACGATACAGGTAACGGATTCGTTTTTCCAGATTGTGCCGATCATCTGCCATCATCCTGTCTCCAACCATTTTTTTCTTCCGTATCAAGCGTTCCAGTTCATTACCACGGAAACCTTTAAGCCAGATAGGGGCCTTTACAATGTCTTTGGGATGCACTTTGAAATCTCCTGTACCAACACAAATGCATTCAGTTAAAGTGATAATCAGACCTGTGAGGTTCTCATGCTGTGCAACAGTGAACACATGGCATTAATCAAGGTTCCCACAGATTACTGAAATACTTTAAGTCAGGGGTTCTCAAACTTTTTTGGACCAGGGACCCCTCATCGAACAGAAACATTTCCATACAGGAGTGCATCCATTAGTTCAATTAAATGCTAGCTGCAATTTTGTAGCAAAGGTTTTCACGAACCCCCTGGCAATGTGCTGCAGACCTCTAGAGGTCCCCGGACCCCAGTTTGAGAACCAATGCTTTAAGTAAATATCAATCAATGGCTCCCACCATTGTGCCCTTGAGCAAGGCATTTTGCTCCAGGTGAGACTGGCCCTGATGTAATAGATAGTTGACAAATGTAAGTTGCTTTGGAAGGACAGTTCTTGAAACAGACCATGCACATTTTGTGTTAGAAAAGGCAGGAAACCAAATTGTGTTCTATGACAAGATGGCACAAAAGAGGAATGTGGAGAAAATAGTAATTAACCAAATTAGAAACTAGACCTTGAAGGTTCTTGATAAACAGATTCTTGGTTTTAAGTCAAATGTAGAAAAACTGTTTTACACATGTATTTGGTGTCTGGAATGGCTAGACATGCAAGAATGATCCAAACAAAACCAAGTTTATAAATTGCCATGAAATGTGTGAGACTGTGAGATGAGCCATTCAGAACCCTTCCCTTTATGATGTCAAGAGGGGAAGCTGGCTGACTTTTCACTATCTGGATCAGGACCAAAGAACAAACGTATGAAATTCTGATTTTATCACAAACTTAGGATCTCCCACCAGCATGTAAAAGCAAAGCTATTGAGTCATACACTCGTGTTTGTAACAGATTTTTTTTTTTTTAATGGGGTGCTTTCAACAGGGCTCTTCACACAGAGTTCACTAATGAGCAAAACTATTCTGATCAACAGTGTAGTGTCATTAACAAAGTTCATAAGTGTGTTACTTATCAAGGCTTTGGGTACACTGGAATGAGAGAGCAGCCTGGACTCTGTAAGGGTCTAAGAGACTTTGACAGAGGACAAATTCTTATGGTCCGAGGACTAGACTGGACTGGAGCATTACTGCAATGACTTGTCACAATCAGCAGTGGTGTAGCCTGGCCATGCCTTCTTGGCACTTCTGCTTGATTATCATCTTTCGATTTGATCCCATTGAGCTCACTGTCTCAGGAGGCATTTTAACCTGTCCAATCAGCGAACAGAGGGAGACGTGAATGCAGAGATAGCATGCCATCGGTCAGAGGCTGATCCAATCTTTTTAAACTAACACCTCAAACAAGCAATCAAATTTCACTACCAAATGTCTAAACCATCTATACAAAACAAAAGTATAGAATGAGGGTCTAATTTTTTTTTACCTGGCTAGCAGTGGTGCACAACTAACTGTATTAACAGAGATCTAATAGAGAATGAAACCATGGACTGGAAGATAGGATAATGACTAGCCAAGTTGTATTTAGTCTGTTCAGAAAAAAGGCAGACTGCAGGTATAGACTGTTTTAAGAGAGTTCAATTAATAGTCACAGCTGATCCCACAGAGTTTCTGTTCTAACATTCCATATGCGTTCTTCACATAGTGGAAGTAATTCAAGTATAGTTTTTTAATCGCTGAAACAGTATATACAGTTATGCTACATGCACTATTTGCCTGGGAAACTCAAAGCACCAAGTCTGAGTGGGACTGCGAGTGATGCTAGAAAATCATGGTTTCTGCAGATGACAATTCCACCCATTTAAAGGTTGCCCCCTATGGTAGAACCTCTTTCAGATGTATTGTGCATATTACATTATATTATATAAACAATAACTGGGCAAGGACAATAAACAGAACAGAAAATGTTTCAACATCCAGACATGTTCTGATGGTAGACAAACGACACAGCTCATATTAAATTAAGGATATGGAATCCTCTTTAAAAATATAGTTGCAAGCTTAATTTTGAAAATACTCAAAAATACTTAAAAAGGACCCATTCTCTTCCTTCAGACGTCCCACGCCTGAACGGACAATGCTTTCTTCACACTCAGTCCGACAGACGTATCCACGTCTATTTATTAGTTGTGGAGTGTTCGGTATGATTGTATGAAGTTCCTAAAGCCCTGCTTATTCCACAGGCGACTTATTTTACTATTTTAATGTCAAACATTATAAATACTAATCAGGGTGCGAAGAAAAGCATGTCATATCCTAGGCCCTACTCTCCATACAGTAACGTTAGCAGGTCCTCGTGACATTTTTACTTATTTGACTAATTTTAATACAGGTACATCAAAGACCTTTGATTACTAGAAAGCTATGTTTTCATAGTGGAAAAAATGTTTCATCTGCCTCAGAGCCCAACGCTTACCAAGAATCCCAACGTTGTCATAAACTCCAAACATGCTTCTTTTTTCTGTCCATCGGTCCACTACCTTTGGCTTCGGGATGGCATGCATCCGTATTCTTGCGCACAAACCTGAACAACATCAATTGATTTATCACCCAACTTGAATCTATGGCTGTTCACATCATGCAAAAGTTTTGGGTCACGCAAAAAAACGTGTCTTACTTGTGGAAAACTCCCGAGTTCTCTGCTGTACTGCTGAGTGGCAGATAGCAACTCCAGCTCTGACCAAAGACGCAAAGACTGACATCGTTCCTGTGAAAGTGATGGCTTGTGATTTTTAGTGTATCGTCAACGTGAATATGTAAAGACGTTCATTAACTTACTAAAACTCACACACACAGCCAGCTTATCTAAAGCTAAGTGCTAACAATTTTCAAGCATGTCTCAAATTGTCAGCTAGATGCTAAACCTAGCATGTCTGAATTGTATCAGTGATCTCTGAACAGTAGCGGGCTGTCCTTGCCAGTTGTATAACACATACTGTAAAAAATAAACCTACCTTTACACTTTAAGCCAAATATGTTGCTTTCAAGATTTTGTTTTACATTAAATCATTTATTTTACACAGGCATCTCAAGTCAACTGCCGCAAGGGCACGTTGCATACTTGTCACTGCCCACAATGCCTTGCGCTGTGAGCACTGAGCCGCAAACCTATGCTGCAAATGCTGTCGGATAGTGTAGTTTACCTTGCCTCAGTTTACCTGTACTTGTATGGTGTTTATGGAATAAAACGTCTCTAAATGCCTGAAGCTGTTGTTGGAGCACAGGTGGTCAAGCACCTCAGAGCAGAAAGATGCTTTCTGAGTTTATGTATATTTTGTTAGAAAGAAATTCATATGATTGACTCCCTTTAGTATGTGAAACTAAACCACGGGTTATACCTCAAGACTACAGGCCCACAACACACGTGAGATAATGTCTAAACATGAAGCTTACCTACGGAAAAGCTCAGTTTTTCTTCACACCCACAGTGTGATTTCATCTTTTGTTTGGCTGTCTGCATTACATGGAACACAATGTGAACCTAGCAAAAGACTTTTGACTTTTTTTCTGGCAGAAATGGGCTTGCATAGTGTTGAGATGTAACCCCCAGTGATTTAAATATTTGACCAAAAAAATAATTGGTAACAGTCAGATCTTTACAAACTGGTTGTGGGAGGTTGTGTTAAGAGGGTCAGAAGCCATGACAAGTTTAGGCCTACATTTATTTACCATTGTTTGTTTTTTTCAATAGCATGACAAAAGGCTAGATCTACACAGCTTTTATCTAAACCAAAGCATGCAACTAAGTTAATCTGCAATTAATTCATTGTTTCATTGTCATTAAGTCATTGTTTAGTATAATGCAGAAATTTGTTATTTATTTTCACAGCTAAGTGAGGCTTGGCAGATGAGAGTGCCTTGTGACCCACTAGGCTATAGTACATGTCTACATAATCAACTAAATAAGTTGTTAACACATTAAAGGTAAGAACAGTTATGTCTGTATTTGACATCTGTCAATAGCAGTCCTTTGCAGTTGTGCATGTCGTGCAGTGAATTCTGCCTTTGTTCATTGACTCTAACAGTGTATGGCTCTATAGATGTTGGGGCTAAATATCATAGTTATAGGTGTGAAGGCCTATGGTCTAGACTTGACAAAGACAAAATCTCATATAGGACTACTGACTGGAAATGGTGTGAATCACAACAGTTCCCTGTATGAGCATTAACCACCAGATCTTGCAGAAAATTACGGAGATTAACAGATTAACGATCTTCAGTCACAGATTTAGTTTTACCTAGACCTTTTGAAAACGTGATGCGAAGTCCAGCAAGAAGTCAGCTAGTCAGCTACAAGTCCTTTAAGCAAAGAAAATAAAATAGACAGAAAATGTTGGAGATTAGAGATAGAGGGATTTTTTGGGAGAATAAAAAACAAAATGATTGATCCACAGCTACTGCTCATCATTCCATGTTTGTTTTGCTAAGCCTGTGGACAGCTAGCTGGAAATTTAATAAAAGTTTAGTGCTCGTCCATTTGGGTTTTTTCACCTGAAAGGAGAGTGAATTAGCAGACGTCTAGCAGCAGAGCGAGTGGGGAAGACTGGGTTAGAAAGAGAGAGACAGAGAGAGAGAGAGAGAGAGAGAGAAAGAGAGAGAGAGAGAGAATGGTTTCAGTCTTACTGTAAACAGTGTCTGTAGGCTCTGAAGATCAGCTGAATGGAATTTATTCTCAGGTTAAAAGAAAATGAAATCTCGTCTCTGTCAGTTCTTATATATGTTGACGTCAATGGAAATTTAAGGAGAACATTGCATATTGTTGTGTACTGGTTCACTACAGGCATGCAGAAAAGATGAGAGCATCTATTAGTGTTAAATGTAGTCTAGGCTGTGTGTCTAGGCTGTAACAATACCTAACCACAGAATCAGGCAGGCTTGTTTTCTGTATTGTAAAAGTGGGACATTTGTGTTCTGTCTACAGCACTTAGATCAAGATATTCAGAGATTTAGAGATAGAGGATTTAGCAAAACCTTCCTTAAAGTTCCCCAATCAAATGAAAAAAAAAAACATAACTTCATGGTGCAAAGCATTCAGTGTGCTAAAAATGTTTCATATCACCAGTAGTAAAGGAGTTTACGTTGCCATAAGCACAGCCTCTGTGCATGCAGAGCAACAGCTTAACATGAACCTTTTTGCTGTGCTTTGCCTAGAGACCAACCATATTAAAATAGCAAAGTTTATGAATTAAAATTACAGTCAAAGATGGTAATACAAAGTGTAGACTAATATATTGTGACATATTACAGCCATATACTTTTTATGTATGGTGCAGATCTGTACACATTTTTATGCCTTTTCAGCCTAACAGTTTGGCACAGAATTCTACATAAGCATCATGTAATTTGTATGCATGCAAACCGAATCTCTCCATCAAAACATCTACTTTTGAGTCAGTTGGTTTTCCATTCTTTTTGTCTCTGCTGAAGCTGAGTCAAATGTATCTACTCAGTTCTCATTGTGGTTGAATGCTTGATGCAATGCTCTCTATGATATCCACACCTTGATGAGCATTACAAACACACAGAAACAATTATTGTGGAAAGACTGCAGACAAAATCTGTTTTTGTACTTGTTCAACATGTCAAAGTAAGGCCATCAGTCATTTTTGTGTGTTGCAAGCTCATGTCAAATGTTATGTGTAACAGTAGTGCTGACATATTTATCTGTATGTTCTGCCTGATGATGTTCCTAATGATGACTTCATAAAAGGCTTTGTTTTGTGTTTGTTTTTTGTTTATGTCACAATCAGAAGTCTGCATGCATTTTTCCGTGCTGATCTTTTGCTTACAATAAGCATGCTTGAGGCTCGAGTGGTGCAACGCTGAGACAGCATGTGGTGACTGTCACCAGTAAGCGTAGGAGAATCTGCTGACCAGGCTGGAGTGCATACATATACTGAGGAGAGACCATGTCCTTATCGAGTCACCCAGATAACAGTCTGACAGTTTCCACCCTCTGCTCTGAGCACGCATCTAGACATGAGCATGCATGTCTATGCACAACTAAAGTCAGATTTAGGCCATGCACTACCAAATTTAAAGTTTGTTTTGCAAGAATAAGAAGACTGTCGGAAAGAAACGGCCGGGAAGAAAAGTGAAAGTACGTGAAGAGATGGTCGGTGGGTGACATGGAACGTTATTATGTTTCCAACCGCCGCATTAAATATCTTTTCTATTTATACTCTATGTGAAACTTGTACATTTGTTTATTTTCCATAAGGAGGGGCCTTCATTGTGGTAGCCCACCTCATATCAAATTCAAATTCAGCAAAAGATCAGCTGTAGGAAAGACCCCATCACAATGAACGCTCATCGTGTCCCCCCTTCACCAACAAAACCTCATCTGAGTGGAAAATAGAAGAACAGCAGAGGTGAGGAGGGCAGAGATGATGATTCAAGCAGGAAGGGGGCGACGAAGTGAAAAGTGTGATGGCGTTGCCCCAGATTTTAGTGGGTGTGTTGTGGCAGCTTTGAATGATAGCTTTGTGGTAATTCTGAGGAAATGTTTACTAGATTCTCTCTTCAGACTCTCAGCCTTGGCCTGTACCCGTTTGTTCAACTGTCTGTTCATCTCACAGTACAGTAGTGATGGTGATGGGTTCAAAGGTCACGCTTTGTCTTTTGCTCTGTCTGTCACTCTTCACTGATTGAGGGACACTAAAGTGGAGCCATTTTACACCAAATCCTCCATTAACTTCCTACAGTACATTGTAGGCGCTAGAGATCTATGCTAAGCTAGAGGTCTATGCTAAGCTACACCAATATGCAGATGCATGAAGGGAAAAAATCAAACGAGCAAAATGAAGAGAATGGAGTAGAGCACTTGAGTCACCCTCATCAGCATACTCCCTGGAAGCACCACATCAGAGAGCCCCCTTCTTCCCTGCGTTACTGGAACGGATGTTACCATGCATGTTGACAGCATGGTTGTAAATCACGATACTGAGAAAGAAAGAAAGATTCAAATTTGTATGTGCTATTCTAAACAAAACTGGCTTCCAGAATGCCTTGTGGGGAAGCTGTGGTGCGCAATGGAGAATGTGAGTCTTTTGTAAGCCAAGAGATGTAGTGTTTGTGGCAACATAAATGAAATCATAAGTGAAAATGGATTATAGAAACTCATCACTGTTGGTTTGGGCTTGGGAAAAATCATCCCTGTTAGCTTGCTGACTGAAGAGATATGACTTGAATACTTCCAGGATTTGTGATATGCAGACAAAAACAAACACATATTATCTGATATGAGGACATGCATTACCAAAAGTGACTGACTGTGTACCCGTATTATGAGAAGCCAGAGAGACACAGAGGGATTCCGTGGGAGAACGTGGGTCAACCTCTCTGACTGCCTCTCTAGTTTTCCGAGTTGCGTCAAAGAGATAGTTTGAAACCACACCAGGCGCTCTGAAGCTTGAAGTCATGTGACTCAGACAGAGGAGATCCTCGTTGCCACCCACAGCTGCATATATATACCACAACCTCACTTCAAATCTTGCTCACAGAGTGAACAAACACAAGACAGGAAGAAAGAATAGAAAGAGAAGTTACATAGAGACAGGTGCACAGGTGGTGTCTGGAAGGCATATAATTAGGACAGGACAAAGACAGGATTAAATCCACTGAAAATCATCTGAGAGAAATTTAGAGAGCACAGCTGTGCAGCTCAGCACACTTTTAAAGATGCTTCATTTCATTCTTTTGGGAGTTGCACTTGCTTTGACAGGTGAGATGATGCTCATTGTTCACAAGAATCAAGATTTAAGCTATAATAGTCTCAAAATAATCAGAGATATTTTATTTTATATAATAATTATATTATATAATATTATATAATTTTATAATAAATAGTTGTCAAATGTATTTTAAAATTTAAAAGTTAAAGAGAAGAAATGAAGCATTCTGTTGACTATATTTGAATATTTTCTAAGAAAATAACTTTTTTTAAAATATCAAATAAGTGTCAATTTAGGCTCAATTTCTAGTAATTCACAGAAATTGTTCAGAAACAATGCTTGCTGCTGTGGGGAACCCCCAGTAGTGACTCTCACTCCCTTTATTAAAATAATTATTCATAAATCTTCCATTGTGTGTGTGTGGAGAGCAGGAGGGAGCTGTGCCGGCATGGAAAGACAGTGGCATGAGATCATGGCACAGGAGGGATCTCAGACTGTGTTGCCATGTGCCTTGCCGGACTCATCCCATGCTACACATTTTCCTGCCTTCCAGTGGATCAGAAGACGTGAAAGGTACATCTCTCTCTCTCTCTCTCTCTCTCTCTCTCCCTTTCCCTCAGTCTCATTCTCTGATCCATCTCTCTCTCTCTCTCTCTCTCTCTCTCTCTCTCTCTCTCTCTCTCTCTCTCTCTCTCTCCCTTTCCCTCAGTCTCATTCTTTGATCCATCTCTCTCTCGCTCTATTTCTCTCTTACTCTTTCTCTTTCACGCCCCGTTGATTTACTGTTGAACTACAGTATATTTCTCCAAACAAAATGACAAAACGTACCTTTTCTTTCTTTCTTTCTTTCTGATTCCCTTCTTCCCCCTTTTCAAAAATGGCCCATAATCCTTATAACACTTGGTGCCCTTTCCTGCCCTTACAGCAACACTGAGGTCTGTGTTCCTGTCCCTCTAACCCCTCAGCACAGAAAGCACAGTGTGCCGGCGGGAGAAGAGTGGCCTGGTTTACCGTGGCTCAGAATTTGGCAAACGCTACAACTGCCCGGGCACCCGGTCGGGAGACTACAGTCTACACATTGATAACGTTACGCTGGACGATGCTGGAGAATATGCCTGCAGTGTGCAGGAGAGACACAGGAACACCGTCAAGTATGTCATGCTGAGGGTCATCAAAGGTGAGCTTCTATGAGATGTCAGAGTGGTTTAACCCAAAGCGAGTACCACCTAGCCATCTTAGGGACTAGAGTCCTCAAGAGTTAGTTACAAGAGTTAGTTAGTAAATATATCACAAATATCATAAATACTTTATGTTCTGTAATAGTTTATACAGGTAAAATGTAGATTAGTAATTAATTCTGTGTAGACCATTTGTAATGTCCTTTCTCAACAGACAAATCACAGAGAACAAAACACAAAATCTCATAGACCTGCCTTTTTAGTCAAACTGACATTATTTTTCCAACTTAAACTTCTGTATTTGTGGAGTGCAGCTCTTCCAGACATGGACACACATATGGTTGGCTGATGATTCCATTTATGGTCTTTCTAATTTTCTCTCCCTAGTGTCATTCTCACCCCCTGAGGCAGTGGAAGGGGGTTCAGTAAACCTGGCCTGCAGCGTCACTCCGGCTCCAGACACATTCAGGTTGACATGGAAGCTCAACGGTGTGGATTACAAGGGGCAGTTCACCTCCTTCTGGACAAACAGACCCATCCGTATCCCACGTGTGTCCCAGACAGACATGGGGAACTGGACGTGCCTGGTCCGCTTCCGTGGAGACACAGCAGAAGTGACACGTTTCCTCCAAGTAAAAGGTGCCATTGCAATAATGAGACTTAATGCACTATGAAAGCATATTTAACTGATGCTGTTTTGAGGAAACTGGGACAAACTCTTAGTCCTTCTCCTCTAAAGTGATCCTTCTCTTCTTCACCTCCCTCTTCCCTTTCCCTTCTCTCTCTCCTCTCCCTTTCACTTCACTGCTTCTATCCCGTTCTCTCTCTATCCCTCTTTCTTATTGTTCTCTCCACTGTCTCTTCTCACAGGCATAGAGAACCCACCACTGGACAGAGCTCTGGTGTACGCAGGCGTTGGCTCCAAGGCCATCCTCCCCTGCATGTTTACCAAAGGCCTGACCGTCAACGCAACCTGGGGGAGGTCCTCCAAAGGGACCTCTTTGTCGTCCTCCTCCTCCTTCTCTTCTTTGTCTCGTCCTGGTGGCTCTTCACCTCGTCACCCATCTCTCCCTCTCCCACTCTCGTTCACTCGTCCGCCGTTGTCTTCCTCTCCTCCGTGGGACCAGTCTGCAAGGCTGGAGAGGGTGGAGGCTGGAGATGAGGGAGAATATAGGTGTTCAGGAAAGGTGGAGGGGAGACCAGTGGAGAGGGAGATGGAGCTGGTGACTGCTCAAGGTGAGACTGAAAATCACAATCAACAATTCAACATGTGACACATCCACCTAGAGTAGGCCATTGGAATAGAGTTACAAGTACATCAGCATGGAAACTAGTTACAGGACCAGTACCAAAAAGTTAAAATGAAATGATTTGTGTGAACATTCAGAACATTTTAGCTCCTTTGCTGGCAAATGCCACTCCATTTCAGTTCATAAACCATGGACAGCTAATAGAAAATAGATGTATGTCATGATGAACACGATTAACTCATCTTCTGTTTCTTTGGCCCTAGTGCTCAGTGCCCCATCTAAAAAGAACACACCACTGACTCTGACATGTCAACTGAGCAACGACAAAGAAGTGACCAGGTACGAGTGGGTTCGTGTCACCTACGACAACAGCTCTGTTGCCACGGTGACCTCTGTGGAGAAGAGCAGAAAGCTGAAGCTGCCCAAACAGACCCAGGATGACATAGGCGAGTGGGTCTGCCGTTATTACGGAGAGAGAGGATTGCTGGGCAACGTCACTTACCACTTACACCACATGGGTATGTACAGCAAATCCAATAATAACTATGGATACTTAATACTTAATATAGTCAAGGTGCATATTTAGAATATCTCATTTAAATCCTTAAATCACCCTTAACAGTTAATGTAAATCAAAGCTTAGATTAGGGTAGCCCACGTTTTGTAATAAAATATACATAGGTACTTGTGTACATCACATCGATCAGTTACATTAACAGCCACATACAAATGATGAAGACATTTCTGATTAAATAAATAACAACTAGCCGGCTGACTTCTTCTGCAGCTGGTCTGGAGTCAGTTATAGGGGAAGAGCAGACACCTAACAGAGGTGCGCTGGTGTTTGGCCTCGGACTCCTTGTGCTTCTGATTCTCCTCATTGTACTACAGCTGTACAGGAACCACCGACGGGTGAGTGAATCTAACCTGATCTTACATTCACACATTTTGGATTTGTCTTCCAAAAAACCTTTTGTACAACCTCGGGTACATAGAGTATTTAATCTTCTTATGTTTATCATTTTTGCTCAGTAGGATATTTTTATTTTTCAAATAACTAACACACATGTTTGATGTCAGGAATTATAGACATAAGGTTAAATTCATGTTTTGGTTCATATGTACATTTAGTGTTTCGGTGTTTCTGTGTAACTTTATCAAGTTGGCTAAATGATTAAACATAAATTTTTGTTCACTTGCCCCTTCAGAGGA
This sequence comes from Tenualosa thibaudeaui, assembly GCA_027481765.1. Classification (NCBI taxonomy): domain Eukaryota; kingdom Metazoa; phylum Chordata; class Actinopteri; order Clupeiformes; family Clupeidae; genus Tenualosa; species Tenualosa thibaudeaui. The sequence goes on along the minus strand of JAIFZK010000019.1, from coordinate 1,677,361 downwards.
AAATGATCCTGCCCTACCCAGCCTTGGAGAACATTGTTCACTCCCTCGCCAATGAACGAGAGAGCAGAGAGAGGCGGCAGATGAATAAGAAGAGCAGAGGGTCCATGGAAGAACAGCCCTGAAATAGAGACCATTGCAACCTTAGTGTTATAACACATATATAACAAGCTTTTCTATTTAGTGTGTGTGTGTGTGAGTGTGTGTGTGTGTGTGTGTGTGTGTGTGTGTGTGTGTGCGTCTGTGTGTGTGTGTGTATGTGTGTGTGTGTGAGTGAGTCCAGTTTTACTCTTTACTGAAATAAAAAGCTCAAACTAATGTAGCAGCAGTTATGCTTGATGTACTTAAATGCCTTATAACAGACCTATAACAGTTTAAATACTAATGTTCACTACTAAAATGTGGTCGTCATGTATATAAAAACATTTTCAAAGCTCTTGACAGTGAACATATATGTATATTATTGGTATGTATGTTTATGTGTTGTTTTATATGTAAAATAAAGACATGAATAAATTACACAAAACAGTCGTTTTGATTTTTATCAAGAGACTTATACATTGTCATAGTTTTATAGAATACTGTTACATTGCCTCAAGTAAGTTGGATAGCCTGCATTCTCAGTCCATTTTCTTTTTTTAAGCAAGTGTCATTCTAAGTGTGTGTGCGTGTTTGTGTGTGTATGTGTGAGAGAGAGAGTGTGTGTGCCATCATTATGAGTAAGTTAGAATCGCAACCATAATCAAACATTGTGGGATGACAGCCTGCTCTTACTCATAAAGTGGTTAATATTCATGTGTAGTGACTGACCAACATAATTGTGTGTTCTGAAAGTAGGTGGTATGACAATGCTGTACCATCCCTTCAGCTCATATTCATATGCTATCATCCTCTCGTGTTGTATTAGATGTATCAACTGATAGTTAGTGTTAACTGATACACAATATTTACTCTATAATTATAAGAAAAATATTTACAGGAGAATATTTACAAAATCTTGACATATGCAAGGAATTTACAGACGTGTTAATGCAACACTCACAAAAATGTTCATAAAAACTGACAAAATTGACAATTGACGATACACCCTTAAAGTAACTGAAATGCTATACTGTGAAATAATATAGAAATATCATAAAACAACATCTAAGTGATTTATGTCTGAACATTTAAGGTAACATAGGCAACTGTCAGGTTTTGCCTGTGCTTGACAAAATGTCTTCTCTTAGTTTATCGTCTTCTTCTTCCTGAGCCATAAGCTCTTCAACCACTAGACCTCACTATACAGGCCTTCCTCGTGGGTCCCTTTGTGTGTGAAGTCCACGAAGGTCAGTGTTTTCTCCAGGTCATCCCAGCTTTTATCTTTATCTGGGGACAGGAAGTGGGTGATTTCTTCATCGTCAAAGCACCAACCTGGCCAGTCAACGCTAGCCCCCTCTGGGTACGCAGGGCTAACAGAGAAAAACAAGATGGAGCGGAACGGGGGTGTTCAGTTTACGTTCCGTCGTCATGACATTTCACAAAATACAAAAATGTCCACAGCTGTGTTGCTGTGCATGATAGTTTGAAATTTGGGGTACTTCTTGAGGAAAAGAAAAAAAAAACCTTTGCAATAACAACTTTCCACTGTCCAGTAAGACTGGTATTGTCAGAGTCATACTGTCACCAGTGGAACCGACAGTGAGCTTTAAGAGCTATTTCAAGATTATTTCCACTCTTGACACAATCATTTCCCTTCATGAATATACATGTAACAGTCACAGTCTCTGCCTTTCCATGCCACTGCATACGTGCATCCAGTCATTGGCAGTACACAGCACTTAATTAAGAGATATTTACTTTTCATTACAGCTCATGATAGTTCTTTGGTATTCTGAAGACTACATTTTAACAGACATTTTTATGCTAATAATTCATCTCCATCTTTAGGGCCCTGGTTTACTTTTTATGGCTCCATACCATTTATGACTCTGTATATACACTATATAGGCAATTGATACATTCAGAATATGAAACCTGCAAATCCTGCATTTCTTGCAATACCAAATGAAGACATGTAGCTAGACAATCCACTAACAGTTTCATATTATAATATTTTAATAGTTCCATGTTAAAATGATTTCATGCGGTTCTACCGCTGATCATACTGATTTATGTAGTTTTACAACATTGATGTATTACAGATCCTGTTCATTCATAAAGCTGTCTAATTTCTGATGTTTACATGGTGGATTAGTCTTACCTGATTTTCCTCTCATCGTCACTTCCGTCTACATTCCCCTCCCTCCACCCATGGAACGGCCCGGTCACCTGAAGAGTGTTGGGGTCCATCTCATCCCCCTCCACCTCTCTGTCCCCATCGCT
>JAIFZK010000019.1:1517500-1667500 GCA_027481765.1 Tenualosa thibaudeaui | reverse complement strand
TGCAAGCATTAGCCATCTGTTCATTTATAACTCTGTGCTCCATATCCATCACCTGGTATGATATGTATGCTAATTTATCTGTTATCTGATTTTTTAAAAAAAATATTTTTGTATTCCCTCATTTGTATTTTGACTGAAATATTTCATATTCTGAAATATTTATTTATTGCTCATTAGGAACAATGGCAAGGGAATGCAGCACTATTGCAGGAGAATGCAAAACACAAAAATAGGTCTGGAAAAAAAACTAAACAAAACAACTCTTAAAGAGAGAGATCCACTGGCTACACACAGCAATCATTTTCATAGCTCATTAGGATAGATGGACAACATGATGAAAGTCATTGTGAGAGGGTGCACAAAAAAGACAAAAAGATAAAAATCCCTTTTGTCGCTAGGCAACTGCCTTCAAAGACTGCTGTAGTGCAATGGGGAGAACTTGTACTGACCTCCAGCAAAAAACCATGCTGGCGCAGGTTAGACAGCACTTCCATCACCAACTAAAGGAGAAGACAATTCACGTGTCAGAAACAAAGTTAGAGAAATGCTGATAAGCCGCCCCATTTACAGTAAATAAAAATCTACCAGCTCATAATACACGTCAAAAAGGCAAAGGTCTGTTAATGATTCACTTTCAGTTCCTGTAAACAAAGTGTGTGAGAACGGAAATATGACTGGTGTTACACCTGTTAAAATGAAACCTTACGTCAGTGACGATGGTCATCTTGTTGATGTAAGTGAGCTCAGTGTAGAGAAACTCCCACAGCGCCTCCTGCTGGTGACGCTGTGTCTTTGACATCATCTAAAACACATCAGAAAACAGGAAGTTACATCATTCCCTAAGGTTTGTATTTCATTGGTCTGAAAACAACCCTTGGGCCTGCATAGCATGTTCTCTCCACATGCTGAAGGGGAATATGACACTTCTAAAGGATACTATATGCTTGGAAGAAAATAAATCACTGCTATGCAATACCTGAACACAAAAGAGGGCTCTGAATATGGAATGTGCTTGAACAGAGAAAATGGGATTAGTGACTTTTCTTTGCAAGAAAGCCCTAAACATTTTTAGAACAGTTTCCCCTTTTTAGAATCTAGTTTCCTCTTTCACTTCTTTGCTGTTTCTCTCCCAGTCTTCCCCATTTCCATGTGTTACCCAGTGAGAATGCACCAGCTCTGTCCAGCTGTCCTCCAGCACGTGAGACTCTCCATCCTCTGCCCATCTCCAGGTCAGGTCGACGGGCACTGCGTATGACTGCAGAGCCTGTTTCAGCTCCTCCAGAGTCCCACGATCCTAAAGAACGATTGTGGAGATAGTACCACCAATACATTTGTTTATTTATACAAACTACAGTGTGTTTATTTAAATATAAGTGAACATTGCCACGGCCCAAAATCTTTAAAGGTACACATGCCTCTGTGACAGGAGTCTTATCAGTTGATCCCTGTGCAAAAAGGCCCTGGATAAGAGGTGCTCTGGATTTGCCACTGACCGTTGACGCCTTGCTTATTGTTCCAAAGTCCACCACCTTCTGCCTCTGCCTCTTCTGTGACCATTTGAAAAGATGCCAAAGTGTGTCAGAAATCACTGGTGAATATGTGAAACTTTACAGTAATGACAAAACACAAACAAGTGCTCATGCGGGTTGTGCCTTAGAAATAATTTGACAGGTTTTTAGGCCTGTTTGGTGCCTGAGCTTTCCAACCCAAGGGCAGCCAGTGTTACAGCGGATAAGATTTAAATTACATTTATTTAGCAGTTAGCAGAGTAGCATGTAGCACTACTTGTAATGTGACTTGCAAAGCGGCACACTAGTGGCAGCCAAACCTCATAGTTACTATTTCAGAAAACGTTATTACTGCGTGTAGTAATGAGATGAACAAAAGTTTCCCTCATGAGTGTTCTGTCATTTACAAGAAAGCTACCAGTTGTAACACATTCTAAACCATGGTCCAATCTTCTAAGGATTATTTTGGCCTTTCGACCGTGTGACTCATGTAGTCATTTGAGAACCTTTTCACCATTCTTGTTAAATTGAATTCAATGAATACATTTTGTATTGATTGGCTTTATATAATTTTCTTAATGCAGATAATCAATTATAAGTCAACACTGCTTAAACTTGAGCACACCTGATGGCCCACTGTGTTGGATCGATGCTTGTCTAGTGCCACACGGTGGCCATTGAGGGCATCTGCAGCTAGCACAACACCATCTGTGACACTCTCCACCTCAGCATCCCTGCCTCCGTCCCTCGCCGTCTCTGCCAGGGCATCCCTCGTCTGGTTACTGGAGTCCATGCGCTCCAAGGAAACATCACTTCCTGTGGTAAGGTTAGGTGTCTTGGAGACGGGGCTGCTGTGATATATTGTGAGAAACACAGATTCATGGTGAGGTCCTTAGAACACCCCCACAGGGCTTACCTTTCTGACAGGTGACATGAGAAAGTGTCGAGATATATATCATGACATCAGGGAAAAACACCTGAGGCCTACGCACCACACACACACACACACACTCACATGTATACACACACAGCTGGAGGTAGAATCAGCCTACTCTTGCAGCAGGACACTCAAAGCCGGAAAAGACACAAATACCAGAGGTGCCGTCGGAACAGAAAATTCAATGTGGGGGAGAAAATCAAAGTAGCCTGAAGAAGTCAAACTTTTCAAAACATCCTGTAAGAGTAAAGGTCAGGCCCAGTCTGCATGTCTGCTGACGCACACACACACACACATATTCTTCACACATTCACAACCCTCCCCAAACCTTATTGATACATTGTCTTCACCATGCTATGTCACTTAAGATGCTGACACCTAAGATTAATTTGCTCACTGAGAGCACACACACACACACACACACACACACATATTCTTCACACATTCACAACCCTCCCCAAACCTTACTGATACATTGTCTTCACCATGCTATGTCACTTAAGATGCTGACACTTCAGATTAATTTGCTCACTGAGAGCACACACACACACACACACATTGTTCACACATTCACAGCCCTCCCCAAACCTAAGTGATATGCTATCTTCACCTGGTCATTACCACCCAGTGAAGCGCACCATAAGTAAGGCCGTGTTTCCTACAGCTTGCTGTTTTAGCCCTGGTTTAGGTGTCTAAGGACTTAGAGATACATAAGCATGCAGGAGCAAGTTGTGACTCATCGCTTTTAAATGTCTCAGTAAACCATCTGTTTTTGATTGAGGCTGCCCACACATATCTAAGGCTTTGGCCCAAGATGCCAGCTTGTCGGAAAAAAAGAGAAAAAACATTCAGAAAGAATGAACGCAGAAAGAAAGAATGAAAGAGAGAAAAAAGGAGACAGAAATTAGGTGATCACTCAACAGCTGAAGCACAGATGAGAGCAGACAGTTGTGACGCAGAAAAACACCCCAGGTCTGCTGTGCTTGCGTGAGAGTTATCAATACAGCATGGCCATGTCTGACAGTAAACCTCAGCACGCCAAACACCACAGAGACCTTTCATGCCTCAGAGACAAAAAAGACTCCATGAGGTCACCACAGCCTTTTTGTCTGTGCCCCAACCTGAAGCGTGGACCTAAAACATCTCCATTGACAGAAACAAAAGCCAGAGCCCTCTGCTACAACACGGAACACAAACTGGAGGCTCTCAAAACACCAAGACACCAAGAGATATGAATGATGTGTAGATCTCCAGGAGAAGACAGAGGAATTCAATGAACCTCCCATAACCCCTACTCCCATTTTCCAGATTGTAATCTGCGTACAAGAAGCGGTAGATTACCTGGTTTTTACTGTTTCCATGTCTCTCAGGCGATCATCTTTATTCCCTGTGTGTGTGTGTGTGTGTGTGTGTGTGTGTGTCAGTGCTGCGTCCCTGTCCCTCTGTCTGTGTGTGTCTGTCCCTGTAGCTGGCTTCCTGACTCTCTCCTTCTCATTACCTGGTCCCTCCCTCTATTTGGTTTCTCTCCTCTCCATTTCTCTGCCAACTGGCTGGACAGGACTGACAGGCTCAGGGAGAGAGAAAAGCCCGCCTTGCCTTGCCTTGCCTCACCTCACCGTGCCTCACTAGGCCGAGCCTAGTGTTCATCAGACAGGCCCAGGAGGGTTTGGAGAGGCCTGATCTACACCATCAGTGGTGTGCAATGGCAAACGTTCAACTAGCAAATCAGCAAATGAGTGCCAGTGAGCAGGTGATGTTTTTTGGGGGTGACAGAGAGTTTAGTCTGCTTAGAGCTTTACCGTGCCCAGATTTGGTAAGGATCTTATTTTCAGGACGGCTCTGGTCTTCTGTGAGAAGCCCAAAAACCAGTGGTAAGGGCTGGGGCTAAGACACGACCCCAAACACACGTCACACATGTGAATCAGAGTTCCAGACAAATTGTGAGCAAATACGTGCACATGACTTTCTTGTGGCTTCCACAGAGCTTGTGAGTCAGCTGCTGAGACGAAATGGGGAAACTGCAATGAGTGCAAAAGTCAGTGACAGAGAGAGAGAGAGAAATAGAGACAGAGAGAGAAAAAGAGAAAGAGAGAGAGAGAGAAATAGAGACAGAGAGAGAAAAAGAGAGAGAGAGAGAGAGAGAGAGAGAGAGAAAGAAAGGCTTTTCAGACCTTGCTTTACAGGGGCTAAAAGAAACATTCAAGGCAATTAACTTCAGTCGTTGTAGATCAGACAGACCGAGTGGCAGAGATGCAGACATGTAGGCGCACACACACACACACCCACACACAAACAGATATGTGAATAAACACAGACAAACATAAATGAACACCCCTGTGTGTGTCTCTGTGTGTGTGTGTCAGAGAAGAAAAATACTAAGAAGAGTCAAAAGCAGAGCCGATGACCGACGATTTGGAGGTGGGAATTACGGGTAGACGGAAACTGCTGGAACAATATCAAGATGACACACACAATAAACAGCAATGCAGTTTGACTGCATACCATGTGAATTATACACGCTTATCCACAAACACACACACACACTGAAGACTTCATTGAAGGAGCATAACTCAAAAATTGAAACCATGTTTATTTCTCTCAAGTAGATAAAGTAAATACCAACACAGTATACAACTATAACAGAAATAAATACTTTTTCATTTCTGTATCCATATGGCCATGTACAAAGACATAAAAAATAAAATATCATATATTCTGTCCTGCTTCACAGCAGAACACAATATTAAAAACCAAAGTAATATCTTCCCCAAAGTACGCCAGATTTTCTGCAGGGCTACAGCCTAGCTCGTTTTTACTGTGTGCCCAGTCTGTCTGAAAACAAAACAGAATAAGCCATTTTAATATTGCTTGCTTCCACAGTAGCCCAGTCCTGCTTCTTGTTCAGATCATAGTTCATACAACATCCAATATTTACACCATTCTACTCGACAAAAACAGAAACAATCACACAGAGAACAGAGTTCAGTATATAATGCTTCATTTAACATATTTCATTTCACAAATGAACCTAGCACCTCCCTCTCTGCTCTCTGTCTCATTTTTCAGTGTACATGCAGGCACACAACGAAAATCCTACAGTTTCCTTGTACTGAACAAAAAGGTTTTTTTGTTGTTGTACAGAAAACATTAGTGTAGCTGTGCTTATTCATTAACAAGTGCAGAATAAACATTTGTAGCCTGTGAAAGTGCCAAGGCCTTTAAGTATGATCATTAAACAGTCTATGTGAGATTCACATGAGAAAACACAATGATTGTTCTTGTACATAAATACTGATGATTATTTTGAGTAGCTGATCATTTTACATATACTTGAGTTTGAAGTAGCTATTTAGTTAATGCCAGAGTTCCTTTGGATACAGATTTATAGAGGCCATCCACATGAAATCACTGATGCACTGTGTTAATAGGATGGAGCTGGGCATGTTGTCCATAGCTAACTGCATGTATACACCATTACCTGAAGCCTACTGCATATTCACAGAAAAAGTTGGTCCTGAGAAGGCTTGGTCCTGTAAAATCAAAGTGAGCCATGCAAGATTATGGCTTGTGGGTCCACTGGGGCACAGCATCTCTCTACTTGGTCTCCTTGTCATGTGTATGTGCAGGTCCATGACTTCACAAATGTGTCCCTGTCCTTGGCACATGTGTTCAGGTACGAAGTCTCACAAGTTTGAAAGTAACTTAGCATATACATTCCTGTGTGTGTACTAGTGTATGTATGTGTGTGTGTGTGTGTGAGGCTGTGCTTGATCCTCCGGTATTGTTTGTATGGCCCAAGGTCCATGTCTCTCAGTGTGTCAATAATCACATTTGAATGCACTTTGACACATACACATCTTTATGTGGATGTATGTGTGTATGTGTGTGTGTGTGCTCATGCTTGCTCTAGATTATAATCCATTTCCAGGATCTCTGCACAGCCTCCTAGGCCCATTTCTCTCAGAGTATCCAGCAGCTGCTTCAGCTGTTGCCATGAGAGTGTGACAGAGCCAGACCGTGTCCCGCTGTCTGCCCAGAGCTTCAGCATTTGGTACTGGGCCTCATGACAGGAGATTGGGTGGTCCCGTCTCGCCCTCTCAATGTCCTGGTCTTTCACACTAAGCAGACGGACCAGCTCCATGATCCGGGGTACAGGAACCACTTCCAGAACTGAGTAGATGAACTTATTGGCTGTGGGGAGAGATGGAGAGATAGAGAGAGGGGTGGGGGGGCAGAGAGGGAGAGAGGGAGGGAGAAAGAGAGAGACAGAGATAGATAGAGAGGGGGGGGGTGCAGAGAGGGAGAGAGGGAGGACATACTGAGTATAAGTAACAAACAGACACACAGACAGACACAAAGATGCTTTAAACACATACACAGACAGACACAAAGATGCTTTAAACACATGCTTACTTTTGATTTCTTGTGGCACACAGTCAGGTAATGCATTCTGTGTTTCATTTTGGGAATAACTTGCAAAGGGAACATTCTCACTGTACTCTCTCTTAATGGTGCTTTCCACTGTAATAAGAGACTGGGGACAGAGAAGAAAGGCATTGGCATTAGTATCCAACATCCAATAGAGTAAAGCTAACTGGTATTTGCAAAGGTTTTTATTTAAAGCCACGTGGCCTTGTAACGTGAGGTTTGGGAATCGAGTCTGGCTTGCCCGCTTGTCAGTAACTGGTGCTCAAACACGCCTGCAGTGTAATTATGCATGCACACCGGACTGACAGTCCGATCGAGTCGGGTGGGCCCTTCACTGAGAGTCCATAGCTCAAAGCGGAGTGGTATGCACAACTCTGCCGATATGTAGCAGACCTGCCGGAGGTAATGTTAAGTCAGTATAATAATAACTGTTGGTTCTCTGAAGTCGGCCCGGTGTGCAGACACAATAACACACTAAATCTCTGTACGACATGATAATACAAGTCTGATAGAGAAATCATCTCAGACAAAGAGGACACAACTAAAATCCACTGAGTGCTCATCTGACGCATCACCATGATCTGGCTGTATATTTACCTCAGAGGATGTGACTGATGCGTAAGAGGGGTCAGGAGGCTCTGATGTAGAGGTTGGAGATTTTTTCTTCTGAATCCATCTGCTTTTGATGACCTTGTGGCTCAACCAAAGTAGACACATTAGCAGAGATGTCAGCAGAATGGTCACTGGAACAGCCACAAACAGGGGTCCAACTGTAAACAACAGACACGCCAAGGATTACAACACTCGGATTTGACCTCTCTCTTGCTTTCTCTCTTCCTCTCTCTCTCTCTCATTCTCACTCTCAGAAATACCTGTAAAATATCATGGTACAGGAGTGAACAAATACCTGGATTAGGTGGTGAGGTTGGAGTTGAAGTAGTGAGACATTTGTGGCTGCATTCTTTACTACACCTGGAGTAACAGAAGGAAATGGTTCACAATCATTCGTGTTGCTATATCACAAACCAAATCTATATCACTCCAAACTAATAGAAACTACCAAAATACAAGCTAATGCAAAACAATATGGGTAATTTATGTTCAACATGAAGCAGAAAGGCAGAAGAACTTCTTCCTCAATCTAAGACATGATGAAATCACTGCTGCAATTGCATGCAATATTCTCACAAATTGCACAAAATGATTATGTTAAAACTCAGTTTCCAACCAGAAGCATCACTCTATCACAACTTTCTTATTTTGCATACCCCAGTGTGCTATGTATCGTAACATAAGTTGGAATACACCACATACTTGTGTGCTGCTATACTTACTCTTCACAAAGCTTACAGGTTGAGGGATGCTCCCGATCTCGATAATGGAAGTCTTTACACTCACATTCTCTGTTTGTCTCTGGACCACCTGTGAGTAAATCCAAAATTATTAATAAAAGGTTGGTAGAGGTCTTCACTCAGTGTATTTTCTTTTGAACTTTGAGAGTGTTGGACCAAACTACAGTAATAGACTACAAACTAAACAACTAACAAAACAATTTTATTGCATGTAATTGTACATCTGTCTCCCTTTCTCATACTCCTTTCTTTATCTTTCACACATGTATACAAATATAGGAAGCATATAGCATAGATGCATACACTCACATGTATACAAATATAGGAAGCACATGGCGTAGATGCATACACTCACATGTATACAAATATAGGAAGCACATGGCGTAGATGCATATACTCACATTGTTGTTTCTCTCTCTCTCCAGTGCCACACTTTTTGCAGGAACGGCATTCGTGTTCTCCTTTGACAAGTACAAATTTGTAGTAGCCTTTCTTACATTGACAAACTGTGTTTTCCTTGGTGGAACATTTTTTGAGCTCCTCTTCATTGTCTGAAATAGGTTCAGAAAAAAGTTCAGAGACACAGAGAGAAGGACGAAATAACTAGCTCCAGTTACTACAACAGAGCGCCACTGGGCTAAGGCTCCTTATTACCATATCACCTAAGAAAGCCTCCAAATGACAAGGCAGTCAAGACCAGCACAATTAACAGTACAGACAGTGATCGACTCCCAGCTAACTGATTCTAGTCAGGTCAGATCATCATGACAGCTACCGCAATCAGGATTTGGGTGGCCATCTAAAGCAGTCACTGGATGAGTTGCATTTTGTCTATCTTAGTTAACTGCTACACAACCAGTTACCCCAAACTAAACAGGATACCAGCAGAAATGCTGGCCTTTGAGTCACATCAACTCAAATGAGAAGACATTACTGTTTTAGAGCAGGACTTTGCATGATTTGTGCAGCTGCAGCTTGGCAGCATATGATAACAGAGCAACACCTTCTGCGTGCCTACAGACTTGCAGCCAAATGCTGCAGGAGGGGTCTACAAGGAAGTAAACAAGTTTACTCTTAAGTCTTATCCACTCACCTTTGCATTTGCTGCATCTGAAGCATGTTCTGGAGTAGTTTTCTGAATCTAAGTATTCAATTTTATCTTCACATTGTGCGCATTTGGTCCTCTGGTTTGGTCCCTCACAATCTTTAACCAGTTTATGACCTTTGAAAGAACAAAGACATGACATGAAATCACATCAATTGTGACATCAACAATCACTACCAATTAGCATGTTGATATAAACTAGTTTTTCTCTTTCACTCTACTCAATAAACTAACTAAAATAACTAATACATAGACTTGATTTGATAGGACAGCTTGGTTATGGCAAAAATTATAATCACAAATACTTTGGGCAATAAGGTGATCATCACTATTTATCACATTCACAATTAGTGATTTCTGAAATATTATCAAGGCATGTGCATACGTGAATGAATGAAAAAAAGTCCTTAATTCGAAAGTTAACTGAATGGAAAGACAAAAAATACAAAATCCTATACAGGCTGAAGAAAGATATAAAACGAGGCCAATATAGAACATTGTAAAGCAAAATAGTAAACTGGATTAATGACTTGATGAGGCCATTGTTGCAAAACAGAATGCAACAAAACAAATGAAATAAATACAATTCATATTTTTATTATGTCACAGCATGTCCTAGCTACTGTGTGTACAGTATTGAGCGAACAAATCAAAAACATGGGAAGCCACTTTTCAGAGATCTGTGAGTGAAGGAACACTAAAGTTTTCCAGAGAGGAAAACATATCATCATCTAGGTTTAGAGTCTTAATCTTAATGATGGATAAAACTGAGTTAAGTGCTGTTTAATCTTATCTCTGGCCTTATCAATTCCTCTTATCAATGGCAGCATGTTTTTGAGATAATGGGCAATTGGTGTCATTTACTCAGTTACTCTTACCTCGAGTGCACTTATTACAGCAGATCCCCTTTGTGGTGTGTAGGTATTGGTCTTCTGGGCATGTGATTTCAAGGCTGCTGTTGGAGAGACTGACTGAAGCAGCCCCCACCTTTCTCACAGCATTGGGCCATAGGATCAGGAGCTGTAGAACAGGAGTGAAAACAATTACAAACAATAGAAAAATTGATGTCTGTATGTTTGTTTTGTTCTTTCTTCTGCCAAGTCTAGGCCTGGTTGTTAGTTGAGAATAGTCACACCAGAAGTTTTGCTTTGCTGTTATGTGCTTATTGCAAAGGTGTTAATACTTTTAAATTTTAACTGAAGGTGAATGCAAGACCCAATTCTGTTCCACGCATGCCTCACCGTAAAAATCAGAGGATATGGTCCAAAGTTATTTGCCCATGTTGACATCTGGCGACCTCTGCCCATCCTTGCACCGTTCAGTCAGTTTCAATCCATCTTCCAATAAACTAAAATTAAGACAAATTATAAGTTGTTCTCCAAGGACCAAGAGCACTGCAAAGTATATTAGTTTAAGTGTAAATGTGTTCACGTATTCAGCTGTCCAGCCAGACAATTTCCTGATTTCATCGCAGTGACATTTCGCAATAAGGCAGAAACGGAAGCGCAGTTTATTCTCTAACATATTCGAATCTACATTACTTAGGTAGCCTATATTCTAATGGTCTGAAATAACTTTTCTGAAAATGTATGTACCAACAGCCACCTCATCAGGCCTTATCATAGTTTTAAAGTTGCAGTAGCCTAGTCATCTTTACTTTCGAATTCATGCCGAACTCTACACCACCCACACTAACCACATCAAGATATATCTCTGCTCCCAAGGAAGAGGTAAAAACAACGAATATTTACCTTTACAAAAGGGTGATGCCATAAAGCGATTGTGATTGAAACTGTTATGATAAAATATTATTTTAAATCAATGTTACCTATACTTCTAAAAAATACGTCACGCGACTCGAGGCACAGGCGTTCGGCTCAATTCCTCTCAGTAGTCCGAAGCGGAGACGGGGGCGTGTGTAAACGGGAAACGGGCAGGGCATAGCGACGGATTCTCGCCAACACAGACTACTGGGAAGAAATGAAAGTGGCATGTTTATCCCACCACAACTGTGGCAGTGTCGCAAAGGGACGTATATGATTATTGCACAGGCACAACTTTACCGTAACTTTTGCGATTTCCTACAACTTCCCCCCTTAATTTGTTTTCAAATTCATTTTGTTATCAATTGCCCTTAAGTACATAAATAAAAATCTTAATTACAAAAAGTTATCCGATGCCTTAGTGCATTCTTTCTCAAATAGTGGGGCGCGGTGCGATGCGAGGCGTATGACTATGGAGAACATGCTTTTGTTTTGCCGTTTGTAGTCGCGGCGGAGAGTGGGGCGCGCGAAAGTTTTCATTTTCCAAGGAGGGCGTAACAGAAAATAATTGAGAAGCACTCTCTCAGTGTAACAGTTTATCAGAAACAAGAAAACATATATTTTTGGTGCAAGAGTGCAATGACAGCTTCTCTGCAACCAAAGGAGTGAAGTTCGACTCCAGAAACAACTCCAAGCGATTGTAGGCTGGATTGCTGGATGAAGAGCGCTTTCGCCATATTTATTGTTGCGACTGTTACGCCCCACTGTGTCAAAAATGGGTCTTGCAAGGGCAGTGTGGGTGATCTGTCAGAAGTATACCCTGTTGAATGGTTAACTCTGAACAAACCTTCATGAACGAAATTCTCTGTCCGGTGCAGGACGAGGCGTATATTATTACAATATTACAATTCTATTTACGTGTGTTTAGTGGGAATTATAATGCGCCCGAGCGTTGATTTGGTTGTCCTCTCGTGACCCCATGACCCCTTAACAAAGCCTATAGGCGCGTCATGATATGTCTTAGCTACTGGGTTTAGGATTCATCTTCCCAATCTATATGTAACAGGGGCATACATTTGCATATGGACAATAGTGATATGTCACCATCAATATTTTGAAATGACAGAATTGGCCCTACCAATATTTGAGTGAACTCATTTGCATTGTATATTTCACAAATTGTGAAAATATATGAATGAACAAGTGACTGAATAAAATAAAAACATCTAGAGCTAGGCTACTTTCATTATGATACCAAAAATTACACATTGCAGCTGTACAAAATGTCAAGTGTTGATTCACACAGTGTTGAGGCCTGTAAAGCTCCTTGAATCAGTTGACTAAAAAAAAAAAAGTATATAGAAAAAAATAAATAATAGAATATGACTATTATTTGACAGCACAGACTAAAAGTGTGCTTAATACCTGGTTCAGTAAAACTTATTTATTATTTATTAAGTATAGTCTTTACCTGCCGTGGTGATTAACACCTACTAATGGAGCTATTGGTTATGACAGCAAAACTCAGTTTGTCATATTTCAGACTGACTAAAAGATCAAGCTGATAAAGCGGTCCCATTCATAACTGACATCACCCAACCCAGCTAAGTGCTTCTACCGTCAGCCAGTACCTTCAAGCTTCACTGCACTCAGTTGCCCATATTGAGAAAATCAGTCAAGTGTGTCAACAACTTCCTCTGTCTGAAAACCCACATCCACAAACTGACTGAATTTCTTGTGTAAGAGCTTTGCTGACAGAGGATCAAGAACAAGAAAAAAGAATGCAGAGGTAGAAGTAGAGGAAAAAGTAGTAGAGGAAGATGAGTTTTTGTGACTTTGTGATGAATCTGATGAATTACAAGAAGAGGAGGAAGAAGAAGAAGATGCATATTCTGTTGTGTTTTCTTATGTGATAATAGATTGTCATAATTGCTTACACTAAAACCACAGTGAGCCTCTGCCATCCCATTGTGGTTAAGTTGACAGTCGAGGGGTTGGTGTTACTGGAGTGTACACAGCTCTAAGAATGAGAAAATGTTCTTTTTTTTGCGTGTTTATTTTTCTTCTGTTCTTCTGTTTCACAGGGCCGTTAGTTGATTTGTTGTCTGATCTGAGATGAAAATGAGTCACCTGAGAAGAAGTTGGCTGGTTGAGTCAGGCTGTCTGCGGGACGTTGAGCAGAGAGAGGGTCGCACAAGGGGATAAGTGCACTGTAAAAATTCAGGTCAAGCCACAAAAATACCTTCAGTTCACAGCACTTGTAATTTTGGGTTACCTGAAATAGAGACAGAGAGAGAAAGAGAGAAAGAAAGAAAGACAGATATCAAGAGAAAGAGAGAGAGAGGGAGATGAAACAAAAAAGATACACATGTCCTTATGAAGTTCAGCTAGGCTGCTGACGATGCACTCACTCTTTTTTCGCTTATCTAGAGCTATCTGAGCCCGTTTGGCAAATACTGTCACCTCTCATAACCCACATGACAGCTCACAGAAAGTCAGCAGATGAGTGGCCACCATTTTGAAGTTATTCTGTATTTGAGTCAGACATTTAGGAAGAAACAAGACCCTCTGTTGCTGCGAGAGGTAAGACATAGTGGAGGAAAGGTGGAGGGGGAGAGAGAACCACTTCAGACTGTTTTGGAACCTTTAGTCTAAAGCTTCAGTTAAGACTCAAAATAGAGAGATAGAGAGAGTGAGAGTTTATGGAAACAGTCTGGAGGAGGTGAATAAAAGTTTGGAGGGCACTTGCTGAGACGCATACAAGATCACTGGGGTCTTGAGGAGCTCTGCACCATAGAGAGTTTAAATATGAGTCATCACTTGACATTTCTGATAAAGGAGTAAAATGTGACTGCAAGATAGCTGTAACTGTCACACACATTTACTAACTGCCATACTCAAAGGGTCTGCTTGGATGATCTGCCTCTGTCCTTCAGCTCCTCATAAGGTAAGACCCTAATTCTTCGCTCTGCCCTATGTCTATAGAAGGCTCTGGAACCTCTAGTCAGGTTTTTTTAGATGGTCATACTAAGTTTGGATGTTTTGCTAATTTTTTGACATAGTAAAACAGAGGCATCCAGACAATGTGGTGACACAGAGAAGGTCAATTGGTTACCCCAATAATTCATTAACTGGTGACTGGTCACTGGTGTAATCAGCAGACACATACATACATGTTCTTCAGCTTATGAATGGCTTGTGCGCTCTTTTCTTGATTGGTTGGTTTATTGTTTCTAATCAAACTGATCAAGCTTGGTGGGATGTGTTTGAGAAAGTGTAAAAAAACGAATTGGTGTCTTCTGTTATCTGGTAGATGTGAGGAAGGATGGGGGTTGCTGTTATAGTTTACCCATTTGGACTAGGCACCAGGCTGGTCCTCTGAAGCTTCACCTAGGGATGAAGATGGAACTTTATAAGAGCGAAGACACAACAGTGTAGCACACTCCTTTGAATAGAGATCAGATTAATTACACACAGTTAGTCTATGAACTTTTTAAAATGAATTTCTCTCCCTCTCTCTAACTCTCCCTCCTCCTTTCTTTCTCTCTCTCTTTCTCTGTCTCTGTCGCTCATTCTTAGATGCGGTTCTTCTGGCTCACTGTATTCCTCTGGAACCTCCCTCTCTCATCCGTCCACTCCCTGAGTTGTGAGATGAATGAGTATGAATGGCCATATTTAGAAAATCCACAGTGGTGCTGCTCCAAGTGCAAAGCAGGTGAGCCTGAGTTCTCATCGTTCAGGACTCCTCACAGGCTATGTCTCATCTTTATGTGTGTAAAGTAGAGATCTTATTACAGTATGCGAGAGATTGTCAACTGTCCACACAATCTCAGAATGACACACATGACGCAAAATGCTACATATTGTATCATCTGTGGAATATAAAATTACCTTTCAAGGCAACAGGAGGCTTTGGAAATGACTGTTCACTAAAGGTCTTGTTGTTGAAGTCTGTAATTTTATACCTGATCTCATTGTGATTATATGATTTGATCAACTGTATGTTGTTATGTGCTTCTGTGTCCACTTGACAGGTGTGTGTGTTTGTATGTATGTGTGTGTGTGTGTGTGTGCGCGTGTGTGTGTGTGTGTGTGTGTATGCCTGTGCCCACTTTTGCATGTGCAAAGTTAAAAATGCATTTGTGTGTGCATGTTTGTGCAGGTCAGTACATGACAAGTAGATGCAAGGACAGCACCACAGACACAGTTTGTGAGGAGTGCAGTAAAGGAATGTATACTGAGGATGTTAATGTCTTATCGCGCTGCAAGGCATGCATCAACTGCGGACACAGTGAGTCTCTCTTTGTCCTACTCTGTGGTTCCCTGCCCCCTGCTGACTCTATCCTGTCTTTAGTCCTTGATAGCCAGCAAATACTCTACTCTTCCTTTACTTGCCACTCATAGCGTGTTTGCTTGAGAATTAAACTTAGATCCAGATTAAACGTGATGACAACCAGACTGAAATGAATGTGTGAAGAAAAGGTCAGATAGTGTGAGGGGCTTTCCCATGGGTGGGTTCCAGGCACAGGGGGCTCAGCAGTGTGTGCATGACTGACTCACAGAGTAAAACACACATGTGTACATACTCACACATCATCTCTCACTTTCTCTCACACGTGTGCACACATACAGTATACACACACACACACATAGACACACACAAACACAAACACAAACACAAATGCAAACATAAACACAAACACACACGAACACAAACACACACACACACACACACTCTTACTTTCCCAATTGTCTCTCATCCATGTGCTGAAATTCCCCCTTAGCTGGGTCTGAGTGCATGTTTAGTTCTTGTTTTTTTGTGTGTGTGTGTGTGATCTTTTCTCTCACTCCAACTTGTCCATCCTCTTAAAGATGAGAGGAAAATCAGCTCTTGCACAAGCAAGCAGAACACAGTGTGTGAGTGCAAACCGGGCTATAAGCGCCGTGATAAGAACTCTGTGTGTGAAGAAGAGAGAAGAGAAATGATGACTACAGCTACAACTACAAACACCCAACCTCAACAGCCCACAACCACAAAGCAGCTACCAAAGCCAACACCTAGCAACAAGTCATATGGTAGAGTTTCAGTTTGTGTCTAGCTTTTTAAGTGTTATGTTTCATTTCTACATGGTGGAAGGTACATTTTGTGAGAGAGTAAATATCACAAATGATGTGTCAGGGGAGCTGTGATGTGTGTTATGGGATGTGTAGATGGTGGTCTCATACTTCAGTTCTGAGGTTTTTGACTGATATAGTTTCTGATCTCTGATTCTTAATGACAAATTGAAGAATGTTGTGTCAATGGCCCCCTCTTTTTTGTATTCATGCTTACCCTGTTTCAGAATCAGTGCTTCTTCCAGTGGTGCTGATTGTGTGTATGTGCATCCTCCTCCTCATCATCGCCACAAAGCTCAAAAAGCTGGAGCTGTTTGGTTGCTGCCAGATTGATGGTTTGTACTTGTACTTTTTTACTTGTACTTTGTACAATCTACAGCAGGGGTGGTCAAACTAAGGCCTGGGGGCCAATTGTGGTCCTCTGCTCTCTTTCATGTGGCCTGACATGAAGTCAATAATGGAATGGAATGTGGCCCGTTGTTACATTAATCTCATATCATATATCCATTGGACATCATCGTTTCAGTACTGGTCTGACATGTTTCTCAATAGTATCATTAAACAGTAAAGCATTAGACGATCTGCTGGTTTTCTGATATAAACTTCACTTGAAACTGGTGCCCTTAATTTTGCTTTGGCCCTCGACCGCATAGATGTAGTGATAGATAGTGAGAAACTAATTAAAGGGGTGTGAAGTGGAACAGTGTGACTGTATAGGAGTGTGACACTTGTCAAACATCATGCAGACACAAAATAATATCACTACAGTGGCAAAAGTGGCAAAGTAATACTGAGGCTCATGCCATTGCGGGTGTCTGCTTGTTCGGTAAAGTGTTTTACATGGCATCAAACGTATTTGAACTACTCATTTTATAATGTTGATTATGCCCAACAGATTCTACATCATCGAAAGACACACAGAGCACCGAGGAAGAGCCCTTGCCTATACAGGAGGTGTGCTCACATCAACAAGAGGAATGGAGAAAAGATGGATTGGAGTCCATCGTTTCTATGAACGAGTGACAAAAGGAATTTTGTCCCAAACACAAACATTGAATTACATATACATGTTCATGCACACACAAGCACACACACACACACACACATGCTAATGCATGGAATAAGAGGAAGACGTGGAATAGCACCCCAAAACTGCAGGCTGACAGGGATGAACTAACTTGTCTGAAAAACAATAAAATGCTGGAAGACACACACACACACATGCAGTACATAGACATACACACAAAATATACCTCCTGTGCAGATGTAAAATATGTAAAAAGAAAAATGTCTGACACTGTCTTTAAAACGTAGATTTATTTTTGTAAAAACCAAGTTGTGATATTTGCTCCGAAGTACAAATCAACCATTGCTTTGTGACTTTCACATCGATGCCTTTATGGAAGTACAGAAACAAAATTTGAACTTTTAGTTTATAGGGCAGTGACTTCATAAATAAGTGTGAGTCGTTCCACAGTGACAAAGTCCGTTTTAGGGCCAGGAGGAAAGTTGTGGCAAAAATGGAAAGTTAATATTTGTGTTAATAACGTGACAAAAATGGAAAGTTAATATTTGTGTTAATAACGTTATGGCAAACATGTCATAAAAATGATAATGGATGCTTTGGTGTGTGGATATTATCCTTTCACCACCGGCCTACATTCTTTTCTGTTGCAAACTACAGTCCTATAATCAACAGTCATGTATATACTACAATGGAAATGAGCACAGTAATATAACAATGTAAAGTTTTCAATAAAATCTAATTATAAGGAACTTGTTTATTAATTTATTGCATGTTCATATAGCCTCCGATAAATAATAAGCTGAGGAAGTTAGCAAGTTGGATCCACAGAGAAAAGCATACCGTGGAATTAATCAGATGGCTCTGCCAACCTGTCCAAGATTAACACCTATGCTGATCCATTACAGCCACCTATGTTCAGAGTTTCTGTCAATTTACTTACAGATGTAAGAAATGAGGCAGACTGGCAGATGTGTCCAGTTTTCACTTTCATATTTCTAGTAATACATCAGAAGATCTTTCGTTGCCATATGACCATGTTACAGAAGCAGGCCAGTGGTCTAACGTTATTGGAAGATCACTAACTGATGCCAGACAAAAGGGAAAGCAAATTCAAACAATCTGCTCTGTAGATACTGTAAACAGAATTTGAATGGATCATTCGAAATGAATGGCCTGTTAAGTGAAAATAGTATGTATACTTATTATTTATTTAGTACTATACTTACTGTTAATTTATTACTATACTATTATTTCACTGAAAATAGCAGTAGTCATACAATTCTAAAATTGGAATCCTCTGTGTATAACTTAATTCCACCTAAATATAGTGGATTACAGTTACATTTATTAGGGGTATGTCCTGATGTTAAAATCATCATTTATCTCATGGACAAATGTACATGTATCTCCCTGAAAGTATCAAGGAGAGTGAAAAATTAGAGGTGTATTAGAGGTGTGCTGTCCAGGTTGTAGAAAATAGACCTGCTTTGACACCTCTGCAACCACAATCCCACACCTTGTTTGAGCACATCTATTTTTAGTGAACAAAGATAGATATCACAGGAAGTGAAAAAAAATGAGGCTGTGGGGAAATTGTAGATGCACCAAAAGAAATGTATCGCTCTTCTTAATATCAACATCTCAGATAGCCTGAAAGGGAGAGTCAGCAGAAACAGCATGTGTTTTTGTAAAATTGTGAGCACCAACATGATGTTAGCAATTTAGATCTTTCAGTTTCTCTCCCTCTCTCTCCCTCTCTCCCTCCCTCCCTCTCTCTCTCTCTCTCGCGCTCTTTCTCTCTCTGTTTAAGTGGCAGTGGCAGTTAGGGCACCGCTCTCTGGCCTCCTTCTTTGACTGCCCCTGTCAAAACTCCTCCTCTTTAGATACATGGCTCTCCTTCCCTTGCTCTTGGAAGGGCACAGATGTTTCCTTCTCTCTGTTCCTTTCTTCCGTGGACAGAGGGATGGGAGAAGGAGGAGAGGGAGTTTCATCTTTCTCAGCCCTTGGGTTGCCATTCTCCGCACACTCTCGCTCTTCCTCACGTCCTCCTCCTCCTCCTCCTCCCCCAAGGCCAAACTGGTTCAGTAGACTGACAAAGACGGTGCTTGGATGGTGTATGTAGAGAGGACCTGAGAGGCAGACAGCAGGATCAGAAGAGGGAGCGAGGAGGAGAAGATAAAAAGGACATTTACATGAGAGAGATAGAGGAAATAGATGGAGAGAGAGATAGAGAGATAGATCAAAGTGAAGGGAGAGACAAACAGAAGGAAAGGAAACAGAGAGAAAAAAAGGCAAAATGTATTTGTTTTAAAGACATCATACTTTTCTACCCTACAGATTTGTGAATATGGATTTGTGAATATGAAACACTGGAAATCTCCATCTAGCCAGTGCTGTACCTGACAGGTAAGGTTATGACTACAACTCTGACATTTAACTAGTTCAACTTATTACTAACAAGTCTAACTCTAACCTTACTTGTAATTTTGCAATCCTCACAAGTATCAAGACAGTAAAGATGAACATTCACATTCAAGTCTTTTTAAAATGTTTAAAAACTAAACTTATTTATGTTTCATATGTTTTCAATCTATTTATAAATAGTTTAAAACCGTCAGAGAAGGGCATGTAGGCCCTGACTGCTGGCTACTGGTATTTGATCTAATTATCCACAGAGAGCTTGAAATGGATTGTAGATGTCTAGAGCTTAGACTAGACGAGAATGTCTTATTCTACTGGTTACTAGCAGTAAGGTAAGGAAGAGAGTTCTACCCAGAGTGCCCGGTTGAGATATGCCAGGACTGTGGGAGGGACTGGCTGATGGTAGTGTATCAGGATGAGACTCTTGGTAGTTAACCGTAGCCACGGGTCCCCTGGGCTTGTGAAGCGTAGTTTCGTTGATGGCTGCCTGTAAGACGCCAAGCACAATTCACAAACCTATTTAATTGGCAGATGACCAGGCAGCATGAATGACTATTATTGCTGTTTTTTAAACAAACAAACAACATCTCTACAGGCAAACAACATCTCTACAGTCATCTCTCCAGGCAAACAACATCTCCACAGTCATCTCTACAGGCAAACAACATCTCTACAGCCATCTCTACAGGCAAACAACATCTCAACAGTCATCTCTACAGCCATCTCTACAGGCAAACAACATCTCCACAGTCATCTCTACAGCCATCTCTACAGGCAAACAACATCTCTACAGTCATCTCTACAGCCATCTCTACAGGCAAACAACATCTCTACAGTCATCTCTACAGCCATCGCTACAGGCAAACAACATCTCTACAGCCATCTCTACAGTCATCGCTACAGGCAAACAACATCTCTACAGCCATCTCTACAGTCCTCTCTACAGGCAAAGAACATCTCTACAGTCATCTCTACAGCCATCTCTACAGGCAAACAACATCTCTACAGTCATCTCTACAGCCATCGCTACAGGCAAACAACATCTCTACAGCCATCTCTACAGCCATCTCTACAGTCCTCTCTACAGGCAAACAACATCTCTACAGTCATCTCTACAGTCATCTCTAAGCCATCTCTAGTCATCTCTACAGGCAAACAACATCTCTACAGTCATCTCTACAGCCATCACTACTGGCAAACAACATCTCTACAGCCATCTCTACAGTCACCTCTACAGGCAAACAACATCTCTACAGTCATCTCTACAGTCATCTCTACAGCCATCTCTACAGGCAAACAACATCTCTACAGTCATCTCTACAGGCTTCTCATCCAAATGACACACACTTTATCCGTGCCTGGATAGCAACTCTCAGCACAACATCTCTACAGTCATTTCTACAGGCAAATAACATCTCTACAGTCATCTCTACAGGCAAACAACATCTCTACAAACATCATTACAGGCAAACAACATCTCTACAATCACTACAGGCAAACAACATCTCTACAGTCATCTCTACAGGCAAACATCTCTACAGCCATCTCTATAGTCATCTCGACAGGCAAACAACATCTCTACAGTCATCTCTACAGGCAAACATTTCTACAACCATCTCTACAGCCAAACAACATCTCTACAGCCATCTCTACAGTCAAACATCTCTACAGCCGTCTCTACAGTCATCTCTACAGCCAAACAACATCTCTACAGCCATCTCTACAGCCATCTCTACAGTCATCTCTACAGGCTTCTCCAAATGGCACACACTTACTTTATCCGTGCCTGGATAGCAACTCTTCAGCACTGGAAAGGCAAAATGGGAGACCTACAGTTAGCTATGACTTTCATATTTCCCATGGTACAATTTACAAACACACACTGAGTATTAAATGTACAGCTCATAAATGTAATCCAAATAGATAACAGATAAATGTAGAGAAAGCTTACATTGCTTGAGGCAGAAATTCTCTCTGTATCTGTATAAGAGTGTAAACAGAATGAGAGCAGCTGCGATGCAAATCATGACCAGGGCCACACACCACTGCATCCCTGCATCACCTGTTAAAACAGTACTAATTACTGTTACTATACTACGACTGTGTATACCTTGAACTTACAAACACAGATAATATACATGCACGTACACCCCACGCCACGCCACCACACACACACGCACACCTGATAAGGGAGAATGATGTGAGTCACATATTGTGTCGTGGGTGGTGTTTCCAGCTGTCTGAACCTTGAGTCCCCTAGAGGCACAGCTGAAGACATAAACACAAACACAAAAAGTGGTCACTGTTCTAACATAACCATTAATGTACTCCAGTAGTGTGTGTGTGTGTGTGTGTGTGTGGTGGCCTGGGGTGTACATGCAGTACTCACTCAGTGTGCCTCTCACAGCGTCCAGATGAACCAAGATAAAAGCCACTGTTACAAGATGACCTCTTTGTTGTCCTGAGTATTTTGGTAACTGTACCTTTGCACATGTAACACACACACACACACAGCACAGGTTTAAGTTTAAGTGTACATACTTTCTGTCTACGCCACCCCAGCCCTACAGTGTACATACATGTACACACTCATATAAATGTGCACACGCACACACACACAGCACAGGTTTAAGTTTAAGTGTACATACTTTCTGTCTAAGCCACCCCAGCCCTACAGTGTACATACATGTACACACTCATATAAATGTGCACACGCACACACACACAGCACAGGTTTAAGTTTAAGTGTACATACTTTCTGTCTAAGCCACCCCAGCCCTACAGTGTACATACATATAAATGTGCACACGCACACACACACATGGACACACACACGGACACACACACACACACACAGACACACACACACACACACACACACACACACACAGACACATATACATTCAGATATCCTGCACACACCTTCATTGCCAGTGGGAGTTGGAGTGAGTGTCTTTTCACAGCGTGAACACATGTCTTCCTTTGTGCAACTGTACCCAGCCTTACAGCGACATTTTACATTAGACGACTTGCTGCAGGCTTCAATCACCTCCATGTTAAATTCTGTTATTCATAATTTTACACACACAGACACACACAGCATACCCACACACACACACAAACATTAAAACAAACATTAACACAAACATTACTGTACTTTTTTATTACACTATTGCACTTTCAACTTAAAATAGTGCAGTTTTTATGTCAGCAATATTCACTCTTTGTTAGTTTCTTTCATTGTCTTGTAGCTTAAATGTTATTCTCTTTTGTAAGTCGCTTTGGATAAAAGCGTCTGCTAAATGAATAAATGTAATGCAATGTACTGCAAACACACACACACACACACACACACACACACACACACACACACACACACACACACAGGGTTAATTCTTAAAATTAAACATATAAATAGCCAGTGATTCTTTCATTTGACTCATTTCCTGTGGTTCTTGCCCTAACACTGTATTCTTAGAATTATTCTACAAATAAAGCAGCCCAGCCACACACTAAAAACACACTGTTATTAACAACGGAAGGGGTGAATCATTCATTTCTTCTAATTTAGCAGAATCAGTAGATTTTGAGGTGCGGGCTCTCTGCACAAACAGTCCCCTGTTACATCTGATTTTTAATCATCAGACCACATCAATGCCCCATATAGGGTTAAACTTGGCATCTCTGGCAAATGATTGTGTTTGGCACTGGGCACAAGCAATGGAGTGAACCACTGTCAAGACCCTCATTTGAAACATGAGGTTGTCAGTGTCCTATAAGATTTCCTTTCATTTCCTTACAAGTGATAACAAACAAAAACAAAAAGTTAGTCTAGGAAAAAAAGGCCCATGTGTTTCATTTCATTTGATAGTTTTGCTGTAAAGTACCTGGGAGAAGAGTGTGCTAAATGCTAAGTTATGTTAATACTACAACAGCATGCTGTTAAGCTAATGGACATAAGGCAGATGTCATGATGGGAGTTCAAGCTACCAGGTCTGCAGTCTCTGCGGCAAGGGTGGCACTGTCGTTCCCTGTTCCTCATCTGAGTGTAGGTGCCTTGGGGGCATTCTTTACAGCCCTCAGTATCCAGGTATTGTCCTGCCACACAGATTACAGTAAAAACACACTGGGAGTTGATATACATACGCCAAGAAAAAAAGTTGTGTTCCAGTAAAGCAACCAATGAGAGCAGCGGAGATAAGCAGAGGTGAGAGGAGAAGCAAGGAGAGAGAGAGGGATGTTGCCAGGGGTGCCATCGAGGGGGTTGAGGGGTGGACATTTTAATATTTAACAACCAATGTTTTGGGGGGCCCAAAATTATTTTCTGTCATAGGGCCCAACATTTCTAGAGTTGTCCCTGGATGTTGCACACCACGGCACTGCACGACACAGCGAGGCAATTTTATTATGCAGCAAGTCATTTCATCTCCACTGAGGCGTTATTTTTTTCTGTAAAGCTCAGACTGCTCTCAAGCCCAGGGAGAGCAGGTGGAAACACAACCTGACACCTGTGCACTGCTAGCTCGCGAGACCACAGCGCAAGCAAACTGCTGACTGTATAAGCATAAACGAGAGACCGTGAGCGGAGAAGAAAAAGAAAGAGCAAGAACAACAGGAAGTTGGGGTCAGAAGCCTTAGCAAAGATGACACACACACAGGTATACTGGTAGAGGATGTGGTTATTCTTCTTCATAAGGGCACTAGCTTTCCCATCCAGAGATAGAAGAGAGAGACAGAGAGAGAGAGAGAGAAAGAGAGGAGACAGAGTCGGGGAGAGATAGACAAATGCAAATGAAGAAAGACAAACAGAAAGGAAATAAGGGGAAATGGCCACAGATTTCCTGAGAAGTTTCTCAGAATCTAAGTGTCAGGTAAGATGGAAACGCCCCCCCTCAACCCTGACAATATCTAAACACTAACACACCCACACACACACAGTTTGCATGAGAGCAGAAGAGGTCCTGCAAAACACACCACAGTATCTGCATGAGCCAGAAACCTTCAGTGCTCCTCTTACCTGGATCACAAACTTCTTTCTGTTAGTGAAGGGAGGAACCAGAATACAGTCAGGTCTTAGCAGTCAGCAACCCAACTATCAGTTTAACTTAAGTTTAAACTTAGTCATCTAAAAAGCATTGAGAAGTAAGAAGTGTGAATACCACGGAGAGAAGGAAAGTCTCATGTGCCACCAGTATCAACTGAATTATAATAAACAGACTTGCTCCCATGCTGTGGACAACAGAATCACAGAAATCGATTAAACCTGTAGCTCACTGTGCTTACTTGAAACAATGAGATAAAATGCAACAAACAGCTCGGAACACTCGGAAATTAATTTCTCCCTCACGAGCCCAGTGGCAGACGCAACAATGTATCAGTACTGATCATGCTTAACATGTTTTTTTTGTCAACACTTCACCTTTTTAAAAACATGGATAATTGCAAAACTAACATTAATAATGCATTCAACTTTTTTAAACAGCAGAGATTTATTACTTAGAACGAATCTGACACAATTACACAATGTACTTGAGGTGACTGGTGAATGAAAAGAACAAAGAAAACACAGAAACCATACCTCAACAGCCAGCTGCAGGCTCTGTCATCAGAAATTTGTGGCGTTTTAGGTGTGCGCCTGTCTTGTCTGCTGTTGCAGGTTTCACTGCTGATTCTCTTCCTCCCTTTGTCTCTCTCTGCCTCCTCCTTGCCTTCGTTTGCTGCTGCGTCACTCTTTCTTTACCTATTCTTTATTTCTCTATTTTATACCATTCGGTTCTTTTCTCAGATTACCGGCTCTCTCCACATGTGTTTCTTTACTCTGGTCATAGCTTTTACTAGTCCTCAGAAATAGAGCCAGGAAGGACAGCAAACACTATAGAAAAGTGAGTGTGTGTGTGTGTGTGTGAGAGAGAGAGAGAGAGTGAGATAGAGATAGAGAGAGAGAAAGAGAGAGAGGAAGAGTGCATTCGGGCACTTGTGTGTATAACTGTCTGCAGGTGCATCTGTCTCATACACATTATAGTCATTTAAATGATCAAACCTCATCATTACAAATGGTAACATGGTAACAAAAAATCATAGGTGTTCTGGAACTGCTGTAATCCAACATCTTAAGAGTTCTGCGTGAGTGTCAGTTCTTCCTGTTTCTTAAAAAATATTTACCACAGACACTTAGAGATTAACCAAAATAGTAACTGTTCCAAACATGCAGAGGAGCGCACACAAACACAAAACATGCAGAGGAGCACACACACACACACAAAACAGCAGCAGTCGTTGTCATTGTTCAGCATTGTCTTTTTATTCTCAGGTCTGTTAAATGTTTGCCTTTCAGTGCTCTTGCATGTAAAAGCTAGCGAGTCCTTTTTGCTTCATCTTTGAGTTACTTACACATTGATTTAAGCCCAGTCCCATGCCAAATGCACCTGTCTGCTCTAAACCCATCGTCTCCCATCCTTGTCCCCTCTTCAGGCACATTACTGGGCTCCACTGAGGGCTGCTGCAGAAGCTTTCCTGAGCCCTGCATGGACGGGTCGGGGCACCATGAAGGGTGAGGAAGAACACTGGCCGATGGCCGACGGTGATGACACACACTGTACGGAGGGTTGGGAAAGCCCTGGATCAGATAGGATGCTCCGGTGCCTAACATTAAAGGGCTGCACTGTTACATGGTTCGTGAAAGTGTTGTTACAGGTACTTACAGTACCTCACCAAATACATAATTAAACGATCAGTACTATGGACGTCTTCATGTCAACACAATCTGCACTTTGATTTAAAGTAAGACACTAGCAGCCTGCTGAGATTAAGGTTATAAAGATTTAGACAGTCAGACAAACTACACGTGATATGGAAACAGTGACTCCCACTATCACTACACTAAGAAGTGTAAAAGCGTTCCGGAAGGTTCCTGCCTGATCCAGGATTGCACACCTCTATAAACAATGTATGTATTTAACCAGTATACACTTCACTGCAATGTGTGGGTGCCACTCTACAGGGAGCCAGTCGTAATGTTCCATTCCTCTGTTGGTCAGCTCACATATGCTCAACATGCAGAGCTACTCAACACCACCCGAAATCCCAGACAGGAGCAAGTGCTTTTGACAGAGACGGCAAACATTCTTGCACATAGCCAGCATTTTGATAACATCCTTAACAATTTCCAAGTATAGTATCATGACAATCATATCATAACATCATGAGTAGAGCATTCACTTTTCTTTATTTCTTTATGTTTTTTTAACTCTGATTTCTTTGATACACTTTGGTGATTTTTCAAAAGAATTCACTTATTGTTTTGAGAACATTTATGAAGATGTGATAGGACAAGAAGTCCTGTATTGTATTGCATTTTTTTAAGCAGGTCCTCTAAGCTGGTTTCGTCTTCTTGTGCACCTACTGCATGTTTACATTTAAGATTCTGTGCAAAGTTGAAAATTGACATATGACTTGAGAAGACATTCAATCTATGTAAGTTTACTGGAGAAGTTCGGCAATCTTCATGTTGCAGTCAAACAATGAGTAAACTCCTTTAAAATAAGCAAAATAATCCTCCTCACAAACACACCAGAGATAATAAGCACACACTGACATGCTTACAGTATATAGCATCTCACACAAACACACGTCCAGTTACACGTAATAGTAAACAGTGAAAAAAACATAAATCAAAGTCTGGAATATTTTCCAGGATGCTTTCAACTCAGCATTGCTGTCAGGAGCGAGCCAGGCTAGCGCCCCCTAGTGCTTCAACTCAATTTCTCATTCAGCTCCACCGATGGTCAGGGAGCCGGCCGTAGGCTTTGGTTTGCGCCATCTCTGAGCTTGGACGGGCCAATCAGCGAACAGAGGGAAAACTGAAAGCAATGACGTTTTTCTCAAGCGGTGCGTTCCAATATGTAACATACGTCACGACCAAACAGTAGCAATTGGTTGAAGCAAAAGGTATCTGCCCATAGAGCAAACATATGCAGGTTGATAGGTTTCAGACACTTTGCACAAAGTGAAATGATATGAGAACATCTGATGCACCAGGCTAGTTAGGAGCCACTGCAACATATATGCAATATCCCAGAGCTGTAAGAATATCCCATTCACATAAAGTATGGCATTAACTATGGTAAACAAATAAACAAATGGCAATTTTAGACTCAAGGTTATTCATTTTGGTACTGAGTTTCTGTTCCTTTAAATCAACAATATTCAACTCCTGACAGCATTACTGAGTCTCAACGCTCGAGTCTCAACGCTCGAGCATTTTAGCAGCACTTCCTCATTAAGAAAACAAACAAAAACATTACTCTCTTATGGTACTATACAAACCCAAGGAGACAGACCTATTTTACAATAGTAGTGGTAGCATCATGAATAGAAATCAACATGAAAAATGCAAAAGAGCTTTTTTGTATCAGTGTTTTTACCTTACAACAAAACAAAAACCTATTTCAAAACTTCAAATGAAAATCTAGTCAACAGAGCTAAGCTTAATGACTAACCACATAGGATTTGGCTGTTGAAGAGTTGTTTGTCAGTGTCATAGCTTCTCTCTGGGTTATATTAAAAGCTGCTGCACATTTTTCATAGTTGCTTTGATCAGCACTGCTGTGTTTTAAGCTCCAAAATATATTAGGATATAGGAACTGAGCACCATTGAGAGTTTGGCTTTCATAGCAGGTATTAGTGTGACACCCATTGTGACCTCTACATTTTGGCACGCGTGAAACAATCTATTTCAGTGATTTGAAGCATGGGCTCTTGCCAGACAGCAGCCATTCATCAAAGTGAAATGAAACTAAAAAATAATTACTTGTTGATTTTTTTTTTCTTTCCTGAGCAACAACCTCTCTTTGCTATGGCATATGTCCTTATTTTCAGCATTCTTGTCCAGTACCAAGTTGCTCACAGACACTGGATGCATTCCGGACAGTTCTCATGACTGTCTGGCACAATGCTTGCATAGAGCAGGTGTTCTATGTTGACAGTCGGAGACCATCTATTCTGAGTGTAGTGGGACACAGACAACTTGTATTATCCAAAAACTCCTAAATCGGATAAAACGCACCGAAACCCTCCCACTTCAAAGTTTGTTAACAAAAGGGGGGTGGGGGGGGGGACAACTGATGCACAAAAATGTCTTTCAGTCCCTCATACTTTAAGAGTTATTTTTTAAGTGCAGTTTCATGTTTATTTATTTATTTTCCTGACCATAACTCTAATTTTAATCCTCCACATAGGGCTCATACATACCAGACCAAGTGGAGACAGGGGGGAATAAGGGCACAAGCTAACTAACTGCTCACGCAATTCATCAACTTATACAAGCCTTGACAGAAAAGAAATAATTCAAGCACTTTACAGGACTTGTGAGTAATGTTTCAGGAATCATCAAGCCCTGCATTTATGTGCATCAACAGATCTGGCTTAACTCTGTCGAGAAGTGTGTCCAATGTCCCTGGACAGAACGGAAATATTCCGCTAGCATGGCTCAACTAGCCCATTGTAAGCTCAGTCTTATGACATGCACATTAAACACATCTCATTCAAGGAAACGCTCTGCTGCATCTGATGACCAACACTGATGACAACATGCACCCATCAGTGTAACTCTTAGACACACTGTGGCCTCTGTACGCATTGAACAATGCCTCGCCACTGAACCCACAGTCCAGAATAAACAGGACTGTGGGTTCAGTGGCCAAGGTTCCCAGGGCCTTACACATTTCGTCACACTCTGTGTCCTCTCCAGCCTCGCTGCACTGTGTTATAAAGCATCTGTACATGTCCTTTACATGGTTATAATACACTCTTATAACACACACTAGTGTTATAAAGCGTCTGTATATGTCCTATACAAGGTTATAACACACACTTATAACACACACCAGCAATAACACACACAGCAAGACAGAGTGTGTCAAAGGCCTCAGTGTTGACCTTACCAATAGTCAGCACAGCTTTTTACAGTTAGTAGCTGTGTATATTTTACATTATATATGTGTATTTATATAGCATATATACAACCTTATTTACAGTTTACACAGCGTGCGCTCCAGCGACGTGCTGGCATAAGCTGCCATATGC
Organism: Tenualosa thibaudeaui; assembly: GCA_027481765.1. Lineage (NCBI taxonomy): Eukaryota > Metazoa > Chordata > Actinopteri > Clupeiformes > Clupeidae > Tenualosa > Tenualosa thibaudeaui. The sequence goes on along the minus strand of JAIFZK010000019.1, from coordinate 1,637,761 downwards.
ACTGGGCACAATATGACAGCTGGATAATGAGGTGCTTGTAGATTGAACTGTAAATGAACAGCTAAGCTAACAGGTTTTTTGCCTACTGTGTCAGATGTCTATGAGTCTGAGATGTTGCTAAGACGCCGCCAATAATGGCTTGTGAAACTAGCATGTATGTGCTTTTAGTGATGTGGTTTTGGGCTTGGGTTGTTTGTCATAGTCTATTAGTATCAAGCTTTGGACAGCATAAGAAATATTAACTTTTAAATTAAGCAGGAGAATCCATGCTTTCAGCAAAATCCCAAGTCTTTCAGTGCTGAATTGTGAAGCAATTTGTGAGTTTGACCTGTTTCACAACATGCTTCAAACTATGCACAATGTGATACAAACCATAACCATGTTTGTTTATGATGGGAGCTATTATTTCAAGTCATTGGCATAAACCCTTGCAACTGGATATAGGCCGGTTGTCTCTAAGCCGGCCAGCAGAGGGAAGTCTCTGCTAAGACGCCACATACCACATATATACTTTTGTGTATGCAACTTCAGAGTCGTCATAGATAAAGATATGAATCATTATTTTCACAGATGATATTTCTCAGTCCATGCTTGTACTTTCCTGCCAAAACAAAAACAAAGTGACCTGCCCTTCAAAAGTTGAGTGTGTGCACATTCCTCCTGAGCACATGGGCCATGTGGTAACCACTGGAAGACAAGCCAGAGAATGGTCCTGATGAGAGGGATCCTAATGAGTGGGTGTGGGCTGAGGATGGGTGGAATCTTGTCTGCTTCTCTTGGTCATGCCTTGCTGACGAATGAGTATTATCTGCCAGAGGAGTCGACCGGCGGAGCCACAGCCCTCTCTGCATCCTCAAGGCCCTCCTCCGCGTGGCCTCCAGCAACTCCAGGGACCGGAGGAGGAGATTTACTGTGATGGCAGGGAAGAGGGTAGAGAGATGAGGAGATGCAGAGAGAACGAGATGCTGAGAGACAGAAGCACAGAGCAAAGAGACTAACACTGAGAGACAGAAGCACAGAGCAAAGAGACTAACACTGAGAGAGAGAGAGAAGCACAGAGCAAAGACACCAACACTGAGAGACAGAAGCACAGAGCAAAGAGACTAACACTGAGAGACAGAAGCACAGAGGAAAGAGACCAACACTGAGAGACAGAAGCACAGAGCAAAGAGACCAACACTGAGAGAGAGAGAGAGAGAGAGAGAGAGAGAGAAGCACAGAGCAAAGAGACTAACACTGAGAGACAGAAGCACAGAGGAAAGAGACTAACACTGAGAGAGAGAGAGAAGCACAGAGCAAAGAGACTAACACTGAGAGAGAGAAGCACGGAGCAAAGAGACTAACACTGAGAGAGAGAGAGAAGCACAGAGCAAAGAGACTAACACTGAGAGAGAGAAGCACAGAGCAAAGAGACTAACACTGAGAGAGAGAAGCACAGAGCAAAGAGACTAACACTGAGAGAGAGAGAGAGAGAGAAACACAGAGCAAAGAGACTAACACTGAGAGAGAGAGAGAAGCACACAGCAAAGAGACTAACACTGAGAGAAAGAAGCACAGAGCAAAGAGACTAACACTGAGAGAAAGAAGCACAGAGCAAAGAGACTAACACTGAGAGAGAGAGAGAGAAGCACAGAGCAAAGAGACTAACTGAGACTAACTGAGAGAGAGAGAGAGAGAAAGAGAGAAGCACCGAGCAAATAGACTAACTGAGACTAACTGAGAGAGAGAGAGAAGCACAGAGCAAAGAGACTAACACTGAGAGAGAAGCACAGAGCAAAGAGACTAACACTGAGAGAGAGAAGCACCGAGCAAAGAGACTAACACTGAGAGAGAGAGAGAAGCACCGAGCAAAGAGACTAACACTGAGAGAGAGAGAGAAGCACAGAGCAAAGAGACTAACACTGAGAGAAAGAGAAGGACCGAGCAAAGAAACTAACATTGAGAGAGAGAGAGAAACACAGAGCAAAGAGACTAACACTGAGAGAGAGAGAGAGAGAAGCACCGAGCAAAGAGACTTACACTGAGAGAAAAGCACAGAGCAAAGAGACTAACACTGAGAGAGAGAAGCACCGAGCAAAGAGACTAACACTGAGAGAGAGAGAGAAGCACCGAGCAAAGAGACTAACACTGTGAGAGAGAGAGAAGCACAGAGCAAAGAGACTAACACTGAGAGAAAGAGAAGGACCGAGCAAAGAAACTAACATTGAGAGAGAGAAACACAGAGCAAAGAGACTAACACTGAGAGAGAGAGAGAGAGAAGCACCGAGCAAAGAGACTAACACTGAGAGAGAGAGTGAAGCACAGAGCAAAGAGACTAACACTGAGAGAAAGAGAAGGACCGAGCAAAGAAACTAACATTGAGAGAGAGAAACACAGAGCAAAGAGACTAACACTGAGAGAGAGAGAGAGAGAAGCACCGAGCAAAGAGACTAACACTGAGAGAGAGAGAGAGAGAGAAGCACAGAGCAAAGAGACTAACACTGAGAGAGAGAGAGAGAAGCACAGAGCAGACTAATACTGAGAGAGAGAGAAGCACTGAGACAGAAGCACAGAGCAAAGAGACCAACACTGAGAGAGAGAGAGAGAAGCACAGAGCAAAGAGACTAGCACTGAGAGACAGAAAAGTTTTGAAAGTTTTGAAAGTTTAGTTTGCCATTTTTACAGAGCGCTTCTATTCAAATAATACACTGATCAGTTTTTCTCTTTCATTGATCTAATCCTCTAATAATACAATTTCACTACATTCACTACATGTCTTACATTAGTATTTCAATGTCACAAATAAACACATTAATCCTTAATCCTTGATAAGGTCCTTCATACACATATCCACTTATGGCTAAAATGTCTTCCCATGCAAGAGTGGTATAAAGATAGAGAGAGACAGAGAAAGAAACAGTTATACTGACAGACAGGCAAACAGAAGGACATGCAACACAGACGGCAAAAGAGAGAGAGAGACACACCTGTCTCCAGACTGGGTGATGAGTCTCCTGCAGGTCTCCATCTGTACGTCCAGTCCCCGCTTCATGCTACACATCTCCATGTACTCGTGCAGGTGTCTGTTCATGTCCGACTTAGCTGTGGCTAACTCCAGCTAGACAGGGAAGAGGTTATGACTCATGTGGGCTCCCTTGTCATGCTAAAATCCTTTCAAATATTTCACAATGGCGTCTGTAAAAATCTCTCCGATAACAGACAAGATGAGAATAAAGAAAACTGAGTAGGTTCTGTTTCTGCATTTAACATTGAGTATGTGCCTTTAGGCAACATTTACACTCATAATACACCATTCCACACACACACACACACACACACACACACACTCAGAGTTCTGACATATAATTACTATATATAAGTAGATTATGGCAACGGAGGGAACATGCCTGGGACTCAAGAATATGTTCAAATAGAAATGCATATATATACACAGGCACACATAAAGAAAACGAGAGAATGAGAGACAGTGAAGCGGAGAGACAGACAGAGAGAGAGAGAGAGAGAGAGAAAGAGTGCAGTCGCCATGGTGTCTCACCTCAATCTGGTCTATGGTCTCCTGATACTCTTTCTCTCTGGATTTGAACAAGCATTCAGTGTCTTTAATTACCTTCTCCAAGCACTCCTCCTGCTGCGAGTGAGAGAATAGTCAAACACACACACACACACACAAATCCAAAGCAAATCAACACCAAAATAAAGTCCCAAATAGACTGCCGATAATCATGACCTTGTGTATGCGTGTCTGTGTGTGTGTACATACAAAAAAAAGTCTTGGCTCAGATTAAGGCAGACATGACTCAGATTACCAAATTACCAAATATACTCCCTGAGGTCATATAGCACAATATAACAAGTGATAACGCATAATCTAGGCACTCTTTCAGCATGAGGTGGTGTGTGGCTGTGATGCAGAGCACAAAATATGTCTGTTTTCCCTTATTAGATTTCAGGGCAGGAATGAAAAAAAAAAAAAAAAAAAAACTCAGACTAGGGGAGACAAGAGTCCACTTTGTAAGCATTCCATCTGACTCAGAGCTATAATAGAGCGGCATGCAATATGACTCTGAATGACCCTTTTATTTCTGCCCAAACCCTGTTTTGGCCAGCAAGCGAGTCCAAGTGCCTCTTTATTTTGCAGATGCTCTCAAGGGCACATGTTAATCTGCCATTCAGGCCCACATGGCTTATGTTATTAACAGACAATTGAATGGAGTGTGCTCTCTGTCTGAGAGGTGAGGTCAGTCATGAGCTGGGTGGAGCTAGAGAAAATGTGAGATGGAAAGATGCAAAGGAAAGAAAGAGAGCAAGCAAGAGACGAAAAAAAGAGAGAGGGATAAAGAATAAAGAGTGTAGGCGGCTGTCATGAACTCTCAGGAGGGCAGATGCATGAAGCTGCTTCTGACAAGGATTTTGATTTTGTACCAGCCTGCCCCAAACCACCACCACCACCACCCTGACAATCACCATCTTAACTGCCCTTTAATGGTTTTCCTTAATCTCAGCAGGACGACAGTAAAGCCTCATAAAAGCCCTGAGCAATCACAAGGGACACTAGACTATAAGACCTGGATTTCTGAACACTCCTCTACACATCAGCAATCCATAGCAGGGGAGCCTGGAGTACATGCTGTTCAATTTTCAGCCGCTCTACTAGGCTACCAAACAGCCTAGCCAACTGTGCAGCTAGTGCCCTGGTCGCATCTGGTATTATGATGGATCTCATGCTAAGTGTTTATGCACTCAGAGACGATTATTGATCCAATCATGCACAAAAATAGAATTGTTGGTGGTTCAGAACACACTGTATCCCATTAAAGACCAATGGACAACATAAAAGTTAAGGACGCTTTTGAAGCGACAGTTATAGAAGAAACAAAAGACAACCTTTTTGATTTGCCCAGACAAAGGCTCTGGTTGAAATGTTTAGACATATATTTCACAAGCACTCCTTAAAAACTGAATGTGTTTCTGTCTGACCAGTAAACACCTTTGCTTAATCAAAGTAACACACCAGGATGCAACCTGTTTGGTGAGAACTGCAGCTTGTGTTGCATATTGTGGCCAACATCTGTGAAGGCCCTCCTTCACTGTACAGCATGCATTGCCAGTTGTCCACAACTAATAAACACGACTGCCCAGCCCCAATACCCCAATATAGCTGGAAGTAACAGCAACAACATCTCAGTCCTGTTTTAGGCAGCTTTGTGAAGTATGCAGTATGTGTAGTGTGCAGTACGTTCAACAGTGATTTCAACAATGACACATCAGTGCTGATAGATTCATGTTCAATTCAAGTCAATTGACCTTCACTTTCCCAACTGACTGCCCTGGGTATATGTACCTCGCCCTGTGGGTGTGAGTCGGCTGGCAAGGTGCATCCTGGGAAATCCTCCCACAGAAGAAGGGTTTCCTCAGTCTCCTCCCAGGCCAGACTGTCACAATCATCTTCAAACTCACACTCCCTCCTGTCAAACAAACACATACGCACATCATTGTGATAGACTGTGGCTCACACACATGTAACCTGCAGACCACAGCACCATGGTGCACCATGAGGTCTTCACACAGGATGCCACCTCAGGATGCTAACAGCTAAAAACTGTGAAATTTATGATCAGTATACTTACAGCTGACACAGCATCCTCTGCATTTCCTCATTTATCTGATTGGCTGAGGCGCTGCAGATGTCATCATCCTTTGCTCCACCCCCATCGCTATCTGATGTGCTCATTGGCTCATCTGTCTCACTGCTGCTGACTGGTTGAGAGGTTTGCTTCCGAGCTCGACAGTTGATGGGCTGACTGCTGGGCACCTGGTCAAATTTTGGAAAAGGACCGAAAAAATGTAAACAAACAAAATCTATAATTTCACCGCACTGAAAAAACAACCTCAACGAGTTTAACAGCCAGTTGAGAATGTCATACAGTTTTCAGAAAGAAAGAAAATGCAAGCTAAACAGATAGAAGGAGACAGCTTTGTGCTGAGGTCAGAAAACACTTGTACCTAATAAGGCACTTGCACCTAATGAGGGAGGGCAAACTAACATGGACAAAAAACGCATGACAGCATAGTGCCAACCAGAGGCAGCCTGGTGGACCAGACTCACTTTACTTCACTTTGAGGAGTGGATACTCTCAATAGGCATACATTTACTACATGATGGGCGGGCACTCTGTATAAACTTTAAACATCTTAGTTCTGCCTTTAATTTTTGTTTGCTGATTGCATGCTAAAAAATTTTGTTGTGAAACCCAAGGTTTTTGGAGAGTACTCTGACTAGTACTGTAGTGAAATGCAATATTAATATATATAATAATTAGGTGTCGCTAGCTAGCCTGGTTTACCTGATGGGCCAAATTGTGCATGCAGTGTGCAGACCCAGTACCTGGAACATATTGATCATGTCCTCACAGTTCCTCTGCTGGGCCACATCGCACAGACGAGCTGTGATGTCGATGCGACGGCAGATGTCCATGTCTACCTTCATGGCCTTCTCCTGGATCTTGCTCTCCAAGTCAGACAGATTCTAAAGCAGAAATAAACACACACTCTAGTATAAATACGCTGTTTGTCAAATTCAGTGTGTTTGATCCTTGCAGTTGTTTGGTCTGGCTGTCTGGTGTGTTTAGTCTATGTGCTCATACACTGATCAGGCATGGGAAGATGGGAAGCAAACATTATGAACTACAGACAGTTTTAACAGTAAAAACAAAAGCGTGAAAATGCTTGAACATTCTGTTTTGTTCCCAAATTCCCAAGGGCATTTTGAATTGACGGCTGATTGAATCGAATGAATGAATTCACAAAAGACAAAGAATTATGTGATAACTGTATCAGTACAAAAGCAAATGTTGCTAGAGAAGACAGCAGTATTAGTAGTATATTTACATGTATGCATTTTGCAGATGCTGTTATCTTTTTATCTTACTAATATTATTTTGCTTAACTAAGAAGAGGATTAACATTCAATCTACAACACAATTACCCTAACCTTACTAACAGGAAATTGGGGGAGAGTGGGGGGATCATTGTATATGGTGTATTCCAGGGAGTAAGAAGTTTCGGGCCGAGAGATCAGGGTCTTCTGGAACTTCTTAAAGGTGGAGAGGCCATGTGTTGCTATGGTAGCACTTCCACCAGCATGTAACAACATGAGAACTGTCTGGATTGACCTTTGACCTGTGTAGGCCAACATTAGTGCTTTGAATTTGATATGGGCAGCTAAGGGTAGCCAGTGGAGCTCAATGAACAGAGGTGTGACATGCTCTTTTGACTGTTTAAAAACCAGCAGCTGCATTCTGGATCATCTGTAGTGGTCTCACAGCACAGCCTAGAAGACCTGTTTGGAGGGCATTGCAATAGTGAAGCTGAGAGATAACCAAGGTGTGTACCAGATCGTGATCAGCAAAGGTCAGATCAGCAATCACGACTCCCAGGTATTCGCAACCTTGGTAGGAGCAACACATAGCGAGTCTATCGTAATGCTGATGAGGTGATTGGTTTGCTTGTCTAGGTGAACCAGTAGTTACGTTTTGGAGAAATTTAATTGGAGGTGATGTTCTTTCATCCATGCAGATATGTCAGAAAGACTGTCAGAGATATGTGTTGACACTGTGGAGTCACCAGGAGGAAAGGACAGATAGAGCTGGGTCTCATCTGCATTGCAGTATTCGGTATAGAAAGTTATGGAAAAAGTGGAAATTCAAAAGCAAGAGCAGAAAGCTCATGTTTGGTTTGTTGTGCAAAAAGCAGATTAAGTTCAAAATGCCAAGGATTAAATAACAACACAGTAAACACACATGAAAAGTCTCACAGATAAAGATGTGAGTCTACGGGGGGGAGTCCCAAGGGTGTCAGACTAGTGCCAATAACTGACACGAAGATTAAAGCATTAAACACAAACAGTTCTGGGAATTTCAGCATGACCATTTGGAAAATGAGTTCTGAGAATAAATAAAGTATAGACTGTGTATGCTCACAGGGAGACAGAGAGGGGGCTAACAGAGACCAATTGTCTGAAAGGAAGGACACACACACACACACACACACACACACACACAATGCACTAACAAATCCATCTTTTCAAATATTTATGTAAGACATGCATGTTGATAGAGCCATGCTATTGATCAGTGGACCACACTGATGAGCACTCACATGCTAAATTGAAGTCAGACGGAGATCATCAACTGTATACACATTCTTATGTGTAAAGGGGGGATCATTCTATTCAAATATTGTACATGCTCTAATACTTCAATACTGCAATTAAAAATACATCTTTGACATTTCAAGGCATCAGGGTCTTTATGTATACACACTACAGCCAGAACAAATAACTCAACTCTTGATTCAACCACAAAAAGTCAAACAGGCAAATGTAGGAATGTCTGACATTACTACGCATAAACACTGTGACACAGTTACAGTTGCAGTCACAGTCACAACAAGCCAAGTGCCAAATGGTGACACAAAAGCTGTGTGTGTGTGTGTAAAGCTAATAGAGGATGGATCACCTTTAAGACTGCTAGAGAGGTGTGTGTGTGTGTGTGTGTGTGTAAAGCTAGTAGTGGATGCTCAGAGAGACTCACATTGCTCATTAGGCCCTTGAAGAGGACTAGCTCGGCCTTCAGCTGCTGGACCCTGAGCGCCAGCTCATCCTGGCACACTTCACTCTCCTGCAGGTCCTGTGGGCATTACAGAGGGCATGTTGGGCATTACAGAGGGAACGTGACTCTATGGGACACAGACATGACTGCTAACGTACACAAAAATAAAGTTCTTTGAATTACTGAAGTGAAGTTAATACCACCCCAGCTGTAAGGTGTCTGAGGAAGGGAGGAAGAACATAACCTCCTGTGCATGACTAGCCTTCATCAACTAATAAGTAAGGCTCACACTTATGGATGGAGGTTGGGGTGGTGGGCCACCTGTTTTAGAGGCTGAAATTCAGTCGGCATGATGAGAAAAGTACTGTGTGTTTCATGTCCTTCATATGCAGTAAGCAGTAAGGCTCTAAAAACATGAACCCATCGAAAAAGTCATTTTCATTCTAAACACTAGACTAAAGCATTGTTGTCTGTGCCAAGAGATGATCTACAGAGTTATTTCCATGGGCTGACAGTCTGATAGCTGATAGCAGGCGTCGGCGCCTCAGGATTCTGTAACCTGAAATGCTACACTTATTTTCAGTTTCTTGGTATAATGCAGAAATTTAAGACTGAAGCAGTAAACCCCAAAATCTCTTTCCCCCAAGGAACTCCCTCTTTGTTCAAGAATGTATCATCATACTTAAAATAGAATGTTTTCTCTGCTTTATAGATGAGAATCTATCTGCTTATGCATTTATATCTGAGAAACATTCAGAGTTTAATTCCCAACTACATCCACAAAAAAGAAATACTCTTCCAGTGAGGATAGCATAACACTACTCATTTGGTTGCACTTCCTCTATATGCCCAAGCCTTATAATCTTTTCCCAAACAGTTTCCAAAGGTTAAAACTGCCTCTAGAGCTACCCTGAATCAGTGAAGTTGCTCTCACCCAAGGCTGTACACAACAGCAGACTAATGCAGGCTCAGGACACTTTATCCCCTCAACTGATTCAGCCCAGAGGTCTGGAAGTCCCGAACCCAGGCCTAAAAAAACCTCTCTGCTCTGTTCTTTAGCAATGTTACATCAGTGGTAAGTGGCCCTAAGCTGTGAACATAGGGGCACTGGAGTTAATCAGATTCAGAGCAGGCACAGCTCAGCAAAGTGTGCCAAAAGTCCCATGATGGAGGCACTCTGCAGAGTAGCCAACAGGGTGGAGGCCACTGCACCAAACAGCTTAATTACTGGTACACATGAATAAAAAAGTGTCTGTGAGTGTCGGTGGGTGTGTCTGAGGGGTGATTCTGAGCTTGTTTGAGAAAGGAATGTTTGACTTGGTACCTCCTGAAGATCACAGATTCTTTGTTGAAGATCCACCCGCATGGTGTACTCCTCCTCCCATCTAAGAACAAATAAACATTTCAGCATGAGAAAACTCTTGGGTACAGTAAGAAACAATGTGGATGTGAAACTGTGACACCTGGACCCCTATCCTGACCCTTACATTAACTATTGGTAAGCATCTTATTAGCTGCTGGATTGCTAATGCTATATAAACTAACTGTAATGGCACAACTTCCAGTCGGATTTTTGAAGCCACCATAGTTTCATCAACACAGCAAGAGCAAGTATGCTTGCACTGTGTATCTAAATGTCCATCACTTAGAGAGAGCATGTGATAGAACAGAAGGAAGAGAGAGAAAGCTGGACTATGGCACATAAGTCAGTCAACTAGAACCACTCAACTCAGCTTGCTGAACACGACTTTCAAATGCTCTGCATTCTGGAGTACAGTAGCTTCATTCAAAGCTGAGCCTACAGCACCAAGAACCCAGCACCATCTCTTCACGGCACGCTGCACCCTTATGTAATGCCTGCTTCACATTCAGCGAGTCACAGCGAGTTTCCTAAGCTCATTAGGAGGAGTTCATAGCATGACAGAGGTAGGTCAAGGCAACCTATTTACTAACACCACTGAGCTGACAACTACCAACCTCAGAGGAGATAAAGGTGAAGAAAAAAGAAAAAACAAACAAACAGGAGAAATGACATTAGTGTAAGAAAGGAGGAAAGGAAAGAGACAAGAGAGAGACACAAGAGAGCAAAATATAGGGGATATGAGAGAGCACTTTACCACCCATCTATTCGATCAGTTGAACCATGACATCACCAGGTCACTGAAACAAATTCCATATGACAGTATACCTTCTGTTAGACCCACATGCAGTACAAGTACAACTTAAAATGGAATGAAACAGACCAGAAATATGTAGAGAGAGAAAGAGAGGCCAAGAGAAAGAGAGAGGGAGAGAGAAAGAGAGAGGGAGAGGAAGAGATGGTGCGCTGTGGAGCCACCAGCAGGTAGCAAGGGTAGCAAAAGCTGTGCTGCAATGCAGATACAGTGTGGTGGTGACACGCTGATGCACACAGGAGGCAAGGCCAGGCTGGGAGGAGGATGGCTGTCAGAGAGGGGAGGGGTGGAGGAGGGGAAAACAAGCACAAGCAGTGGTGGAATGAGAGGTGGGGGTGGGGAGGGGGTCCAGCAAAGAGCATAGACAACAGAGAAATAGTGCAAAATGTGCATAAAAATGTGCAAAAAAATATGCATAACAGAGAGACAGGACACAAAGAAGCAAGAGAAAGAGAAAGGAACAGGGTGACTATAAAGAAAGAAAGAAAGAGAGAGAGAGAGAGAGAGAGGGAGAGAGAGTAAAGAGAGACAGCCAGAGATGAAAAGAGAGATGGGTAAAAACTCTCCACATAAAGAGCTGTTTGTACTGACTCATTTCTAACGTGCTATGCTCAGCAGGAATGAGACTATAAATAACACACCTACGTGTCCTACAGGAAAACTATAGCGAAACTGTCATTGGACAACAGGCCTGGACTCATCACATAGGCTAGAGGACTGTATTCATCCAACAAGTCTCATCAATCACCTCAGAGAGATATCAAAGATGCATCCCCTACAGTCACGCTCAAACTACCATTCTTCTTTTCCCGTCACTGCTATACCTTTCTCCCTGCACTCTATAGAAGAATTTTAAACTGATAGGTTTCCAAAACTCTTAAAGTAATTAAAAGTCAAACTTAATTCAAATCATTTTGTATGTAATTGAGGTCCATGAACGACGCAAACTGTAATGCTAAGTAAATGCTCATCTCTTTCCCATCAGTGTTCAGTCATAAAGTAGATAGGATGAACTAAGCGTTTAAGTTTACACATCTAAAATAGGTAAAGGGTTACAAAAACGCTAACTCATGCTTGACGTGACTCTGATCTGAAGGACATTAGTGATGCAACTGTGAGCAAGAGCAAGCTGAAAAGCGCAGCTGTTTATTTCTAATGATAGCATATCAATGTCAGCTGCCGGTGCCTGCATGCCTTTCTGACATACTCATAACCTAATGGTTGAAGGTAGTCTTCTGTAATTGGGGCAGCTAGGGAGTTGTAATAGAGAACACTAAATCAAATCAGATATTTTAGTAGGCCTGAGTAATCACAGCGAGCTATTTTGTTTTATCATTCTGCAGACCCCAACAGTAATGAAATACAATCGTAACCAGAAAATGCTACAAGCCCTCTCTGGCCGAAACAAATAGCCTATTAGCCTCGTCCAACTAACCGTTAATCTGGTCCTTTAAAAAACACAGAAGGCTAACAGTTAGCTAATTCGAGTGTCTGCGGTAGCGGAATTTCCGACGTTTCATTCCAGCACTGCGTGAGCGGACAGCGCTCTGGGGCCGGCTTTGCTGCCTGTGCCTTGACCAAGACACATGACAAGTTTCTGCTGAGTTCGCTGCGGCAGCGGTAGCGCTTTGACTGGTCTGCAAATGCTAAGTGTTTACAGCAAGACCTACAGCCTACAAATCGATCGCTGGATAGGCCCTGCACTGTACCACGTTGCTGACCGGCCCATTTCATTCTTGAGTGCAACCTAGTTTTAATACAGGTTTAACACATTTACCTGCGTTTGTACTCATCCCTCTCACGTTTCACCTTTCCCAGGACATTGTAGAGTGCCCGTATCTCTGGTGTGATAGTATCTATCTGGACACCAACCCCATCGGGGTGAACCCATGACACACCAGGACTGGTCACCCTTGTTTCCATACCCGATCCAAGTTTGCGGGTGTGATTATATGACCAAATTGTGCCTGGCAGAAATCTTGGTGGAGGATTTGGTGAGGTCCCAGTCTGCATACTAACGCTGCTGACATTAGGCGCGTTGTTGGAGTTGTTGGTGTTTGCGGAGGCCTCGGTCGGAGTTGACAGACTGACAGTGATGGTCGGATTTGCGTTCGAATTAGTATCCACAGTGTTTGAAGTTGATGTTTCATCTTCACATTTATTAGTTTCCAGTTTTAGCACAGAAGTGAGAGGCGGCGTAAACAAACTAGTCGGGCGTTTAACGACATTGTTGGTGTTTAGAAAAGGGAGGGATCCAGGTCTTACTGGGATAGTCCCAACGAACCCAGTCTGAACACCAATCTCCCTCGTATGTCCCCTTCTATCGTCGCCACATCCGTTGTCACCAGTGTTATTTTCAAGTGCTTGTTGTAATTGTTTCTCCAAAATCTTATTTCGCCTCTCTAGTTCGTGAACCTTGGCTAGAAAACAGCGGAAACGCAAATTGAGGGTCTTTAGGACACTTATGTTGGATCCCAGGTCGTTTCTTAAGGCCATAGCTGCAGGAGGTTGCGCTGCTGTGCGGTACAAAGAACTGTTGAGATGCAGGTACGCCAAACCTGACTGGGAGGATGCCGTCAGCTCTGGCCCGGAAAAAGAGATGTTCTCTAGACCCAGCCCTGATTGTTCTCCGATGATGACGGACGGATCTGGACTTCCCAGAACAGCTTCGGGCAAAAGGCCCGATGGCGAATCCGGATGACCGGTTCCCTCTTGGTTTTGTTGCTGTTGTTGGAGAAGCGCGTTCGCCCCCAACAAAGGATTCATGCTATTGTACAACCTAAAGCGCTGCAGATCTGGCATGAACACTGGCTATGAGGAACACCGCGAGTAAATAAATTAAGATCCAGCAATGTGCCCTAGCTACCCCAATGCTGTCTATATAGTTTAACGCCGATAAGATAGGTATTGTTTACATTTCAAGTGATTACATAAGGAGCCAAGGTAATTGCCTTACTGGTTTGTCGTCTGAAGAGGTTTGCAACCATTCAGTATTAGCCTTAGGCTATTCGCTTACTGTGGGTTTATAAATAGCCTAGTAGAATAGCTATTACAATGTCATAATAACCGAGAAAAGTAAATCCAGAAAGCGGTTTTGCAAAGCATCCATAATAATAAGAACCAAACGGCACTATTTCTGAGCAACGACTCAATGAAATCAAAATAGACTGCTCTGCTGTGTGTGCGGCTGCCTTGAACTGAAACGAAGAAAGCTGGGTGGACGCACGGGTGAATGCAGCATGTGGGGACTTCCCGTAAAGACCGAAGTAGAAGGCACGTGTTTATTTTAATTGACCATTGTGGGGTTATTTTCTCTTTTATGTTTAATTCCAATACTGAAGTAAACACAGTGGTCAGAAAATGTGAAAAACAAATAGTGAATTTTCTTATCTACTTCCAGGCGACATTACCTTGGCTAGGTAGCCTTCAGATTTACGGTAGTACATTCTTGGTGGTTACGTCATAGTCCCGAAAAGTCTTGAAGCCAAAGCGCAATTCAGCTAACAGCCTAAAGCAGTGGTTTCAAGATTCAAGATTGCCTTTATTGCATCACATTATAATAGTATAAAAGGGTAAAATTCTTGTGTTTTTGCTCCTCAAAAAATAAATAGTAAATAATTTGTATGGGGTGGATGAGTTCTATTTGGTACATTACATGAATGTATAACTCTCATGTCTCAAAAAAAGTTCTTAAAGATCTTAAACTATTACCAATACAACACTGCATGGTCATGTACCAATATAAGTTCATGTTTTGTTTATGCAGCAATAATTTAAAAAATATTAAGCTGTCCGTGGTGCAGGGAGTACTCGTTAGGATATAGAATGTGTCAGGGGGGTACACTGCAGTTCAAAGTTTGGGTACCATTGGTCTAAAGCATAAGCCATTATCCATAAAAGAGCTAAGAGAAGACTTTTTTGGTTTTTTTTTTTTGGTCAGTGTTTCAGTAAATCCTTGCCATTGTTTAGCCTCTGTATTATTGGCATTATAGACAAAATCACTTGCCTTTTCTTTTGATTTACCATTTATTGTTTTATTTTTTTGCCATTTCTGCTATATATATATATATATATATATATATATATATATATATATATATATATATATAGTTTGTGTATATTGTACGCTGTAAACAGGTTTAATTTTCATAGGCTACTGAAAACTGCATCAGGACCAACATTTTAAAAACAATACAATGATTCACTGACACATTCACTGATATTCACCAGAAGACACAGGGTCACATTAAAAACTGAGGTATTCTAAATGAAGAGTCGCTAAAGCAAACTAGGACAGTTGGCAGTAATATAGGTCCCAGGTGTCCAGTATCAAGGCAAACATAGAACAACACTATCATACATAGAACAACACTGTCATACATCGTTCTTGTCGTTTGTCATCACAGATGATTGTCCACGGAAGATTTCCAGACAGGTTATACAGCATGACAGCCAATTCTAGATATAGGCTACTTATTCATCTAAATAGTCATCTAATCTAATGTGCACATACACAAGACAGCCTAATGCATTGACAGCACTGAAAGTGAAGAATGACAAAGTGGACACCTAATTGTAAAGTCTTTGGAAACAGAGTTCACCTACTTAAAGTCTACAGATACATGACATTCAATCAAGATTCGTAAAATATACACTTCTCTCCATAAAGCGCTTCATATAAGAATAAATCTATTTTTTTAACACATTTCTTCCATGATCATCATAATCATCATCAAGTTAGCAGACTGCTGGAGGTGGACTCTCCCTTCTCCCTCACAGGCTCTCTGCCCCCCTTGCTTCCTTCGTTCCTCTCCATGTTGATCTGGGTGTCCAATGTGGCTGCGTCCAGGGCAGCCCAGTCACTGCACCCGCTGCCATGCAAGGAGCCGCGGGGGCTCTTTTCACTCCCAGGATTCTGCTGCTTCTTTTTCCCGTGGTCTCCGTGAGTCAGGATGTTTGAGGAGCTCTTCCTCTTCCAACTGTGGCAGTAAGAGAGGCTGATGCTGCTACGGTTGCCTGCAAAGAAAGTGCACACACACACACACACACACACACACACAGACAATTGAACATGCACACACACAAAACACACACTTGGTCTGAAAGTCAAATTCTAAATGATGAGTAACTCATGGAAGGTAATTAATTAAATTAAGTAAAGTAAAAAGATGTGTCTTTTAAACTTCTGTAAACATCTTTTTAAAATGTCTAACCTGTCAGAAGAGCGTATCAAATAAGATATAAACATCAAAGGGTACTGAGGCTTAAAAATTGTAAATGGATGTAAAGGTGGGAGGTTTAACAAAAGAAGGGAAGGGGTGAGGTTACTCGGGAAGTAAAGTGAATAAAGTGTATGCTGACCCCTCCGAATGTCTGTGAAGACAAATCACATGTGAGTACTGGCATTTACATTTACATTTACATTTACTGGCACAGGTAAATATGGACTGTCATGCCTGTCTGTCAGTGTCACCCGGTCTCTTCCTGATCACTTGCCCCTCCCACTCAATCGTGTCTCTCTGGCTCAATCATTACTGTTGTCTGTCTTGTATTTAAACCCCTGTCTTCCAGTGTTCCCTGTCAGACCGTCTGCGAACCTACTGCTACTCACGCAAGGCAAGCATTCAAGACCCTGACTCCTTCTCCTGCTTCCGAATCCCGTTTCCCGAATATCCTGTGTTTCTGTCGCCTGTCTGTTCCTGTGCACTTGTCCTGTTTCCCTGCCTGCCCCCTCTGTTTTCTGTGATCTGCCTGATTGCTTCTCGTTGACCTCGGACCGATTGACCTCCGCTCTGCTCTCCTGCCCCTAGTACCGACCTCCGCCTGTCCATGGTAAACGTTCTTCTGCTCCGGCTTTTGACCTCCGCCTGTCCCCAACTCACGCTTTGATCTCCTGCCCCGGCTCCTGACCCGCTGCCTGCCCTTGACTCACGCTCTGCTCCCCAGCCCTGGTTAACCGACTCGCCACTCGAAGAGCATCCACACACTCCCTTTCCCCGTTTCCCTAAATAAACTGTATTTGACGTGACGCATTTGGGTCTGACTCGCTCTGTTCCCGTGACATGGACATCACCAGAATCCTGTGGAATGTTTTAACATTCCTGCCTGCTAATATCGAAAGACTTCCAAATGCAAGCGTGGTTCAAATAGTAGCTCAGTGGCTGAAATACACTGTGTTATGCCCATAAACTCCTGCAGTCAGCTAGTCATGTGGTAGCAAGGTGGTTTTAAACAGATAGTTCTGGTCACAAAAGTTATGGTGGCTAAATTTGTGTATTATTTGGCAATCATTCAACTAGAGGTAATATAATTCTTGGTGGGGAATTGTTATCTATGAATACTACATTTAGCTACATTACTAGTTGTTGTGTCTTTGTTTACAGAAACTATGCCAGGTTAATGAGTTAATCGTTTAGAAACGCAATAAGCCACACCCACTCACTCACAAACACACACACACACACACTCACAAACACACACACCTTACCCACCATACTTTAAGTTGCTTTGGAGATGATGCATGCCAAGCATCTTACCTAGGAGAAGATTACTGGGTATCTTATGATACATCAGCGTTATTGTTAGTGTGTAATGAATTGTATGTTGCAAGCCTGTGTGTATCAGTGGGCACATTTACCTTCAGAATCACTATCCTCTCTTCCTCTTCTACTTGTTCTGTCTCTTTCCAAGCCTCTTCCACAGAACATGTAGTACACCTTTGACCTGAATTCACGGTTCATGATCTGATAGATAAAGGGGTTGACCATGCAGTGGGATTTGGCAAACATAGCTGGGATCAGCGTCACCTCTGGGGGCAGACTGGACACGGCCCGAGTGCTCTGTGTCCCCTGAACTGAACCAGAACCCACAGAACCCACAGGGTTGGAGCCCGGCCCGAAACTGGAGTGCAGAGTACCATTAGTCAACATGCCCAGGGATTCGTAGATAGTGCTGAAGTTCTCCACGGAAGTCCAGTTGATGAGAGTTGGGAAGGTGAGGAAATCAGCCAGCTTTGGGGTTACGTGCTCCACTGGACTGGCTTCTGCCCTCAGGACCCCCACATTCTCCCCTGGTTCCTCCTTGGCAGTCAGTGCAGAGTAGAGGGAGACAACAGCATATGGCATCCAGGCTATGAGAAAGGATGAGCAGACCACTGCGGCCATCTGTAATGGAAGAGGAGTTTCATTTCTTCTTTTATTTTTATTTGTGTATACGCTACATCTCAACACTGTTGAATATAGTCACTCACATTGTGGTCACATAGGACATCCCAAATTATTATGAACAAAAGTCTTTTTAACTCTTCATTTCTATTTTATGTCCAAGTAAACCTCATTTACTGACCAAGAGTTCATTATGGGAAAGAAGATCTATCATCTGTTCTAGGCAATGTGGACTGGCTAGTTGAATCATGTGATAAAATGCTGATTATTAACACTGTGAAGACAGAAGGAAATTATATTAACTGTCATTTACTCCCAGTGAAGGTTTACAGTACAGACATTAACCAAGTCCAAGCCTACAAATATTTGGGTGTCATGATAGATGAAAATCCGCCATGGACATCTCACATTGAGTGTATCTGCAAGAAGACACAGCAGCATATTTACATCCTTCGGAGGATAGAGTTCTTTGGAGATAGTAGAAAAATCATTTTTTGGTTTTTCACAACAGTGATTCAGAGTGCCACAGTGTCATAGCCTGGATGAGCAGTTAAAAATAAAGCAAAACCACATAACCAAACTAACATTTGTTCAAAAATCATTAGGCTATGTGGAGCAATCTTTTCAGGAAGCCCATGATAAGAGATTGCTTAGACTATCCAGAAACATTTCCTCTGACTCCTCACATGTCCTACATAAAGAATACCAACTTATACCAACTTCAGAGTTTCTTCTTTCAAATGTATCAGATTTAAATGCTTTTTCATTTGTCAGTCCATCCTACTTTTGAACCAACTAGTCTTGAATACAATCAATATTAACCCAGGGTTATTGACTATGTGAGTGTGTGTGTAAAAGGATTTGTAAATTGTACTTGTCCATTCTTTGTGCAGTGTTGTTTGTTTTGGGGTACCTGTATTTGTGTATTTGTTTGTCTTGGGGACTTTTATTTATTTGTGTATTTATACACTGTGATCATCATAAGATGTTCTATATCTTGTGGATATTTACATCTTAAATGAGCCACCCAGGGACACAAAGAGAATTTCAGTCTGTGACTGACATTACAGTAAGTCATCATCATTTCCATGGTCCATCCAGGCCATTACCTTAGCCTTACTAGCAGTGTGTGTTACTTACATTTATGCGTTTTAGCAGACGCTTTTGTCCAAAGCGACTTACATTTGTCAACTATCAGTTACATCAGGACCAGTCTCCCTTAGAACAACTTAGGCTAAATGCCTTGCTCAAGGGCACAATGGTGGCAGCCAGGATTCGAACCAACTATTTTCCAGGCTACTTGCATGCTAGCCAGGTTCCTTAACTATACCACCACGCCCTACAGCCCTATGTTTGATGATGAATGAGACACAGTAGATGAATGTGAATAGATAGAAAAGGCTTTGAGTGTCTATAACTAAAAGAAGAGAGAAATGGACTCACCTTTGTGAGCTTCAGCTCTTTGCTGCTGTGTGTAACTGTTGTTGAGGAAATGGAAGCCAAAGTACGACTGGAACGATACACCTAAAAAAAAGCACTGTTACTGTATTCTTGAGAAGACACATCACATAAGTCTCAACGTGAAATGACACAATTCATGAACCATTTTTGCGTTCATGTTTTCCACTTGCGTCCATGTTTTCTGTTGCTGTAGGAAACACACTCCTACTTTACTCGCTCCTGTCTTAAGTAATCCACCACCAGATTCCCTTCTCCAAATTGCTCTCTCTTATTACACACATTGTTTGCAGTTTCTGTAGACACATAAGCTTTTAGGGCACACACATTTCCCCCTTACTGTCAAATACACACATTTCCCCCTTGACCATCAAACACACATTTCCTCCTAACAATCACACACACATTTCCCCCTTGACCATCAAACACACATTTCCCCCTAACAATCACACACACATTTCCCCCTTACCATCACACACACATTTCCCCTTACCATCACACACACACATTTCCCCCTTAACCACCACACACACATTTCCCCCTTAACCACCACACACACATTTCCCCTTACCATCACACACACACATTTCCCCCTTAACCACCACACACACATTTCCCCATTACCGCCACTGTGATGGCGATGTAGGAGGTAATGATGATGAAGGTGGGCACTGCGAAACAAAGGACTAGGATGAGGAAGATGTAGATCCTGTCGTTCAGAGAGGACTTCATGCTCCACCTGTGGTGACACACGGGGAAAGACAAAACAAGGGCATGACGCTTTCAACTAATGTGGCTGACTAATGTGCTGACTCTGGGTTGGCTAAGGTCCTGATTTGACTTAGATATGATGGAAATCCCATGGTTCTGATGCAAAGTCAGTTGCCGGTAGGGCTGTTAGAATAAATCTACTAAGCCAGGGATTCCCAAACTGTGTTGCGTGCACCTCCTGTGGTGCGTGACCTGGCGCTATGGGGTGCGTGACATGAAAAGGGCAATGGAGGATCTAGGTGTTCCAATCTTCTTTCCAGTGTATGTTTATTAATAAACTTATGATTAATGATGTGTTTATGTGTTCATGAGGTCGTTGTTATGGTAAGATCACACTTGAATGGCTCTTTGAAGTGGTATTTCTGAAAGCTCCAAGTTCACGACTTCTGAGTTCCAAGTTCTGACATTTACTGCAAGATGCATTCTAATGGGAAGTGTAAACACGAGAACAGTGAAAATTCTATTTTGGGTGTCCAACTTGCCGTTGGAACACAAATGACTGAACTGAAAAAATATGACTAATCTCATTGCCACGATGCCAGGTTACTGGGAATGATTACAACACCCCCGTCTCTGTGGCAGGCCATTCAAGCCAGCTGCACTGGACTACATCCCCGGCAGTTCTGTTTTTGAGCCTGTGTTATCTTTGTTCTTGGTGCTATTCTATTTGTTTCACTGTTTCTCTATTTGTTATTCACCACACATGTTTTTTTTTAATTCTGTTATGTGTTATTATTTCATTAAACTCTATGTATATTATTTAATTAAACTCTATGTATATTGAATGTTTTTACGTGTCTGGCTTTAGGGGTGCACCATCTCAAGATGTGGAAGGAGGAACTGCTGTACTAAGCTATATCTAACTGACAGCAGCAGAGGTAGTGATCTACTACCAGTTCCAAATCCCAAACAATGTATTGGGTTTAGACATTCATTTTGGTGCAGCCTTTTAAATACAGCCAATAATATACAGTTTTTGCCTGTTTGGCAACCGGCATCCTTTGTGTTTAAAGCTATTCTTTGAAAAAATTGTCCCCACCCCAGAAAACACCCCAGATATCCACCACGGAATGCATGACATACCAGTTAATTGTGCAGCTTGTGGCAAATGGTTCTGGTCCATAGCTCCCGAAACCAAACACAGGAAGTAGTCCCCAAAATATGGTGTAGACCCACACCAGCAAGATGGACAAAGATGCATGCCTCTTCTCAATCCACTGGCCTTAGACAGCAAATAGGAGACACACAAAGGTGCAGTGACCAACCCAGCCAAAACACATACACATCAAAATACACAAATACACACCAAAACAAATAGTTTTAAGCAGCATTTTGACCTTGGACCTTGACCTTTTGCAGCGAATTGACCTTGGGCCGATATTAAAGCCGGTTGCTCTGGGTCTCTGCTATGGATGCCTTAGCCAACTCTGCCACAGTGCCTCCCAGACTTTTAATTTAAAGTTGCTAAGGACACGCCATCTTTGCTAATTCATTATTTAAAATGAACAGAAAGTGGATTATCAATATCTATGTCGGCAATAAAATGGCAGCTATTTGTATGATGTGATAATATGAAATGTGTTGTTTTGCGCTGTAAAGGTTATATGAAAACATTTTCATATAATCCATATGAAAAATACTCTAGGCCTACAATAACAGAATAACGTTCATATATGACTTCAATTATGATTTATTTATTGCGTCCCATTCTAAAATTCTATGAAGCAGTTAACATCTGACCTGGCATTGTAAAGCCAAGACGGCCAGTATGGATCTAATGACGTAGATTCATTGTCTGTCACAGGGTTAATAATAGCATTGGTCCAAGTAATTAGAGCTGGTATCTCATTGCTCTATACTGTTCACCCACAATCCTTTTCACTGATGGCTATCAGGACCAGTATGACGCCAGTGCATTTCGCTGTGACATAATAACCAGGGCAACAAAGATAATCTCTATCTCTATGGTGATCTCTGCTAATACACTTAATTTCTTCAGGAAGACAGAAACCAAGGTAACACGCGGAAAGGGGGGAAAGCATTTATACATCAGAGAGCGAAAAAGGATCACATAAATGGTGAAGGATATTTGACCATAAAACTAAAGAATCTTACTGACAATATAGGCCAGAAAAAGGTTAATACAATTGGCATAGTCTGAAGAGCACTCAAGTCCAAACTACCATACTATCTTTCAAACTTACATAAATTGCTCCAACCTAAACAAATCATGAACAAAATCAGATAAAAAAATACCTCAAGCTATCTTTTTGCGTTTCCTACCCAAATAGTGCGGAAACAATGGAATGTGTCATGTTAAAAAAGTTCTTCATAATAATGATCATAAAAACTGGTGTACTATATTTATGACAAGGCCTGCGGTGAGCCTCTTACCATACTGAACCCAAGCCTCTTACCGTACTGAATGCTGCAGATCTTGAAAGCGCGGTCTAGAGAGATAAGGCAGGTGGTGATGAGAGATCCAATGCCAAACACGAAGCCTTGAACCCCGTAGAACAAACACCCGGTCTGACCAAACACCCAGGCATGAGACAGGCTAGAACAGAGACAAAAAAACAGCTCAATGATTCACACATCCCAAACAAATTAAGGTTTTCCAAACCTTCCACGGACAAATAATTACAAATCTGTTTTCGAATATTTTAAACTCCATCATAAACAATAAATGTAAAATGTCATTCTAATTTGTAACAATAAAATTGTTAAACTTGCAATTGCAAGACAACAAGCTATTGGTACATGCATTCTGGCAGTAATTCTGATCATGTGTGTAACGTCATGTAGGATGACGGAGAACCCGACTGCAGTTCAACTCCACAACACAGAACCACCGTAGGTCTACTTTCCTCCTGTGTGCACCCCACCACAGTCCTCCCCTGTTCACTTTGATTTGGCCAATCAGCCATGAAAAGAAACCCTGCAGGGCATCTGATTATAAGAATCAGATGGGATGGGTGAGTTGAAATGATGCTTGCTGTTTTTTATTGTAAACATCCCTATATGAAGGATCATCATGCAGTGAGTTCATCATAAACATCCCTATATGAGGGGTCCTCCTGCATTAAGTTCATTGTAAACATCCCTATATGAGGGGTCCTCATGCATTAAGTTCATCGTAAACATCCCTATATGAGGGGTCATGCAGTGAGTTCATTGTTTATCATGAAATCAAGAAAAAAGATTATATGTTATAAGTGTGAATTATACAAAACAAATCAAATTTATGGTTGAATTTTCACAAATTTGATCCTAGTAGTTTTACTTTAGCATGGTGGTTCAGAATGCTTTAGCTTCTGCCAAACTGACGCTGCACAAAACAAGATGCTATGCAAGAGCTTGTTGATGGGCGTTTGTATTTCGTCTCGTTTCTTCTCCACTTTGCTCAATGTAGCACTGAACCATTCTTATGCATACACACCCTTATTCTTAATGCACATTCATGAATAATTTTATCCTCATGCATACACATGTCCTCAGAGAGAAAAACTCTCACTCACCTGGAGGTTATGGGAAAGGGTGCACCGAAGAGGCTGTAGCCAAAATCACACACTGCTAGGTTTATGGTCATCAGCTCATGAGGCCTGAGTTTTTTCCTCTTTCGTCCAAAAACCAGCAAAACCACCCCATTACCCACTACTGACACCACACCTATGGGAGAGGCACAAGAGATCTATTATGTAAACATACATATACAAATTACATGCACAGATCATGGTATAATGCAGACGAAGTGTTCAAATATATTTATATATCAAAAATATATTTCAACACTTGGGTGGAAGGGGAAATTCAGCTCTTTGAGTGAAACAGAGCCCAGGTTGTCCAGAGGCTGCTGTGGGGCAGAGAGGATACACTGAACTGTATACGGGCCAAGCGGCAGTTGTCGAGTGGCAAAGACTTAGAATGTTCAGGAACCCCCAAGTCAACTTTACAAGCCACTAAAATGCAAATGTGCAATATATCATTATAAACATTAACAACTGAGCAAGACACTGGAGTCACAAGACTTTCTCCAAAACAAAGCCTCCATTTGTTTTCCTGCGAGTGAGGATGCACGAAGAGAGAAGCACTGGGTCAGCCCCATGCTTTTGGAGCAGAGGGCAAAATGCTGCCTGAGGCACTGAGATGACTAAAATTGGACAGCACTGACTCACAGACTCACAGACCTGAGGCTGATTCCTGCACTCCTGCCCCAGAGCAGTGGGTGGGTGGTGAGGCAGGCACTGCTGTGCAAATCTGCTCTCATTGATCGTCTGTTCCAAAATCATTTTCCCTTCACATCACATTGTGTCAATCAATACATAATACCAGATTTTAAATTTTAATATGCATTGTACACACACACACACACACACACGCGCGCGCGCACACACATACAGGATGTCCAACATTAAAATGGAACATGACACACACACTTTACTTTACGGTCACCAAAACGCACAGCTCAAACTTTGCCACACACCAATGCATATGACAGGTTAATCCCTCCATAAGAACATGTGCTATAACACAGTTTGCATTCCACTGATGTGCGCAGCGAGAGACTGCTGCATTCTAGAACTCTGTGCTTAGTAATGTTGTGTGTCAGAGAGAGCCACTATAGGAGTGGCTGACAGACTGACCTGTGGTGATGAGGAATATAGCCACTGCTAGGTCTGTAGAGTTGGACAGTTGGGACTGGAAGAACGGAGGGGCAGAGGAGGGTACCGGGACAGCCCCTCTCACTGTGCCATTCACTCCCACAGACATGAACTGAGGGAGATAGAAAAAGAGATCAAAGGAAACACAGATGAGGCATGCATGGTCAAGTAAAAATGGGAAAAATGCAAAGGGAAAGAAAGTAAAATCCAATCAAATTGACCTGATCAATTCTCTTAAAAGTCCTCAGAGCTGCCTCAGTGCTGTGCCGAAGACTTACCCTAGTTCATTTAAAATCCCAGGGAGAATGCAGGCATTGAATGCTAATCACGCCCCCCAAAGACAGCAGATAGCTGATAGAGTTCTTCTCACTGTTCTCTTCTGCAACTAGTGCTCTGCAGCCTGGCTTCCTGTCCTGTTCCAGTGAGTCGGTCTGTTTCACTCCTCTTCTCTTTATACTTGTTTTTCTCTTTTCTTTTTTTTTTAGAATATTAAGCTTCAAGAGACATTTTTTTCCATGAAGAGTAAATCAACTTCCTTGACAATCTGGTAAGGCAACGACCAGAAAAAGCCAGCACGCACAGTGAGAGAGGATAACTGGACTGAGCTTTCTCAACCTTTTTGACCTCCCGACTCCATACTCGTATCCTCCTCCTCTCTCTCTCCAACAGACACCTCCTCTATCCTCCCATCCACTCTCTTTCTTTCCTTCTGTGAGTGACTGTGTACTCCATCCCGTCATCACATTATGATGTGCATATGGTGGATGGATGATGTTACGGAGGAGAGAGAGAGAGACGGGGGGGAGTTAGGGAGGGAGGGACAGAATAGCAATAGACGTGAGGGCATCCTAGAAACACATCTTGTTGACCAACAGATTGAGGTCTATGTAGGTCTAATTCACGGACTTAATCGTAGTGCGCCATTTACAGTAGAGGGATCGAAAAGGCTGAGAGAGAGAGGGATAGAGAAGCTGAGAGAGAAATACAACTGACTGATGGACAGATAAGGTTATATGGATAGACAGATAGAGAGAGAGAGAGAGAAAAAAGAAAAAGAAAGACAGGAAGAGGGAGAGAGAGAAAAAAATCATAATTTAAAGAGAAAAAAAAACACTACAACTCAACA
This sequence comes from Tenualosa thibaudeaui, assembly GCA_027481765.1. Lineage (NCBI taxonomy): Eukaryota > Metazoa > Chordata > Actinopteri > Clupeiformes > Clupeidae > Tenualosa > Tenualosa thibaudeaui. The sequence goes on along the minus strand of JAIFZK010000019.1, from coordinate 1,611,799 downwards.
GCTCAACTAATCCTCTTCCTCAATCCCCACTCTTATCAAAGGAATTGAGGAGAGAGGCTTAAAATAGTCACACACACACCACATGCACACACACAGATAAAACAGAGTATTCATCTAAGCTTTAAGGTGATGCATGATGTGCTTTTGTGAACCCGACTCACACACACACACTACACTTTCTGACGTGCTATCTGACCACTCTTTCTGAAAAAGACTTCACATTCAGGGTAAAGTTTTAACATGTGTAACTTAACCTAGCTATAAGACATCACATTACTGACACACGTGTACTGATATGTGTACCAATACATATGTGTCCAACACAACTAAACACAGCTGATAAAAATTGACTGACTGAACTGAACTTGAACTGAACTGAACATGAACTGAACAAAGAGTAGCCTCGCAAAAATAAAGTCATTATCCTCATCTGGTTGCACTGGTTACACACGAGGAGAGAACACGGGACACACACAATTATGACCAATAGACTTTGCAACGACCACCACCGCCATCATAATCAGTACATGCATCTGTGCTAATATGAGGATAAAGCCAGCAGACTACACACCCAAGCCCTACATGCCTCTCTCCCCTCTGCTGTCAATAACATTGACTGGCATATTTCAAAAAGGTTCGTAGGGTAATGGGCCCTGCCATTGTCAGGTTGGGTTATTCATGCAGCATTGCCTAATGGAGGCTGTATCGAGCTGAGCTGGACCAGTGGAGAAGACAGAAAGCCAAGGATTGTATAGGGGGAAAGAAAAAATAAACTTGAACGAATATTTTGTAAAAATCAGGTATTTGTGTTAAGATATAAACAGAGAAGAAGCATGAATCCAAAAGAAAATTAAATTAACTTAAGGAGAGAAGGAGGTATATTTCAACCGTGTGGAATGCAGTCTACCTCAGTCCGCTTTCTCCCAAAACTGAAAACAGGAGGATTCTTCACCAAATAGGAGATTTCTTAGTCAGTCTTTCTTCCAGTCCAGAGAACAGCCAAAAATTTCTATGTGCACATCAAAGGATTTTTGTTGACAATGTGGCACTTACAGTTGGCCTAAGCTCTGGATCTGGGAATTAGCCATCACTGACTGTCAGATGTAGGCCTACTCCATCTAGGACATGAGGCATAATGTTTTAGATTACACCACAGTGACATTTGTTTTTGTGTTTATTTGCCTCTGCCTGAGATGGCTGATCTAAAGTTTCTGCTCACATTGTGTGGTACACTGAAATGTATGCATTAAACCACATCAGTCCTATGACAACAGAAATGCATACAATTTTACCCAGGCTAGTTGAATGAATATGCTCATCCCAGTCTGTAGCTGCTGTGAAGTCGAGTCCAGGGCTGGACTGTGCAGCATGACCACCAATAGAAGTACCAACATTTACTGCTACAGACATAACAGAGGACACACTTAAAAATCCTCTGAGATCGTACAAGGATGTTTGTGTTTGTGTGTGTGTGTGTATGCAAAGTAAAGTACAATTGGCTAGAGAGAACAAATTTAGCTATTTGTCTGTTGATAGAGGGTGAGGTGGACTCATTAAAATATCCGGAAACCCAAGGAAAAAACATTATATGTGAGCACACTGAAGCTTGGGTGTCACTGACTTGATGTCACTGTCAGAGAAGCAGTCCAAGAACATTCTAGTGGCTGTCACTTGCGACTGTCTGACTTGAAACCCTTGGAGAATTTTTGGTGGGATCTGAAAAAGGCAGCACACAATCCCAAGAATATTAATGAACTGAATGCCAAGGTTTATACATTTTGCCAGTAGGCTAATTGAACTTATTTGCAATGGTGAATGAATAATTTTGATTGCAGTTATATACTAGTCATTGCATACTTGAGACACTTGACATAGGCTCGATTGCGTTACAAAGGAATGAGGAGCAAATCAGTAATGAAATTTCAGCTACAGAATCTAATTCTAACAGCCAAATTATTTCAACACTGTACTCTTTTGAATAAAAAATTAAATATGAATTTAATAAGAATTTAGAAAAATCCCCCCCTTCTTTGTAGAATAGCCTATAATTTGTCTGTGGTCTAGATCGGACTGAAGTAGCCTTCCATAAAAGTAGACCTAAACATAGGCTACCTTTGCTGTGTAGGCCAGTGCTGAGTTATGACATGGACCATTTGATGACTGAAGAAACTTTTACTCACATAGAGGGGTCTGTTGATTGCATGACAGATTAATAAGTCTTTGTAATTCTTTAAAAATGAAGGGACAAAATCACACAAGGATGATGTAAATTTCTTGATTTGACTAAGTTTGGATCAATCTCCTGATCCCATGGGCCAGCAGGGGTTCCTAAAGCAGCCAATCTTAAAGCCTGTATCACTTCCTGATGGTTGTCTGGAATCGGAATGGTCCATTAGAATGACGTAATAGAAAAACTCGGTGTTTGCTGGATTTGATTTGCTTGCAACTGCCTCTCATTTCCACCCCGGCAGTTGGAGTAGTGAACGTGTGGTCCGAAGCTTGCCTCGGCTCACATCTTATTATAAAAAATATAAAAAAAATAATAAAAAATAGAGAAAATAATAAAAAAAAAAACAAGAACATATCTCGCAGCCCAGAACCGGTGAAGCAAGACCGCCTCACAACGCAACCTACGGGGATAAGAAGGTAAACCAGGTAGTCATGGGGAATTTAAAAGTAATCATCAACCGGTGCTATGAGAAGGCTAATGAGACAGCTGAGAATGCAATGTTAGCTGAGCTGTGGGAGACTCGGAAGAATCAGCCATCGCGACTACCAGTTAGACATGGTTCATTTTCTTTATCGTTAAGGTTTGTTAGCCTGCAGGGAAGGTTTAGCTTAACGTCAACCTTCATGCGACCAAACATTTCAGGCTAAAAGAACGGTAGGGCAACTCACAGTCACCTGTTAACTATGAAAATGTTGAGGATTAAATTAACGTTAACGTTGATGTTAGCCTACCGTTAATTTACCTTGGTGATTTCACAATTAACGTTAGCTATCACCAGTAATTATAAAGGTTATTGATATTTTTGGATGACAAGTTCAAGAGAACAGTTTATCGGCGTTAAGACAAGATGTATTGGTACCTAACGTTAACCCGTAGTACATGACATAATGTTACCGTTATATGAAGGCGATGACAATGAATTGCAGTCTTTACCGTTAGCCAAACATAAACTTCCCGTTTACGTCAGCTGTCACTATGTATACTAACGTTAGTGACTTGTAGACGGACTCTTATGATTCCGATTTTTAAGCGGACATACACGACGTGCAATTGGTAACATTGCGCCTCTCTTCACCAGTCAACGCCACTGCCGGAATCCTAAACGGACGCGCCCACCAAGATGAACCATAGTGCAGCTCCTAGTTACCCCATGGCCTCTTTGTACGTCGGGGATCTTCATCCTGATGTGACCGAGGCAATGCTCTATGAGAAATTCAGCCCTGCGGGCCCCATACTTTCTATTCGGGTGTGCAGAGATATGATAACACGTCGCTCCCTCGGATATGCCTACGTGAACTTTCAGCAGCCGGCCGACGGTAGGTGATGATGTAGGTACAGTAATTGTAATGTTAGCCAACGTTCTCGTTTTACGTGAAGCATCACTAATGCTTTGATAGAAATTAATGGTTTGGATGTGCACAGTAATACAGACTTATGTATCATGGTTAACATTTTAGGAGTGCCTTGAAGGTCTTTCCTAATTCCTGAGTGATTTAACCAGATGCATAATAAGAGAATTTAGTATGTGACCATATTTAAACATTGCCTCCCTTCTGTCAGCTGAGAGAGCCCTGGACACAATGAACTTCGATGTCATCAAAGGCAGGCCTGTGCGGATTATGTGGTCCCAGCGTGACCCCTCTCTCAGAAAGAGTGGTGTTGGAAACATATTCATCAAAAACTTGGACAAGTCCATTGACAACAAGGCCCTCTATGACACATTCTCAGCTTTCGGAAACATCCTGTCTTGCAAGGTAAAGGGCGGAGGTGCTGCCTCATGTCTGTGTGTGTGACCAATGGAAAGCTTGAAATCGGAAGAATGTTTTTCTCTGAGGTTTGTCCTGACCTTGACTTTGGCATCTGCATTATTTGACCATTAGTTGATCATTCAGATTCATTTGTGCTGATTCAAAGACTGGCTCACAATGTGTGAGGCGTTCAAATTGTTCAGGGTCTGTTTCAAGTTCTCACAACTCTCCTTTCCCCAAGGTGGTTTGTGATGAGAATGGGTCGAAGGGCTATGGCTTTGTACACTTTGAGACCCAGGAAGCGGCAGAGAGAGCCATTGAGAAAATGAACGGCATGCTGCTTAATGATCGCAAAGTGTGAGTTGTGGTTTGTTGTTGTGTTTTTTTTTCCTAATAGGAGAAGCTGTCCTTAGTAGGCAGGACATTGCTTTTGTTTGTGATTGCAGACATTTCTAAAAGTAGCCTGGTTGCATGGCCTTGTCACATTCAGCATGTACACCCCAGAAGTACTCTGGTCTTAGCTAACAGTCCTTCATAAACTAGGGATGACAGGACACAAAGAAATGCAATGGGCCATCTAGCCACAAAAGGAGGAAATGCAGAAACATTAGAGTGGATGTATACATTTTTTCAAGAGTGTTGCTTATACAGGAATGCAAATTGGAAATGGTGTTTTCATTAATGCAGTAAATGGGTTTAAAGGGTTGGGGGCTTGATTTGTGATGACTCCTAATTTGCATAGAGTACCATCTTCCATGATGGAAACAAGTCCACTGCATTAAGAGATTTCACTGAGCATTTTCACTGAAGTTGCCCAGCCAACTTCAAGTGAATCCAGAGCTCTCCTTAACGATATAGCACATGGCACTGCCAGTGGTTCACAAATTTGGCATAAACGTGTTTAAAATATGCTCATAACTTGGATGGAAACTTAGCTACTCACTTGAAATGTGTCCTAGAGTACCATTGCCTGAATACCAATATCTCATCTAACGCAGCCCTGAAAAGCCAATCATGAAGTCAATTCTTGCCACTTACATCATCAAACATGATGGGGGCACTGGGAATTTAGCTGTATCATAAATATTGTGACCATATGTTATTGTTTTGTAATGCTCCTTCCTGGAGTCTGTGAAGGGCTTTCACTTTGGATTTCCACATTGACATGTTTCTCCCAACGTTTCACAGGTTTGTGGGGCGTTTCAAATCTCGCAAGGAGCGAGAGGCGGAGCTGGGTGCCCGTGCCAAGGAGTTCACCAATGTTTACATCAAGAACTTTGGCGAGGACATGGATGACGAGAAGCTGCGTGAGATCTTTGGGAAATTTGGTGTGTATCTTTGTGGGTTTTTGGGATGTTCGCTGCAAGTTTGGAAGACCTTCAGTACTGTATATGACATATTCAGTAAAATCTCAAGCAGTTGATTTTGCCATGATTTGATGTTGGTGACGTCTCCCCACCCCCACCCCCATGTTCACCCTCTCTACAGGTCCTGCACTGAGCATCAGGGTAATGACGGATGAGAATGGGAGGTCCAAAGGCTTTGGCTTTGTCAGCTATGAGAGGCATGAGGATGCTCAGAGGGTGAGCAGAGAGAGAGGCTTGGTGTTTCTGCTGTGTTAAAGTGAAAGGGGAAAGCAAAAGTGTTTGTGTATGTGTGTCAGGCGGTGGATGAGATGAATGGGAAGGAGCTGAACGGTAAGCTGGTGTACGTGGGCCGCGCGCAGAAGAAGGTGGAACGACAGACAGAGCTAAAGCGCAAGTTTGAACAGATGAAGCAGGACCGCATGACCCGCTACCAGGTATGTGTTGCTAATGACACCAAAGATCACTGAACACTGACCAAAATAGGGCAACATAATGTATTACAGTGGGAACAAACATGAATAATTCTGGTCTGCATAAGTGGGAGTGTCACATTACGTCACAATGTAAACTTTTCAATGATCTTTCATATCAGCGTATGAGGCCTCAACTCTAGTCTGCATAAAGGGGGATTTTCTCCCTCCCCCTTGCAAAAATAGAGCAGGGAACTAAACAACCATTTGTGTCTCTCGCTCCGCTTTTCCCCTCTCTGCTGCCACTGCCTGCTTAGTATCTCCCTTCATTTTCTTCTCACAAACATTGCAAAGGAAAGTTAAAAATCCCTGATCAATGTCCAATTAAAGTAAACAGATGATTTTCAAAATCTACGCGCATTGCAATACAGAATTAGAAGCAGTTGTCAATCAAGGAAAGCCTGGTTTCTCTTCAAGATGTGAGCATGTTTGTCTCGACTGGCCCACTGGTAATGCATGCTGGAACAATTTCCTGAGAATATTGTGCAGTTGTACACTTGTCCACAAGGGGGCAGCAGTCAAATAGATGTAGTGTAAATCTCTAGAGCTAAGCTCTCTACACCTATAGACAGTCTGTGATGATGTGTACATATATGCACATTTAAATGAAACCCCTTTTTGACCTCTCTTCCAGGGGGTGAATCTCTACGTGAAGAACCTGGATGATGGGTTGGATGATGAGCGTTTGCGTAAGGAGTTCTCCCCATTTGGGACCATCACCAGTGCCAAGGTAGTGCACTCTCCTGCTTGATATTTTTCATCCATTTCATATCATTGTCATAGAGCTCATGCTTGGCTCACGGGTGAAGTGGCTGTGAAGCAAAACAGCTGAAGGTCACCAACCCCACCAAATAAAATGTTGTCAAGGTAGCGTTAATAATAACATAGTAAATAGTAACATAACACAACAAGAAAACCCCCTCTCTTCTCTCTCTCTGTCTGTCTGTCTGTCTGTCTGTCTGTCTGTCTGTCTGTCTGTCTGTCTGTCTGTCTGTCTTTCCTGGCTCTGTACAGGTCATGATGGAAGGTGGCCGCAGCAAAGGCTTTGGTTTTGTGTGCTTCTCTTCACCAGAAGAGGCCACTAAGGCCGTGACGGAGATGAACGGACGCATCGTGGCCACCAAGCCCCTGTATGTGGCGTTGGCACAGCGCAAGGAGGAGCGCCAGGCTCACCTCACCAACCAGTACATGCAGAGAATGGCCAGCGTCCGGGCCGTGCCCAACCCAGTCATCAACCCCTACCAGCCTGCGCCGCCCTCTGGCTACTTCATGGCCGCCATCCCCCAGGTCCGCGCCCCACGCTCCCTTCCACACCTCACCTCATTGCTCTATCAGAGATGTAAAGTACATAGATCTGCACCACACAGGGCCACAAGAAACAGATGCAGTTAGGCTTGTCAGACTGTGGGACTGGTGTGGTTTTTTTTTGTTTGTTTGTTTTTTGTAAAACCTCTTCTTTTTATGATATCATTCCACCTATGAGAGAATAGCATTGCTTAGTGAAGGATGCTCTACTGTTTAAATATAGACTAGCTGAGAAATGGCTTATGCAGGCACGTCTGCAGGTCAGCAGGAAGGAAGCCGTTCGAGGCTGAGAACTGCAGACGTTAGATGACTCAAGCAGAGGCTTTGACCTGCTGTTGCTCGGTGTCAGCATGAAGAGACATTACGTGATCTCATGGCAAGGCAACGTGAAAACAATCACCTGTCTAAATCCCCTGTTGCAGTTGGAAGCAAAATAATTGAAAAACCACAAGATCTCTACTGTAAGTTCGCTGTGAATTCATTATTGGTCTTTTGGGTTTTTTTTACAGTTAGGTGTAGTGTTCCTGATTATTGTTGTTGCATGCTCCCAATGAATGACTAGAGCAGAGGTTCTGGCCCAGTCTAGTTCATCATCAACATGCAGGAGGAGACGTTGCGTGATCTTGGCCAGAGAACTTGTTGAAAACAACCAGCTCTCTTTACCAGATATTTACAATACCTTGGGGCAATTTCAAGCTCAATAATTGAAAAATCATAAGATCACCATGTTCACTGTGAGTTTATGATTGATCTCCTTGTTGTATGCAGTGTCTCTGATTATTAATAATCTGGCACGTTCCCAAGATGATCTTCATAATGATAATAGTATCAGGGTTAAAGTTATGTGGTTGCCCACAACATTGCTGCCCCATGTCTCATCACTGTGTGTGTGTTTGTGTGTGTGTGTGTGTGTGTGTTCCACAGGCCCAGAACCGTGCTGCATACTACCCCACGAGCCAGCTCGCACAGCTCCGACCTGGCCCACGCTGGGCTACCCAGGGCATGCGTCCCCAGCGTAAGTGATCTGGCACCACAAGCCTCTTAATGCGTCATGCAGAATTAAATAAGAGCAAAGTGCAGTTTGACTGTTGTTGTTGCATTCTCAGCTGTGTTCTGCACCCCTTCTGCCTCTGCAGATTTCCAGGGCATGCCAGCGAGCACCATGAGGCCATCGGCTCCTCGTCCACAGACCTTTAGCACCGTGAGGCCTGCCTCCACCCAGGTGCCACGCATGGTGGCATCTCAGCGCATGAGTAAGGGCCCGCTGGTGCCCCTTAAACTGCCAGTGGTGACTGCAATACTATAATTAGAGCACATAATCTGCCCCCATACTATGATTTATACAACAACAAGAGAGAGAATATCAACAGAGTAGTCTAATATTTACAATCATAATATTGAAAGGTTTGTTATGAAAACATCTGGTTCACTGAAATTATAATGTTGGGATCACCATAGACAGAAAACTTGTGAGATAACTTGAGATAACTCTGCTGAGATAAGACCCTGCCCCACCCCTCCCCAACCCCCCTGTCCTTCTCTAGCTTCTCAGACTCTTGGCCCACGGCCAGCCAGTGCCTCGGCTCCCACCTCTGCCCCAGTGCGTGGCGTCCCCCAATACAAGTACGCAGCAGGGGTGAGGAACCCACAGCTGGGTACGCAACCGCACTCTGCCATGCAGCAGGTACACTACACACACACACACACACACACACACACACGTTTAGAAGCACAGTGGAGCTTTCACTTTAAAATTTCACTTTTAATGGATCCCTGAAATAGATACTGACAAGCAAAGTAGAGACACATCAGTCAACAGTAATGGTTTGCTACTTTTGTCTGGGACACCAAGGTTTCTTTGGCTGCATTGTTGAAGGATACTCATTTGCCAGTTCTGAATCAATTTTTCTTGGAAAGAGACCTTGAAAAGGAGTCAGTGTGACCTGTTGTGCTATTTTTGACCCAGCAGTGTTTTGTATTTTGCCCTTTGCTGTGATTGTGTGGTGTTTTGCCCGTGTGTGTGTGTGTGTGTGTGTGTAACTGGGCTGTGTGTTGCCCCTGCCTGCAGCCTGCTGTCCATGTCCAAGGCCAGGAGCCCCTGACTGCCTCCATGCTGGCCTCAGCCCCCCCGCAGGAGCAGAAGCAGATGTTAGGTCAGCACCAGTACATCACCTCTCATGTGTCTTATAAGAGACCTTACGCACCTCTCTCTCTCCATGTCTCTCTCTCCCTCTCTCTCTATGTCTGTCTCTCTCTCTCTCTCTCTCTCTCTCTCTATGTCTCCGTCTCTGTCTCTCTCAAAAGAATTACTAATTAAATTTAATGTTCAGGTGGTGTGTGTGTGTCTGTCTGTCTATCTGAGTGACTGTCTTTGTATGGTTATGTACTCAACTGCAAGATTGAGGAAGTGTGTGTGTTTGTGCATGTGCACTTTGGCATTTATGGATGCTTCTCTCTTGCTCTTTCTTCTCTCTTGTGATTATCTGGAATGTCTTTGTTTCTCACCTTACGTCTCCCTTCAGGAGAGCGTCTGTTCCCACTGATCCAGAACATGCACCCCAACCTGGCGGGGAAGATCACAGGCATGCTGCTGGAAATCGACAACTCCGAGCTTCTCCACATGCTCGAGTCTCCAGAGTCTCTGCGCTCCAAGGTCTGTTTGTGTGTTTGTGTGTGTGTGTGTGTGTGTGTGTGTGTGTGTGTGTGTGTGTGTGTGTGTGTAGTTCAGTAGTTCTAAAACAAAATAAGCATAAGCAGGCAAGCAGTAAGTAAGCATAAAATAAAGATGTTTATATAACATAAATATACATGTACATACATAATAAGCATGTACTCAAACACACACACACACATGCACACACAAACACAAACTATGTAAAGGAACATTTGAAGTCACTCAGTCCTACTGTTGTGGAGTTGTGGAGTGGAAGGATGTGGTGCTCTTGTGTTGCAGGTGGATGAGGCTGTGGCTGTGCTCCAGGCTCACCAGGCCAAAGAGGCCGCCCAGAAGTCTGTTACTGGCTCAGCTGTGCCAGCTGTTTAATGATGAGGTACTTACTCCTGCTGTGGCACAACCCATCACCAACCCTAATATTGACATCTCTAGTTTAAACATCTTTTTCATATGAGATTCATGACGGTAGCAAATTAAAAACTCCTGCTACAGTCAGCCACACTCCTGCTACAGTCAGCCACACCATGTCACTTTTGAACTCAAAGGTACCACCTAATAGGAGCAAACTTCAGAAATCTGACCTATGGAAGAAAGCCCAACTAAATTTTTTAAATAAATTCTCAGATTAGCAGTAGCCTTGAACAATAGCTCAGCACAGTTGAAAATGTTAGACTTGCACCTTTTTCCATCCAGATAACCAAGCTTCCATCAGACAGTAATGTGCTGCCGTGTGTTCCCATAGAGGCCTAATCGGTTTCTCTGTTTTTGTGTCTCACAGGAATGGTAATGCTGCAGCTTGCTTCACCGATTAAGAGGTCACAAAAAAAGAAAGAAAAATATAAAACACTGAAAAAAAGCTAAAACCCAGAAAACATTGCAAAAAAGAAAAAAAGCTAAAAAATGGAATGAAATTAAGAATTGTTTTACCAGGTCTGAGAACAAATCTAGACCTTGATTATTTACATAGAAAAAAACAAAAGATAAAAAAGGAAGAAAAAAAGAAAATGGTTTGTTGTTTGAGAAATTATTTGGAGATGAAAGCTTTGTCTTTTCCCAGTACTGCGCTGATGCACAGAATATCATGTATGGAACAGCAGTCCGACATGATAGCTGGGCACTGGAGAAATGTATGTGGATTGAGAACCGCTTGCTTTAATAAAATCTCAAACACTGATGTTATCATGTCATTGACTTTATTTGCACATCAGGTAGCTTTATTTTTGCTGTGGGGTGTGTGTTGTACTTCTAGTTAATGCACAGAATGTGTCTTAGTTGAGCACTTCACACCTAACCAACCACCTGGTCACCTGGTTGTAGTGGAAATGAAATGAGCCTCCTGAGATTATTCTCACACAACCAGTGAGGGAAATGTGAAGGGAATGCCAGTTTTTCAGTCTTTCCTTATGTATCTAAGGGCCTTCATTTCTGGGATGTCACTAGATGGCAGTGAAGAAGACTGTTGTAACAACAGAGGAAAGGGAAAGCTAAGTGAATTAACTTTTGTCATAACATTTGGCATATTCATCTCATCAATGAGCATATTCAATGGATAAACAGAACTTGTGTATATCACTTTCTGGTAGGTATTCACCTACTGTAAAGGATCCAAAGTGCTAAGCTGGAAATGTAGACCTCATGTACCAACATACAGAGCAAGAAGAACAAAACAATGTAGCCATTTTGACAGCCGTCAGTAAACCGCCTGGTTGGGTAGTACAGAGACCTCTCTGAATAACTGCAGCTGCGCTATCTTAGATATTAAAGTACATCTTCCTATTGGAGAGAGTTTTTGTGAACTCTGATGATTCTGCTATGCTTGATGTATGCGATGGAAAGGCCTGTCATTCTGTTGAAAAATCTTCCCTGGAGGAACAGGCCTGTTGTTCTGTGGACAAATCTGCCCTGGAGGAACAGGAAGTGCTGCAGGAATGTCATCTGTGGTAACATTGTGTGTCTCTCCTCATATGACTCTCTTGACAAGAACTCACAGCTCATTCTAGGTCATTCAAATTATTCTATTATCGTTCTATTAGGCCTACAACATGGTACACTGCAGTGTCACTACGCAGCAGTACATGAAATTTACCTGACCTTACATGACACAACATGCTCATGGCTTTCATTCACAGCATCTGACTACAGATTCCAAATGCAGACAGTTTTTGTTCTAAAGTGGCCCTACATGTATGTCCAGGGGAGCCAGATAAACCCAGACAGTCAAAGGTTCAGTTGTCATTCCTGTGTGTCATGAAATGAGCCTTTTGTGACTCACGGTCACGTGAGTGTAATCCTGGCCAGAGAGCCTGGCGCTGGGCCCACTTGACCTACCATGAAAGTGAGTTTAATGTTTTTCCTCTTGGCCATTTCAAATGTAAACAGACCCTGCTCTAAAGGAGGCTGCCGGTCGTTTGGCCAGGCCACTCAAATGTGCAGGAGGGGGTCGAGGGCCGTGGGGAAGTCTTGCTTAGCAATACGCCACACATACACAAACTTTTACCACGCGACCCGTAATCCCACTAATTAATGTCACATCAGCTTCTGAGAGAATACAAGTGAAAGCAAGGTGAAGAGTGCCATGATTAAATTGACATGTTTACCATGTTTATTTACAAAACACAATCCTAATCTGTCTCCCAGTGGTGTTCCATGCTTAGAAAAAAAAGTTTCCTCTGCAAACCTAATGCTATGAAGGGCACTCTGAGTAGAGGCTTGTTTTGGGGGTTATTTTTGGCCAGGTGTGATGTGTGGAAACGTCTGGGTGGTGGTGGTTTTGTGAATTCCACCCGATTGCCCTGTGTAGACTGGAGGATTACCCCTGCAATGTAATATATAGCACGTCAGTCATCTGCTGTGCCCCCTGTGCCTAATATTAGGCGTGGGTAGTCTTTGGGGTGGCATTTGCCTGCACTCTCTGTTTACCTCAGGGGGATGGCTTTGTTTACTGTAACCATCCAACTGTTTCAACAACTGCTCCCATCGGCAGCGTCTCTGTTTATTCTCTGCCTCTTTAAATAAGATGTCGCTCTCCACACCGTCAACTGCGAGAGAGAGATAGAGAGATGTGGAATATGAGGAAAATTAAAAATCTTCCATGACTTTCAGACTCAACTGACAGCCACAATTTCAAAGAAACCTCTACACACATACAAGTGCTTCTTGCACCTGGACACATACGCCCTAGTTTAGCTGCTAACCTTTTGGTTCATGGACAAGGGACATGCTCAACTTGGCAACTACATTCCTTCAGGGCTGGGTGTTTTCAACAACATCTCTGTTCTTGACAGTTCGGAATATTTTTGAGGAATGTAAATATTGGCAGTGGAGGTTACAGTGCACATACATGGGTGGTGGGACAGACAGAACCTTTCATCTTTGGTGAATGATTATGCTGGTTAAATACTGCCTCCAGTTTTTCTTACCCTTGTTGCTATGAAACATATCCTATTGACCATGTGGGTTAGGGCTAATCATAATTTATGATGTTATGTAGCCAAATGATTAACCTTTCAGTCCGTTATGCCTGACGGTGCTAGTGGTAGTGCCAATGCTCATGAAGTAGTTTTGACTTCTAATGGCATTAAGGGCACACACACCATGCCTCCCTGTTTCCAGGCCTGGCATAAAACAGGAAGTTCAATGTGTTTGCAAGTTTTTTTGTTGTTAGAAAAACAACCAGAATTCATTGAAAATGCATCACTTTTAATGTGTTATCTTGCAGTCAAAATAATATAGGCCGACATTACTTGCAAACTACCATAACCGTACCATAACCTACCATAACATTTTAGTGTAGACCTACCTACACAGTTAGATTTTAGAGACCTCGTAGTAATCTTTGATTTGAGCCAGAACCCCAAATTTGGCCTGTCCAGCCCAGTCAATGGCAGTCTCATTTTTTGGTAAGGAGTGCCACTGTTTGAGTTAGAAAACGTGTTAGCCTTTGCATTCAGCAGCATATTTATGGCCATCATAAAACTATGTATGTAACATATCACGGGTGAATAGGGTATAATAGGCTAAAATCTTAACCCATAAAATCAAGATATCCACACAAAACTTCCTCAGCTGATTATTTAGAGTAAGGCAACGTTTTTTTCTAATGCAAGTTTTCTGAAATGTCACGTATTAACTATGAAGCCTAAAAGAGGTATTCCTGGATATACTTAAATGTATGTAATAATTTGCAAAAAACAACGACAACAACAACAAATGCTGAATATGTTTATATTCAATTGTCAGTTAAACTCACTACACTGGTATGTTAAATTACAACAACCTTACTCAGACTACCAATTCCTGTATATAGGGGTAGCCTTAAGGTGAATCTGAATCTGGACAGCTGATATATTTTGGTCTGTATCGTTAAGGTTAAGAAGCTTAAGCTACATATTTTCTGAAAGCCTGCTCCCTTTAGATGTGATCTAACGTTCATATGCATTGAGACGAGTCCCATTTTCTTCGACCCTTTGAACAATGCTTTGTCCTCAAGCAATTTGCATTGTATTGAAATGCATTCAGTGCCTATATGTTAACATTAAAATTTATATTCACCATAGCTATTTAACTATGTTAGGCTTATTTGCAAGTTGGTTAAGGTGCACTGCAATTCCCCCAGGCCTAAAGTCTAAGCAAATGATTGCGTATTTCAGTAGCCTAGATAAAGGCACGTATCCGATTCACCTATTCCTCCATAGACTTACAATGGGCATGACTGATAAGGTGATAACACACAAAAAGCTACCAATGCAGTTCTGCCATTTCCAGATGCCCTCAGACGGTCTACGGGACTGACCCATAGACAGTAAAATAAAGACTGACCAACTCTGGCCCACTAAAAAGGCAAAAAAAAAAAATTTCGACTTTTCATTCGGCGACAGGGTATTATCGCGAGACTGTTTGAACAGTCGTTGAGAAAAGGAACGTAAACCAGCTGCAAGCTCTTCAGATCAACGAACGGGGTGGGACCGAAACAGGCTGGACAGTGGGAAAACTGGAGAAAGTATATCATTTGGCCCACTAATAATTCCCTTTGGATCTGGACAGTGGAAGTGATCTCTTGAAAATATTAGTGACTTTACTTTATGTAGTAAAGGTATGTATCATATTATCATCTTTATCTGGCTGGCTAACGTTACAGGACACATCGCAGGCATTTGTCTGCTGACGTTAGTTGGAGTGGTTTGCTAGCTAATGTTATCCACGCTAAGCTAACTCGTTTATGTAGGCCAACGTTAACTGTTGCTGTTTGTTTCTGTCTTCCTTTTAGCAGTGTCGTTTAGTGTAGCTGTTAAACTGTCATTTCAACGGCAGCGCCTGTAATTACACTTGGCGTTTTTACATGTGGTTGTATAGATGACGGTGGAAATGATCACATTAACGTTATTCGTTCGCTGTATGGTTACAACATGACCAACAATGGTACTAAACGGTGCTTGAACACCATGGCCAACGTTATATTTCTCACTTGAAAAGCTCAGGTCAAGTTTTATTTGTAACCGGCAAGTTGACGATGTGTTCGTTGTCTGAAATCTGACTGCCCCCCCGTTGCAACTTGTTCAAGCTTACATTTGTATTGTTGGCTAACGAGCGGTAAATATCCAGGTGCTGTGGGGCAGTCGAAGATAACGTAGAGATACTTTCGTTTTGATTAGTTGGTCGGTCACCCTTCTGACATGTTAAATTCGTTTTGGATAATCTAACGGACGTTTTAGTAACGTTAGCAAAGCAATATCATCCTTGAGCTTCGAAACAAGTTGCTTTTAATGTTATGCCACTAGCAAGCCAACCTTATAGGATTTCTCAAACATTACCTCGTTTGAAAATGTATACACCCCACAAGTAGCCAAGGTTTGTGTGCGTTACATTTTAACAGATTAGCAGACTAGTAGTATTGGCATTTCTTTTGCCAAGTTGGCCTAACAGGTGTGAGTGTTTTACGAGCGACACCGTGCTGACCATAGCCAACCATTGTATCTTCAACTGAAGTAAATTAACTGATACCTGACTGTGGTGTCAATGCGAACTGTGTCTGTCCGAAATCGTTCTGATCCTGAATCTGCCAGAGAAGGAATTTCGTAAGTTTTGCACAATTTGATTTTCTACTTGTACAAGCGTACGCAGCCATGGACCGACTGATTGACTATGATCGTGCAAGTGAAGACCTGTCTGAATTCATAAAAAATGAATCATAACCAATGGAGCATTTGTGCCAAAGCTTGCACATTCTATGTTTTGAACTACATGGTAAACAGGGTGTCGTCATGAGTTCATTTCGTTTATTCCTCTGTGAATCGCACAGTAAGGGCACGCTTTAAGTGACACTTGACATTGACTGGGCAGTCGTTCCAGGTGAACCATATTTATGTCACGGACAGTTTCGACACGCACAACTTTTAAGCCACGATGCTAGACTCGGATGTAGAATCCTATTTTTGGTAACTGCATCGTGAATCCTGAAATGACTGGGAAAGTAGCCAACACCAACATCAGATGTTTTTTTTCATTATTATTTCAGAGAAATGCTGACCGCTGATGTAACAGTAAAGTTTTTTGAGGAAGTGCATGTTCTTACACAGCAAAACGAATTGTCTGGAACAACCTTTAGGGTCCCTGTTTGTCGCATATTGACATTTGTGAGTTGTAGAAGACACAGAACTGTGTATAAATCCTGAGATAGAAGATGAATAGGCCTATGTCCATCTCTTTCCTGGATTCCATACTTGTAAGTCACTTGTAAATTACCTGTGTTCTTTATTATAGGCAGTTACATTTTACTCTACAGCCTACATAATTGTGCTTCTTGGCCCTTTGTGAATTAGCCTTGCTCTTTTCTGCATCAATACATTTGTTCAGCAAAGCTGTGGCTTTGTTGATGTAGTGTATGATGAGGAAGAGTAATGAATGGTATCTGTCTATGAACTGTCTATGTCTATGAACCTGGATAATTCCTCCCAGGCCTGGTCAGTTTTCAGTTACCAAGCCCATTGGGCTGATGAAAGGAAGAAGTGAGGATTAAGCACCTTTGCTAAGCACTGGTAAGCATGTTTGATATTAGCACTGAATGTCTGTCTGAGACTGAGACCCTAATCCAGTCCACAGTCTTCCATTATACAGCTTATGAATGAGTCTCCTCTCTGCTGCACACGTGATCCACATGTCCAGGGTGCTGGCAGAGGAGCCAGAGAGGGCTCAAATGAGCTTGGCTGCACACTCAACCGTTCCCCATGTACTGCACGTGTAGACCTGCAGAACCTGCCAGCGGGTTGTGGTGGTCCTCCTCCATGCCTGTTCCATATTCGCTCTCTTGTTGTTTCTAGTCTGCCTCCTCTTTTGGGCTGCAGTTAAAATCCTTTCCAAGACCACATGGAATATCAACCTCCTGCTGTGCTAGTGCTTGAAGCTAATAGGCTGAGCTAAGGGTGATGGACCTGCAGTATGATTTGTGACAACTTTCTCCCTTAGATCTATATGTAGGTTGTGATGTGGCATTAGTCATGATGTGTATTCCATGTTTTTATTATTGGGCTAGTGCTGAAGCTTTGTTTTGAAAGAGAAACTAATTCTAGAGCTCAACAAGCACAGGGCATGTTGTGTTTGTGTGATATTCAACAGGCTCTGTTTATCTAGGTGTTTGTAAAGAAAAGCAACTGACAAAGATGTCAGTCAAGACATAAGGATATAGTGTATTAAATCCTTAGCAGTTCATTGGTTTGTGTTTAATGCCCTGGCTATGGTGATTAAATAGTTACTACATACTTGAGAAACACTTCAAGTTTGCACATGGGCCGTGAAACACTATGATTGATTTTAACCGCCAGCTTTAGGCTTAGGCTTAACTGTGAGACTGCTAAAAGAATAAATGCTCTGGGAAAATGTTTGTGTTTGCACTGTTTGATCATAAAGAGGAGATCAGAAATCTTTTTGGTCAGATAAACCTAATATAGGATTTAGGTCTTCCTGCTTAGTTACATTGGCTGCATTTGTATGAATGATGACCATTTGAACAGTAGGAACAAGCAAGAAGAGATTTGTTCAACACAGCTGTTTGATGCAGTTTTTCACTCCCATTAGGAAAGCACTAACAAACTTTCCTAAATGTTGTGCCGATGTTGTTGAGGGACCACCTGTGACCTTTGCGCTGTCCTTTGCAGAATAAACACAGCTGCAGTTTCTATGTCTGTAGCCCATCAGGGTGTCCTTGATCGCAAGTCCTCCGCCCTTCCCACCCAAGAGGGTTTGTTTTCTCTCAAATGGAGAGAAAAAACAATTGCCCCTTTTCTAAGGCATTCCTTTGGATGGGGAAGGTGCCTGTTTAAGATGGCCACACTGGGGCTTTTCCAAGATATTAGCTGGTTCTTCTAAGGGGAGCACCTCCCCCTTTCAGTAGAACTAAGTAGAACTTTCAAGTATTTCAAAGATGATTTCATGTGGGAGAATTTTCTGCAGCTGTGTTTTTTGTACAAAAAATGTTAAACTGATGTTTCTTTGGGGAAATGGACTGCTATTACAAAATCAGACACACCCTAATCTTGTTAATTCTAAGCCTCTGAATGCATGTTGTTTTTTTGTCTTTGTGTGTGTGTGTGTGTGTGTGAGGGAGAGAGGGAGTATTTGTAGATCAGGAAGGGTAAGTGTCTGTCTAGAATATCTCTCAAAAACAATACTCTTGAACTCTGCATATTCTTATGACTCTTGTGTTTATCTAGGCATGCACAGATAGCTTGTTCAACCTACAGTACATAAATGCAACACTGATTAAGTTCTAAGCAATGGCACTCCGGGTTGCCAGTTGCTGGCTCTGTGTGGTGGAATTCAAGGTGGGTGTTCCAGCAAGCCTGGCCGCCTGGTCAGATTTTTGGGGCTTGGAACTTTGCTGTGGGAGAGATAAATCTCGTGGAGGAGTAGAGGGTTCTTTCATCTTGAGAACCGCCTTGAGAATAGTACTGACACGGTACACTGTGTTACAGCTCACACCGTATTTTACATGTTAATGGCTTGAGTGCAGTTACCCTTGCTCACTTTAACTGTTTTCATAAATGCTCCTCTTACTGCAATCCAGGAATAGTTTTCCACACATGATGAAGACTGTCCTTTCCCATTCAGATATGGTCTAAGAATTGGGGAAAAGTGAAGTTGTGTTTATTCTCTCTGGATAAACAAGCTTGGGCTGGCAAAATATGCTGGAATAATTTGGCCATGATGGCATACTGTGATGTGTAATCAATCCGCTGGTGATAAACCAGAAGAGCACGCCCTTTGCAAGAGGTGGGCAGTCCTGGCAAATGGGTTTGTAATAACATTAGTCGATTGAATCATCTTTCACTGTTGCTGGCTATAGAGACTGCTGGTGTTTGGACTGCAGCCCAGGCTGTCAGTTCTCCTGTTGGCCATATGAGTGCAAGGTTTACCAGCTGTAGCCTTTGCCAAAAGGTTGGACTTGATACAGTTGAACACAAACTGCGTATGAAATTTTCATCAGTTGATTTTCATAACTTGTTTAGGCAAAGGAGGCAAAAGGTAAAAGGGTGTGAGGTTTGAACAGATTTGTTTGGAATCTGGGAATGGAGTTGTTGGAGTTGTAGAGGGACATGCAGTAACATTGCCACTGCCATTAATTCGTGTGCAACTATACATAGGCCTACTTTTGCTGTGGTGAATATTTTCAGTGACAGTTGTTATATTGTTTTGGAAGAAATTAATTACTTTCATTTTTTTAAAAGAAGGCAGGCTTTGATGCTAGGTGTAGCCTATTTTTGTACATGGTAAACCAGACCATGGTACAATCCAAATAGAGCTATACTGAGGGGCTGCCTTTGGAACAGTGAGTAGTGTATGCAAGATGCAGACAGGATGCACACTTGGGTCACCAGCTGCACTAAATGACAGCCTTGTTAAAATGAAGAGCCTGACTGGTAGATGGGAAAGTCAATATCATTTGACCCAAGTTATTGACTTTCTTAGTATTGGTTGAGATATGTTTGTCTAAAGTGGCAGGACTTCTCTCTCTTCTTTGCCTAAAGACTCTCTGAAAAGGTAAGGCCTCAAGACTAATGATCAGAAGAGAACACTTACAGGATTTCGCAGAAAGATATTTAAGCCCCGTTTATTCATTTACTTCATTAACATGAAGCCTGAGCAGAAAATTGAGTTCTTCACATGTATTTGACACGCACAACATTGTGTCTTTGTAATGGCCATTTACCTTGGTGCTGGAAAGGAATTACTGACAGAGGTGCACAGCCCAACGTCAGAAGGCCATATCCAGTCACCTCTTTTTCCTTATTCCCACATAGGTGACTAGCTAAAGTATAAATACCTGCCTGATGAGTTATGCAATTGGGAGCACATTGGTAAGTAACTTTGGTGGTTGCAACAATGACTTTTAGTTGTCAGGTCGTTGTCCACCTCTGATTACTTGGTAGAACTAGCTCTTTTCCAGGCAAACGGCAACACTTTGGCCAAACAAAAATATATAGGCCTTTTATTTTTACATTTTAGTGGAAAATATCTACTGCAGGAAGAAATAAACAGGAAAAAGTTGGCAACCCCATGCCCCAGGGCCAGTCCTTTTATTATGCCCCATTGGTTTTGCGTGGCCAAATGGCATAGCTGCATATTTGTGCCATTTAGTGTTCACTTTGACTGGGACTTTGGTCAGTAACTAGTGATGAGGAGCAGGGCACTGCAAAGACCAACCTGCTTAAAGGCCTGGACTAAGGCATTCAAGAAATGGACAGTTGCTGGACAGTGCCCTGAGGACTGTCAAAGAACAGCAAGTACTATCAAGAAATCCTTAATACAGTATATTTTATGGATAGCTGTCTATTGGAGTCAAACCATGCTAAATCTGGCTGCTGTTTTTCTTATAATGAATCTGACAGTGGCAAGGCCTAATGGCTTTGTACAGAGCAGACTGCAACTAGTCTGTTGTTTTCAGAGCTCCACTTCTGAAGTGTTACTTATAGCCTGCATAAAAAAGTTGGTGGAAAAATGGTCCTACTGGGACGCTTTGGAGCCTTTTCCCCTGAGTCATTCGATGCTAGGCTAGTTTTCAGAACAAGTGTCTGGATTGAGGAACTCTTCACATGTGTGCTGTGCCTTTTAAGGAATTAAATGGTTTGGGATGTGCTTGCATTAGCATCAGTTTCCTGCACAAACCGCTTGTTTTGTGGAACATGTCGTTTCTGATGATTGTCGCTCGATTCAATCACTCTGGATGTGGATAAACAGGTCTGTTGTTTCAAAGCAGGATATGAATTTTCTACAAAGTCCTAACACAGGAAGAATTAGGCTGACTATAAAGGAAATGAATTTTCCCATTTCCACTTCTGTTTTTGTGTGGATTGCTAGTATTCATAGTAGCCTAGTATTTGGATTGCCCATTTTTCCATAGTAGATCTCGGCTAGTTCTAGCAGCTCCTCAGTGGCTCTGGGAATAGTCTACAGTCTTGGTTTTGGCCAGTCAGATTTATTTGTTAAGTCCAGTTTGGTGGGCAACAAGGTTGTGGGAATTAAATCTTCTCCTCGGACCAGACATGCTCTCTATCCTGTGCTTGCTTTCTGACTCCGAGCCTGTTCTCTTGGAGAATTCCTGTGTTCTGACATCATTTCCTGCTTGCTGAAGCTGGGAGAGACGGGGAGGGACGGACGGCACAGTAAGAAGCTGTATTGCCTGCGGTTCTAAGATGGCTTAAGAGGTTTGGGTTGAGGTTGTTTTGATTGGCTTTTCTCCTCTGTCTGCCTGAAATGAAAAGAATGATTGACATGTGCCAAAATTGAGAAACAAGTGTCCTCCGTGATGTGTTTGAAAGAGCCTAAAAGGCATCAGGCACATCTGCAGATTTCTTGTTTTCATTTGTGATGTTGTGTAACACAGGCTAAGCGTTCCTTGGAGAGTCAATATTGTTTTGGCTTGCACTGCTGTGCCATTTCTCTCATTCTGGCATGAAGTCCTGTAAGGACATAAATGCAGACATTTTCAGGCACGTGTGTGTGCGTGCACATGTACACACAGACACACTCACACATGCTTATGTCTCGAGTGCAGCCAGGCTCAGCTCATTTCCATGATGTTATGAGCTGTGTGTAGTAGTGAGTTGTATAGTAGTTGTCCCACCATTCCTACCCCAAGCACCCCCTGTCACACACAGTATAGCATAGGACCTATTAGTTGGGAGCTCCCAGACTGAGTCTGGCCTTGGAATGTGCAGAGAGATGGAATCCTCCCGGAGATGGGCAAGGAATGTGCCCCCAGTGGTGAACTGCACTTGCACCCCTGCGTGCGCATGTGTGTCTGTGTGTGTGTCTGTGTGTGTGTGTGTGTGTACACAGGGGTATTCCCCTGCACTTACCAGAATATGTTTTGCCTGGAAGCCACCTTCCTTCATGTAGAGTAGGTCTGTGGTCTCTGTTCACGCCTTGTAGGTGGGCTATGAGGGTTGTTTTGAGTCATGTTTCCTTTATTTGCAGACAGCAAGACATTTAGTTTCAGTTGCATGTCTATATGTCTGCACTGTGTAAATTTTTTCTGCTTTCTTCATGAACCCTGTGATCTTTGGCGCACTGACCCAGGCCGAGTCGCCGATATGGCAACCTCTCCCATGGGACGCGCATCACGACCTGCATAGTTAGACTTTTTCTCCCGAGACTACATTTAGATCAGAGGTGACACTCCCTCAGATGACTGAGATGTTTGACTGTCTGTGAAGGGGCACATGAAGGTCAGACAGGGCTATCCCCCACGACTCCTGAAGAGCTAAATGAACTTTATTGCTGCCTCAGACAGTTGCTGTCTATTGGGACCACATGTCCATGTCCAGTCCCCACCTGTGACCCCCATCTCCCTTAATTTATCATGAACTCAGATGTTGTATTTGATACAAAGCTGTGATTAATGCAAATGATCTGTTAGAGGAATAAGCTAAGTTATACACTAAATCATATAGAAATGGCATAGACATAGGTGTCTATAGAAATGACCTGACATTTCCAGTTTGTCTGAGCACGGGGCGTAACCGTGACAATGGTGACCAGCTTCTGCTTTGTAGCTCATGGCAACCATAAACAAACATTTAGACAGGAAGTTCCTTTTTTTTATCGTGATTGTGCTCATGGTTGCAGCGCTGCCTGGTGTGTGGTTGGAGTTATGTGACCTCTGTTTCTCTTCAGAAGAAGCTAAAGATGATATCAGGGCTTGTATACGCAAAGCACGTAGAAGTTTCTGAAGATGTATCTGCAGGTTTGGCCTAGTAGTTAGCATTAAGCGCAAAGCAATAAATAAATAAATAAATAAAGGGCATATGAAATGTTAAGTCAACATGCAGTCTTCTAAATGCATCTATATGATAATACAGCTGTGTTGGCTGCTAGTTTCATTTAGCACTTGTTGCACTTGAGCTAGTTCAATTCAGTTCAATTTAAGCGCTAATTGTTTTAGTTGGTTTGTGACGCCGTTTTACACACGTTTTATTTCCTTGAGAGATGTGACTGAGTACTTCAGTGATAGTGCTTCTTGAGTTACAGTACTGTGGAAAGATGTACATTGATCTATGTTAAGGACTTCAATACTGC
The DNA here is from genome assembly GCA_027481765.1 of Tenualosa thibaudeaui. Taxonomy (NCBI): domain Eukaryota; kingdom Metazoa; phylum Chordata; class Actinopteri; order Clupeiformes; family Clupeidae; genus Tenualosa; species Tenualosa thibaudeaui. The sequence continues at coordinate 1,588,436 of JAIFZK010000019.1, read as the reverse complement.
AAAACTACTACAAAGCTACTATTAGTCATGCTTTGTGAATTCCTTTTTGCAAGAAAATTGAGTCCCAAAACAAGGACTTGCATGCCCATTACATATAGTACCTGAACCTGAATGTGTTCTGAGACTGGAGCTCAAAGCCTTGGAGAGGACCTAGATGGAAGCAGTTCAGGATGAATGTAGTCACAGGTCCGCTCTCCCACTCTGACTGTTCTCATGGCAGTCACTCATCAGTTCACACTGACTGAGAACTGCATAGTAGTTTTTTGGAGAAACATGGAGTGTCTAGAATGAGCTCAAGGTTTTGTAGTGGCTGCTGCTACCACAATGCAGTCTATGCAAATCTTGGTGTCGCTCTGTGCTGTTCACATGGAACAGTGGCACTTCCTTGCTGTTAGCACACTGGTGTGAGTGCATAGCTGGGGCCTTTGGCGTCACCATGGCGAGAGCCTGTGGCTTCTTATAGCCCCCCAACAGCTGTGCCTGGAACTGCCATAGGGTTTGCTGAGGTTACAGGGTCATCAATGGACAAGACTACTGGAACTTGCCATGCCCCTCCCAGGCATGTGCGTGTGTGCGTGCTGCACAGAAGCGACAAGTCATTAACCGTATGCTAGGGGTGCCTTTGACCCTATTGCTTATATCAATGTACAATGTTAGCCTAGAAGTCTAGACACACACTTGCAGTAGCAAAAATTTTTGCTCAGTGGGTATGTTGGAGCATTAGTAGGTCTACCATTGGTCTTACACAGGCTTGGTAAGACCAATCACAACACTCTAGCTTTGTAGATAGTCATTTAGCAGGCTTAGCATGATGATAGAGCTGTGATGCTGCAAATCAGCCAAGTGGCACTTGATTTTGGCTTTGGCATGATTTTGGCTTTGACAAGGAAGAGTTAGACTTGGGCTTTTCAGGAAAAGGAAGAGTTAGACTTGGGCTTGGGACAACCACTGATTCCGGCCATAGCATTGAGCTTGGTCTGTCGGTCGTGGTCAGACTATTTTGATGTTATAGTCTGGCTTGTCAGGTCCATCCAGTTGTCTGTCTACTATGCAGAGTTTTAATGGAAAAACTTAGTGGGATTAAGCTAGACATGAGAAAGCACACAAACCTTTTCTTCCATATGGTGGTGTTGGTTGTTTTTATTTATTTGTTTTTGTATAGTAACGGTGAACGTGCCTAGTTGTTGCACTCGGACATTTAACATGGTTCGACAGTTAAGAACTGTGCACAAGTTTGAAATGTGATTGTTCTTTGTTTTTGTGTGCTGAGGGGTGGGAGGGTTGACAGACTTGTTGTGGCAGGTCTCTTTGATGAATCTATACTGCCGAGAAGACAGGAAATTAGCGTAGGCCTTCAAAAGGCGCTAGGAGCCTGGAGCAGAGCTGCAGCGGCCACTCTTCCTGTTGTGGCTGTGGCATTATATAGCCAGGCCTCCAATAACAAGCTCAGTCTGTCTCTCTGCAGCAGGCATGGCATTGGCTTCTTGTCTTTGGTGTGAGATGCCTTGGCTACTGTGTATTGTGGTACATTCTCTGTGCTTAGCTTTGGGCTTTGGTCATTGTCTTTTGTTGCTTTCCTTCATTGCCTCACAGCTTCACATTGTAGGGTATTTTCCCCATTGTATCTCAGAGGGAACTTGTCTTACACACAGACACACACACACACACACACACACACACACAAACACATGCATGTGTGTATGCACACTTTTACACAGACCTCACTTTGTTGACGTAATGTGTAAGCTTACACCTCTACGGTATCTTTCCGAAGACGCATATACACACACACACACACACACACACGTGAGACAGCCTGATCCCTGTCTCCAGTCACTATTCAAACAGAGCTGTAAATATTGACTTTTTTTCTGTTGCCTTCACTCCTGTGCTTCCCTTAGCACAGCTGCAGGTAAGCTTAAGTAAGGAGCAGAGTAAAGGCTTTAAAGGCTCATCTCAGCAGCAGCCAGGTCTGCTGCTCCTATTCTGCTACACAGAGCTGGGAGAGTTATGCATGTTTGTCATGGAGAGTATATTGTTTTTCAGTCCCAGCGTGCGTGTGTGCGTTAATGAGTGAGTAATTTTAGCCGATAGTCTTTTTTTTTTTTTTTTGGTGGAGGTATCAGGATGGAGTGTGGTTGTATGTCATTCATTTTTGTTTCTCAGTATTGTCTTGACTTTGGTCCAGCCTCTTCCTAAAAGCTGTACATTACTTTCACGTCGTGTATAAGGAATGTGTGTTGGGGCGTGTCAATGTGAGAATTCAACTCTAAAGTGTGTGCGTGTGTGTGCGCATGTGTGTGCGTGTGTGTGTGTGTGTGTGTGGTTTGGCATCCGTCTGAGTTCAAGCCCTAAGCATAGTGTAGTGCATACCCACTAGATATGGGTTGGTATGTGTGTGTGTTGTGCTGGGCTGAGTACAAGTGTGAATTTTGTAGCAGCTGCTGTGGTTGGGCTCTTACACGTGATCAACAGCAGCTCCAGCTCACAGGTGTGTGCATTAGGCTGTGCTGGAGTCCAGGTGTGTGTGTTTGGCCTGAACGCAGCCTTGTTTGTCTAACTTGTGTGCTGAGCACATGACGAGGCCCTTTGGTCCCGTGTTCCCCTGGAAACCCTGCTCTTCCTGAGCTCACCCAGGGTCATACCCTTGCCCACTAATGCACCAGTGTGGTCACAGTGACTCTCAGCACACCGAATGTAGGACTAATACTGTATATGGGAGAGTTGGGTTGCAATTTAAGCCAATGTCCATCTCCATTGACCTGAAAAGGCTTGTTGTAAAATGTGAATAATCACAATATCCTATTGGGCCATACAATGATGGTATTGTTTCCTTGCCCACTGTTAAGGTCAGGTTTACCAGCATGTGTGCGCTACCTAGCCTAGCCATTGGCATTAGCTGCTTGGGTGCAGGCATGAAGGATGGATGGCCCAGTCATGGCCCAGTCAGTCGTGAGCGTGAGGGGAGGATAGACAGGGGCCCAGTCAGTCAGATGGGGAACAGGACTGGCCTGGAGGACACCGGGGAGGAAGGAGGAGGGGTCACTGGAAGGCATTCCACTAAGTTCATGTCAAAGGAAGAAGCCCAGTGTAGCTTGCTATGTTGTTTGTGCACCTGTTCAACACACGCACTCACACTCACTCACTCACTCACTCTTCAATGCTATTTCAGGTTGGTTGCCTTCCTAGCTTGTGTTACGTCTACCTTGGGGATCTTTCCTCCCTAGCCCCCTCCCTAGTCTCTTGCTGTACCTCAGGTGTGAATTCTGAGCCATTCTCCATCTTGGAGGTGTGTGTGTGTGTGTGTGTGTGTGTGTGTGTGTGGGAGAGAGATAGTGTGAGAGAGTGAGTGTGTGGTCCATTAGCACTCAGGTGAGTGTTGACGGCCTGGAGGATCCATAGGGATTTACACACACACATATGCGCATGCATGCCAGACTAGACGGTGGACTCTGTAAGCCAAGGCTTGGTCAAGTCAAGTAGGGATTTATTGTCATTTCAGCGTTTCACCGGGAACAATTGGTGATGCACGTAACTGTTAAAACACAGTATGGACAAGACAGATACGTAATAGTGCCTACATACACTATTGCGGGAGAAAAATAATATTACAACACAGTTGTAAACGATTTGCAGGTCAAAATACAGGTGACCTAAAACAAACACGCTAGACAGGGCATGGCTTTTTGCAGAGCACTGCGGCTAGTGGTGTGATTTGTAAAATGGAGACTGTTCAATATAAATATAAATAATAGCAGCTAGAGACTATTCTACATAAATATAAGTGATGGCAGCAAGAACGTGCGGGGGGCATAAGGTGCAGTGTGCTGTGATGCGCTGGTTTGCATCCTGAGTAAGAAATTCCAGTCCAATTGTACTACAGGTTGTTCAGCAGTCTGACTGCCTGCAGAAAGAAGCTCTTCCCCATTCTGGAGGTGCGGGCAGTGATACTGCGGAACCTTCTGCCAGATGGTAGTAGGGTGAATAGTCCATGGGAGGGATGGGTAGTGTCCTTGGTCACTGTCTGAGTGTGATAAATGATGTTTATGTCTTGTCATTGTAACTGAGATGTTGTTAAAAAATAGTCACTGTTTAAAATTACTACAAATGTTTAGTGAAATTGAGTGTAGTGAAACTCGCATTGGCCACAGAGCTCTGCCATTTATTGATGGACCAGGGAGTGTGGCCTACATGAAAGGTCCTGTAGAATTTGAACATACTGATAATGGTTAAATTGCTGGTCAGAAGATATTACCTTCTCACCTATGGAAGTATTGTGGTTAGTACTTAGTCATGTAGCCTAATGTTTGTTTGTGCCTGGTCATGTAGCCTAATGTTTGTTTGATGGTGCCTGGTCATGTAGCCTAATGTTTGTTTGATGGTGCCTGGTCATGTAGCCTAATGTTTGTTTGATGGTGCCTGGTCATGTAGCCTAATGTTTGTTTGATGGTGCCTGGTCATGTAGCCTAATGTTTGTTTGATGGTGCCTGGTCATGTAGCCTAATGTTTGTTTGATGGTGCCTGGTCATGTAGCCTAATGTTTGATGGTGCCTGGTCATGTAGCCTAATGTTTGATGGTGCCTGGTCATGTAGCCTAATGTTACACTCATGAAGTGTATGACATCCACCATAAATAGACATAAAATATATGACATACAGGTACATATATGCTTCCAGCAAGAAGGAAAGTTTGTGGTAGCTCTTGGTAGCTGGTGTAGGTTGAAAAAGTGAAATGTGCAATATGTGAGGTGCAATAAGTGAAGGTGCAATTGGTAAACTGCAAGTTGTGAAAGCAGCATGGACATCAGTGTGTGTGTGAGATTAGAGTGTTTCCAGGGTTATAGCAGTCTCTCATGTTATACAACTAGTTTGTCAAGTTAAGGACTCATTTTATCTTAGAATTGGGTTTCTGGAATTGGGTGTCACTGTACCCAGTCCATTATTTTAATATGTTGAATTCTGTTGTGAAATCATGCAACAAGTTTTAGACCCTGTTGCATAGACTGCACTAATGCTTGTGAGAATGCTCTGGTGAAGTTGTAAGCTGTGCTTAAGGACTAGGTGGGGATGATGACGCTTGTTCAGTGCGTGTTTGTCGGAGGATGTGCTTTGCCCGTTGGCTAAGAGTCTACGACTAGATGTTGTCTGTGCCAAACCCTCATTTGAGAATGTTGATGAAATGATGAAAGGAGTGACGGGACCAAAGAGTGTAGATGGATGTATTCAGACTTCATGCTTCTACCTGTGTTAGATTTGTGTAGACCAGGCTACCTGTCATGGACGTGTCTGTCTGTGCTTTTCCTCTTCTGTTAACTGTGTTTGCTGTTCTGTGTTTCAGGTGCTGAATGTAGCGAAACAGAGGGTGACTCCCTACGCCACGCTTCGCTCTCTTTCATCAGCTCCACAATTCTGGAATGTTCCCAGCAGCTAGTTGGCAGAGAGCCCCCACCATGTCCTAACCCACAGCGTGCCCACAACCTCCCCCTTCCCCCCCTTTCCTCCTGGAAACCTCCCCCCTTCTCCCTCCCCTGTCACCCTCTCCCTTTCCACTCCTTTCTTCCTCCCTCTCCTCCTCCTCCTCCTCTCCACGCTTTGCATCTGTCCCATGTGAGTGGTGTGGCGACCAGGCTGGAACCATGAGCTTGCAGAAGCACACGCAACTGGGCTCGGAGCGGGACCTGCAGTCCACCGCCTCCTCCATAAGCCTGCCGTCAGTGAAGAAGGCGCCCAAGAAGCGGCGCCTGTCCTTGGGTTCGTTCTTCCGCCGGCGGCCCCGCGAGCCCAAGCGGAAGCCCCGGGACTTGCCGCTCTCGGCAGGGTGTGCCGCTTCGGTGGCGGCAGGGGTGGAGGGCGTCGCTAGTATCGAGAACATCCATTCGGACACTTGCCAAGACAAGGCCCTGGCGGCTGGAGCGGGAGCTGCCTCCAGCTCCACAGGCGGTTCCCATGCCTCCACCTCTTCGGCAGCGTCTGCATCCTCCTCCTCCTCTTCCTCTTCCTCGTCATCCAAGTCGGAGCTGCTGGAATGCCCCCTGTGCCTTCTGCGCCACACGCGTGACAGCTTTCCCGAAATCATGACGTGTGCGCACCGCTCGTGTGCCGACTGTCTGCGCCAGTACCTCCGCATCGAGATCAGCGAGAGCCGCGTCAACATCTCCTGCCCTGAGTGCGCGGAGCGCTTCAACCCCAACGACATCCGCGCCATCCTCGCTGACCGGGCGCTCATGGACAAGTATGAGGAGTTCATGCTGCGGCGCTGGCTTGTAGCTGACCCTGACTGCCGCTGGTGCCCAGCCCCCGACTGCGGGTAAGTTGCAGGCATGACCCCAACACACACACACACACTGTTTGGATTAGGGTCGCAACAATGCAGTGTGCCCAGTGTTTGTGTTTTGCGTTTTTTGGGCCACGGTTATGGCATGGTTTCGGTAAGGGGGCAGGGTTATAAAATTGTAAAATTTTTCTTGTCTTTTTCCCCCAGATTTCAGTTAGAGATGAGCTGTCTGTCAATTTGATTCAAATTTCTTTCATGGATACCAAAAATTTACATTAATTTTCCCACAATTTGCTGAAATATCCTGAGTCAGTAAATGTCCTATAATAGGCCTATATTATCAACTTACTGCCAAAATCAGGCTCATTTTGAATGAACTAACTAACTTCAAGAAATGCGTTTTCAGAACACGTCTGACTTCTGTTGCTAATTGTTGCTGGTAGGTAACAGTGATATTAGATGTTAGCCTATGTTTTTTCTCCCTGCTGCACAAGAGGGAGGCTATAGTAGGCTAATGTAAAGCTAACAAGCAAGACATCCCAACCTGCAGAAATTAATTTTAGGGAGTCTCACATCAGCAATGTTGACACTGCGCTGCAAAGAAGCTTTCATTATTGTCAATGACAGAATAGCCTACTGAGAGAGACAGAGGTTGTCTGCAAAAGTACTACACAGGACAGATGCTCAGCCTGTCAATTGCTCACACTCTCCCTCGCTCTCTGCCTCTTACTGTCACTCTCACCCACTGCTGACACTTGTTTGGATGGTGGATTTATCTAAATATGGGAGACTCCTGGAGAGCTTCTGATACTGGGGATTTCCGACAACACTCCTTCCGACAACACTCCTCCGACAACACTCCACCTTTTACTCCAGTAGGCAGCGCAAGATGCTTCGTTTGTGTAGACGGTCTTCAGTTTGCACCAAAATCTTTATTAGACTGCCTTGGCTGCTGCGTTGCCTTTCTGAGTGCATCTCTGTCCTGGTCGTTGGTAATGAAAGCTCTCGCTCTCTCTCTCTCTCTCTCTCTCTCTCTCGCTCTCTCGCTTTCTTCCTTTTTTTCTTTCTTTCTTTTTTCATTTCTTCGGTTGGATATAAAACTGAGAACCGTTGCATCCCTAATTTGGATACAATGATGCATCATTAACTGAGTTATGAGAAATGAGTATCACTGATGGTTGATCATCAAACCGAATCATAGATCCATTATGTAATTAGCCCTGTTCTGTGCTGAGCAGAGAAAACTAAGCAGGGAATAAGAGAGACTTGTTAGCCTGGCAAAATGACAAAGCCAGGCCACCTATGACCAGATCTATTTATCCTGTGGCGGCGTATATCACGAAGGGTTGCTCAACAAGGCCACATGGATTTTTTTATCTTTTTCAACATCTCACTGAGTTATATAATGTTGCATTGCGAAATTTGGTTACGCATTATCAGCTGAATCCTGGCTCTTACCTCAAGATAGTTTGACGCAGACACACACACACACACACACATACACACTCTACACCTTCCAAAGAAAACATGAGCAACACCTGCACTGGTATGTTATGTTCCAGTGAAGCTGGCAGTTGTGGCATGCAGGCCACAGGCAGTCCTGGGAGTTTGCTGGGGGACTCCAGTAAGACTCCAGTCCGACTGCCTGGGCTCTGCAGGGTCTCTCTTTCCGTGCCCTTGTGCCTTGGCCAGGCCAAGTATGTGGGTGGCGGTCAAGCTGTGGCAGTAGTGGTCTAGAGCAAAGCTTGGATATGATCTGAGCAGGAATGTCTCACGTGAGGACTGAGAATTTCGCAACAACAAAAAACTCCCCTCCCCTCCCCCACCCAGTCCTCTTCACAGTCTCAGGTGAACTAAATAAGGCCTTTGTTTCAAACTCAGTGAATGCATGTGTGGCACTTTCCCCATACAGTTTCTGGAGTGAAATGAAGCCCAATCAATCTTCTCTGTGGCTCTGCGCTTCAACAAATGACATGCTGGGCATGTTGGTGCTATTTGTCAAGAAGAAAAACCACACACAGGGATGCTGCGCTGTGTGTTTGAGACGTGGAGGCAAGTCTTTTGACTGGAGTCGCAGCGTAGTCCTCCGCTGGTCCTCTGCTGGTGGCAGTGGAACTGATGGCTGTGCTTCTGTAGGGGCGTGTGTGTTTGGGGGTGTGGTCCAGGGATGGATGGGTGGACGGACAGATAGACGGTGTGTGTGTGGGGGGGTACAATGGTCAGGGTTGGGGCTGAGGGAGAATGCAGAACTCCTGCCTCAGCACATCCAAGCCTGCAGTCTCTCTAACACATAGCTAACCCAGCAGAGATGTTTCTTCTGCTGAGCTGTGTGGATGCTGCATGTTATTTTACGTTATGACAACTTATCCCTGCCGTTCTGTCATTCAGGCTGTGCTGTATAAAATCTTCACATTCTTTTTCTCGGTGACCTGGAACAGCAGGCATGTGGATTGAATCGCACCGGATTTTTCCTCCTAAAGACTGACCCCTTCATCTTTCTGTTGACCTCTCGGTTAGTGTTAGTGTGTGTGTGAGAGAGAGTGTGTGAAGCTGCACACTGCAGTAACTCTGTCTCCACTGACACACTGCTGTGCTCTCCGCTCAAAGTTTCTCTGCTGCTGTGTGTGTGTCTGTCTGTCTGTCTGTCTGGCCGCCTGACCGACCAGGGGCTCAGTGCCAGGCTGTTTCTGCTTGCAGTGCAGGCCCAGGCTTTGGCCAGATGCCAGGCTGCCACTGCAGCAGTGCTGGCCCGTCCCCAGGGGTCAGTACGTGGCCTCCATGTCTGTGCCTGTGTCATTGTCACTGTCAACAGACACACCTTTAGTTGGGCACTGCCTGTGCTAACTGAGGTGGTGATGCCAATCTTAACCCCACCCCCATTCACTTATGAGTGTAAGCTCATCTGACCCAGGCACTGACCCAGGCTGACATTTTTAAAGGGCTGGGGGGGATTAGACAGGTGGTGATTGGTCCCCATCAGCATGTGGACAGACTCTTCAGTCAGCACTCAGCCAGCCTCCCGTGAGGGGAGCTGTAAGCATTGCAGTAAGTGCACTCTCTGTAGCCCCCAACCTGAAGGAGTGTTTGAGGAGGAGGTTGTGCTGGTCAGACTGACCCGGGAGAAGCAGATGGGTGGCCCTGGAGGATGGCTTTGTGCTTTTTTTGTGCTTTTTATTGCTCTGTGGCCCTAACAGTGTGGACGTTTCTGTGAATCTTTTAAAACCAGTTGTGGAGTCTGGCAACGTTCAAAATGGTAGTGAACTGGCGTTAGTAAAGGTGTTTTGAGCGCGTCATGGTTAAGCATGTCATTCCCGATGTGTTTTTTTTTTTTATTATTGGGATCAGACATCATCATAGATGGGGGACATCTGTCCAGTGTGTCCAGGTTTTTAGTCTTCAGTTTGTTTAGTAACATTTTTCACCACAGTCAGTGGGGTGTTTAAGTCATTTTGAGTTGTCTCACTCTCTTTGTGTGTGTGTGTGTGTGTGTGTGTGTGTGTGTGTGTGTGTGTGTGTGTGTGTGTGTGTGTGTGTGTGTGTGTGTGTGTGTGTGTGTGTGTGTGTGTGTGTGTGTGTGTGTGTGTGTGTGTGTGTGTGTGTGTGTGTGTGTGTGTGTGTGTGTGTCACATGCACACACTGGCACAGAGCCCATCCATAGGCTCTGTCTCTCTCCAGCCTTTCATCTCTTCCAGCAGATTGATGTGCCTGAACTGTAAATCCATCTCCACTCCAGCGCACTTGGTCATGTGACCTTGAGCGCTTAGTTTTTACTGTTCTATCATGCCAGTTTGTGGAGCGGCTCTGATGACTGAAGGGAGTGTGATGGAAGTTGACACATTTATTCTTTAGTTTTTGTTGTTGTTGTAGTGTGAGGCATGCCTGTCTGTCTGCAGTCTCTGGAGAGCACTTCATTCAGCCCTTGCTTGTATTGGACAGAGTCCTTTTTATTTCCATGGCTCTGCGTTCTCTTCCCTTTCTTTTCTCTTCTTCTCTCCCTCCCCCTCTTGTGCCAGAAGCCTGAGCACACACCCTGCTTTCCCAGAGACACGAGGCTGGAAAGAGCAACTGGAGGCTGATTTGAGGCAAGGTGGGTTGGGGTGGATGGAAGGGTCAGGGGGGCCAGGTGGGGAAGTGGAGGAGAAGCATCAGCCCTGGCCCAGCCAAGACAGCTGGAGCGCTCCAGCTAACCGCTCACCGCTCACATCTGAGAGCCACGCTCCCTTCGCTGGAAACATCAGCCAATACCGACATGTTGGTAACCGGGCTCGGGATTAATCACTTAGCTAGCTCAGCTTTCCCTTCTTGGGGATGGAGAATATAGGTCAGCCTGCAGCCATCTGCGGCGGATTGGTGGATTTGGGGCTGGGGTAGGGGGGAGTGGTTTGTTGGTTGGTGGTTGCAGTAATGCCAACAGATTGGATATTAGTGTGACTGGGGTGTGTGTGTGTGTGTGTGTGTGGGTGTGTGTGTGTGTGTGGGTGGTGTAGCTTTTACAGCTAGATGTGTGCCCATCAGGCAAGAGGGGAGGAGGCAGAGTGAGAGTGGAGCCCCGAGGCTGTAATGTAATCTGAGGAGGCGGCTGGCTTGGTCACTCCACACCAGGCTCATGCACACTGCCAGACATAACATGTCTCTGTCTGTGAGTGAGTGGCGACCGAATGGGGTTACACTTAACTATTCTCTCACACACACTCACACACACTCGCTCACAAGTAAAGGGAACTTGATGGATGTTGAGGCGTTCCTGGGACCTGCCAGTATTGTGTGGGAGATGAGTGCAGGGAGCCTAGCCTTTCTGTCTTGTGAGAAATGTAAAGAAGTTTCTCAGTACAAGCAGTATTACTACCCGTCTGTGGGTGCAGCAGTGTCTCTGTCCCACATGCACGCTACATCTGCTTTTCTCAACAGTTTGTGCCTTCTAAAGGAGGCTGTACTTTCCCTCTCCAGGCCCACGAGCAGTCGTTTCCATGTCCAGTCTCAGATGCTCTGAGCACACTGCTGGAGCTGCCGTCTGCCTGGAGAACAAATCACTTCTTTAGCCCTCCCCCAGCACCCCCTCCCCCCACTTCAATTAAGTTGCAGCTGGCAGCCAGTAAAGATGAGTGATGTTGCCATGGTACCTCTTGGCGCCGTGGGCCTCCGTCTGGGTGTGAGCCGCAGTGGCGATGACTCCATCTCTCTCTGTCTCCAGATTGAATTTCTCTGCCATTAGTGACGATCACATGAGTAATGAACGCTGCTCTGCCGCTGCAGCCTTCTCCTGGCCTCGTAGAAAAACTCTCTTAGTCAATTACACCCCAAGCCCAGCCACACGCCTGGATGAAAGACAGGTGCTGACACTAGGACTCATTTAACGGACTAAAGGCAGGTACTGATACTAGGACTCATTTAACGGACTAAAGGCAGGTACTGACACTAGGACTCATTTAACGGACTAAAGGCAGGTACTGATACTAGGACTCATTTAACGGACTAAAGGCAGGTACTGACACTAGGACTCATTTAACGGACTAAAGGCAGGTACTGATACTAGGACTCATTTAACGGACTAAAGGCAGGTGCTTAGACTAGGACTCGTTTAATGGATTAAAGGCAAGTGCTTACACTAGGACACATTTAATGCATGCACATTTGGTACATATGATCATTTTATTAAATACCCAGTTAACTGAAAATAGGTCTGTGCTAAGGGACTCCTTTCTTATTTCTTTGTTTGTTTCTTTCTTTTATTTATTTTTTATTCAGTTCATTTGTGTTTGTGTGTGCATATTCTAGACGGTTATTGGGACATTAATAGACCAGCAATGTGTCATGGAAATGTGGACCTTTGGTCCTCATATTTAAAATGTAAGAAGATGCAATACCTTTCAGAAGCCCATCATTTCATTAATGTTACATCATGTAGCCCTGAATCCCACTTCAGCTTGTTCCTCTCCGAGGTCTGACGCTGTGTTTCCTGTGCTTGTGTGCAGGTATGCCGTGATTGCCTTTGGCTGTGCCAGCTGCCCTAAGATCACGTGTGGGCGCGAGGGCTGTGGCACAGAGTTCTGCTACCACTGCAAGCAGCTGTGGCACCCCAACCAGACGTGTGACGCCGCGCGCCAGCAGAGGGCACAGAGCCTGCGTCTCAGGACCATCCGCTCCTCCTCGCTCACCTACAGCCAGGAGAGTGGTGCTGCATGTAAGGAAAACGCACACACACACACACGGATGTGCAAAGATTTGTGAGTCCTTGTATGTGAAGATGCTAACCCTGCATAGACAAGCACCAGCACGCTAGCAGCTCATGGCATTTCTGTCTGTCTTGTCCCCAGCTGATGACATCAAGCCCTGCCCCCGCTGTGCTGCTTACATCATCAAGATGAATGACGGGAGCTGCAACCACATGACGTGCGCCGTGTGTGGCTGCGAGTTCTGCTGGCTTTGCATGAAGGAGATCTCCGACCTGCACTATCTCAGGTGACACACCTGACAGTCTGGCATCTGCCACACACCTGTGTCTTTCTGTCTGGAGTGTGTGTTTGTGTGTGTGGTGTGGAGCATTGAGCTTGTTTGAAATGGCTGGCTGGTTTACCAGCTGACTGACATGACCTCTATTAACATCGACAAGAACAGACGATGGATACCTATGGCGGTCTGGTTTCCCTTGTAGCGCAGTGGTTTTTGGCCAACCTCTCGTTTAGCTCAACCCAGAGGTTGGGTCATCCATGTGTGTTAGCATCTGATCTGGCTTAAGTTGTCTTTGATCCCACGAGCGTCATAAGGTACATCTGTGGTGATGTTAGGATGAGATTGTTCAAAAATATCACTATTTCAGGTCCAGAATGGATTACCTTAAGTCAGCCAGTCATTTCAAACGAGCCCAGTAGCTATCAGGCCTCTGCTGTGACCCTGTATTCACACCAGAAACGTCTCCAGCGTGAGGCTTCTGCTTCTAATCACTTGTAGTTCACGTTAAAAAGGCATCTCTTCTATTTTTAAGTGCATATCTGTATCTGTGCGACACAGTTTATACCACAGGCAGTGTACAAAGCTTTAACCTGTTAATATGCATGCCAAACAAAGAAAAATGGTAGAAAACTGTGACTGCTACACTTAGCACAGCTCTCCTTATGAATGGGGTCTTAACTGTTCTAAAGTCAGTGGAACCAACTACCTCTTTGCTCTTACTGCTTAGTGTTGTAGCATTATCAGTTAATCCTTAGAACCGTTTTATTACACCGATTTTAACATTAGCAGTTTACCTTTTGAGCTGTTTTATTACTTGGTATTTGCTGATCATCTTAGAACACCAGTTTTAGGAATTTTTAAGTCCTCACTCCCACACTCTAGTTTTGTGTGTGTGTGTGTGTGTGTTTACAGTAGTCTGTAGTCTGTTAGGCTGGCGGTAGCAGCTCCAGTGTAAATAAAGCTGAAGTAGTTTAAGAATAACAATGCAATGTTGCAGTACAGTTTTACAGACTAACTGAGGCTCCTTGTCTGAACCCACCAGTCCGTCGGGTTGCACGTTCTGGGGCAAGAAGCCGTGGAGCCGCAAGAAGAAGATCCTGTGGCAGCTGGGCACGCTGGTGGGGGCGCCCGTGGGCATTGCGCTCATCGCTGGCATCGCCATTCCAGCCATGATCATCGGCATCCCTGTCTATGTTGGCAGGAAGGTCAGTGCGACTCACTCACACCAGTGTGACTTGAGGCTAATTCAGACTGAAGATTCACGAGACCGTAGAATGGAGTTGCAGCGGGGTGAATCAAATGTTGCATGTCATTGCAAGCCATTTCAAGACGTTGCTAAACGTTCAACATGTTAAGGTTTTAGAATGTATTTATCTCACAGCTTTTATGATGCAGTGTTACTCAATCAGTTCAGCAGAGATGTCAATTTTACTCAATAGAGATGGAGAAATTCATATGGGCTCCTTTCAATGAAACAGCAGTGTCTGTTCAACTTCAGTCATAACAGATATGTTTCATAATTAACAAAAATGAACGTAATGTTTTGTAACAGTTTGCCATTTTGTTAAACTGGCTAACTTTGTTTGCTAACTAGCCAGCTTGCTAGTTTATCTGGATGTTATGGAAACCATGGTCACGTTGTGAGTTGTTGCATTGGCGTGAAAGCTTCAGTTTTTGGGAAGAACGTTTCAGCAAGTTGCAAGTTGGTTCTTAGAATTTTTCAGGTCGTCTCATGAATCTTCGGTCTGAATTAGCCTTTAGGATTGCCATCCATTGTTTGAGTAAGGGGATGTTCATGTGCTGGATGGAATAGTTTACGGCCCTCCTACTTTGATTAATTTCCCCACTCATTCTGTTAATAAAACAGAATTTTGGGGGTTAAAAAAAATGAAACAAGAAGGACATCCAGTTCCAGCTTGGTTGTGTTCACAGGAAAGGCACACAGTCATCAGGACCTTGATTCTGCAGTTGACATCAGCACAAGAGCGCCAAGTGTAAAGCAAACACACTCGTTTATTTTTGACGCACTTCACATAGGCTTTTTATTGATTCAAACAACACGGCAGGCTTTTATTTTGGCAGCTCTTCTCCTCTGTAGATGAGGGTGGAAAAGAGGCTGCCTGATCGCTGCCAGACACAGAGCTCAAGAACACACAATGGAAAATTTTTTTGTGATCAGAGAAACAATTTCTTTTTTGGGTTTAAAAGCCCTAGTAGATGATCTCGTATTCCATCGTCCTCTCGGGAGTCTTAAGTGGGCCCCTGTTCCTCTGGCCTTGCTCCATCCAGACATAACACGACACAGATCACTGGGAGGGACTCCAGGTTTTTTCCCTCACAGGCGTGTTTGTTTCCCTGTGACGCAGATCCACAACCGCTACGAGGGTAAGGACATCTCTAACCACAAGAGGAACCTGGTGATTGCTGGCGGCGTGACCCTCTCTGTCATTGTGTCACCGGTAGTGGCTGCAGTCACAGTTGGTACGTTTTTCCTCTCTCCAACTCTAACACACTCTCTCTCTCACACGTACACACACACACACACACACACACGCACACACACACTCACCATTTTGCTTATGTCTGACTCTCCTTTCTCACACTTTGTTCCTGTTATACATGTGTTCTCATTCTCTTTCTATTTCTCCATTTCTCACACAGTCTGAATTCTCTCTCTAGTGTTTCCCACACACTACACACTCTTGCCTGTTCTCACACCACCTTTCTCAATTCTCTCCTCCTCTCTTTTCTCACAGTCTGTTGTGCTCTTGCAAGCTGCCCGCCCACATACACACACACACACACACACACACACACTCACACTCACACTCACTCACCCCCTCTGAGCTGTCCCAGCTGTTCTGCTCACCCTCTGTTTATACGTCCTACACACTAACAGAACACCATTGTCTTCGTCTGTTTGTTCTCTTTTGTGTTCTCGAAGACTGAAGGAGCCAGTCTTCTCTCATCTCCCTCAACTGATCAGACACTGGCCTCTAGTGGGCAGTTTGAAATCTAATAGTCTCTGTGTCTGTGTCTGTGTCTGTGTGTGTGTGTGTGTGTGTGTGTGTGTGTGTGTGTGTGTGTGTGTGTGTGTGTGTAGGTATTGGGGTGCCCATCATGTTGGCCTATGTGTATGGCGTGGTGCCCATCTCATTGTGTCGCAGTGGGGGGTGTGGTGTGTCGGCGGGCAACGGTAAAGGGGTGCGGATTGAGTTTGATGACGAGAACGACATAAATGTCGGCAGTGGAGTGGCTGCAACTGGTGAGTTGAAAAGCACAAATTACACCTTCCGAGAATCTGTCTTTGCTGACGATTAGCTATACCTGCCATTTCAGATGGCGACAATTACAGCAACAATTGAGACCAAAATTTATGTGTGGTGGCTCTGATAAACACATTGATTGTTGGCCTTTGAAACTTAGTAATTCATCTTGCTCAATTGAGTTGCTGAAGTGAAACACGGATTATCTTGTCTCCTGACCTTCCTGTCCTGTGTGCCCAGACACCACCTCGGTGGCAGACCCGCGGCACAACCCCAGCCTGGGCGAGGGCAGCGTGGGTGGCCTGACGGGCAGTCTGAGCGCCAGTGGCAGTCACATGGAGCGCATCGGGGCCATGCGCGACAACCTGAGCGAGACGGCCAGCACCACCGCGCTGGCTGGGGCCAGCATCACCGGCAGCCTTTCGGGCAGTGCCATGGTCAGCTGCTACAACAGGTCAGCAGGGAGGAGGGCGTGCCAAGCCAGCTTTGAAGCCAGAGAATGTTCAGTGATTCTCAAGCATTGATATGCCTGATACGGTTTGACTGAACAGTTTTTTCTTCAGGATACTGAAGCATACTGCCACTCCTAAATTTTGAAACACTACAGCCGTCTTTTTTGTTTTAGACGTAATTAAATGATTGAGAACGTATGAAATGAGACGTAGTAAATGATTTGTTATGTGTTTTGTGGTGCCTGAGGTTCACTCAGATTTCTTCTGTGGTGGGTTTCCCACTTTGCTGCCTCTAATGCTTTTAGTGCCCACCCATACATGGTAAAGGAGCTTCTGTATTCTGATCAAATAATGGCTTGGTTGAACTCCATTATGAGAACACTACTGAAAGATGATCTGTGGTAGCTAGCAGGACCTGTGGTTGACCTCTGACCCATGCTGTGATAGGCTGGAGGTGCAGGCGGACATCCAGAAGGAGCGCTGCAGTCTGAGTGGAGAGTCGGCTACAGTCAGCCTTGGTACAATCAGCGACAATGCAAGCACCAAAGCCATGGCTGGCTCCATCCTCAATGCTTACACACCTCTAGATAGGTAGGTGTGTGTGTGTGTATATGTAATCATTTTCAATTATTCATGCTTGATGCTTGATGCTTGTCTTGACCTTGTGCATGTAGAACTGTCTGTCTATGCATATTTACTCCTTAAAAGTCAATTAGTTGTTACTGAATTGTCTAATGTGTGTGTGGGTGTGGGCTTCCAGGGAGGGCAGTAATGTAGAGGTGCAGGTGGACGTGGAGACCAAGAAGCACCAGCATGTCAGCAGTGCAGACGAGTGTGGCAGCCACACCTCCCGCTGTGCCTGGATCTGCCAATCATCCACCACCAACTGCTCTGCCCGCTGGGCCAAAGACCCCTCCTCCTCCTCCTCCTCCTCCTCCTCCTCTTCTTCCTCTTCCTCCTCTTCATCGTCCTCCTCGGGGAAGAAGCATAAAGGCAAGCTGAGGAAGAAGAGTGGCGGGAGCAACGGCGGAGGTGGCAACAGGGGGACACAGGTCAACGAGACGCGGGAGGAGCCGGACGCCCAGCTGCTGGACTGCCGCAGCGTCCACTCCAGTGGGCCGGACTCGCCCTCGCTCAGCGGCAGCCTGCCCTCCGTGGCCGACTCGCACTGTAGCCAGCTGTCCGAGCTCAGCACCACCTCTGAGCTTGGGGCTCCCGAAGGAGCGGTCCCTGCCCCCATCCCTGCCCAAACTGCCTACGCCCGGCCCCAGGCACAGCTGCAGCAGCACGGACGCTTCTCCTCCGTCAGCCCCCTGCCCGAGGTGGAGCACGACCGCCTGGAGAGCTGCCCCGAGCAGACGGGTGCCGCTGCCGGTGGGGGTAGTGTTGGTGTTGGTGGCGCTCGCTGTGGTGGTGGAGTCCTAATACCAGCTGCCCCGGCGTCTCCCCGTCCCCCTGAGGCGTCCCCTGCACTGTGCCTGATCGCAGAGGAGAGCGTGAGCGTGGTGGAATTAGCTGAGCCGTGCTCCCGCAGCGGGGGAGACCAGGAGGAGCACGCAAGTAGGGCCAGCG
Organism: Tenualosa thibaudeaui; assembly: GCA_027481765.1. Taxonomy (NCBI): domain Eukaryota; kingdom Metazoa; phylum Chordata; class Actinopteri; order Clupeiformes; family Clupeidae; genus Tenualosa; species Tenualosa thibaudeaui. The sequence goes on along the minus strand of JAIFZK010000019.1, from coordinate 1,570,422 downwards.
TCGACAATAACAGCAGGAGCAGCAGCCCTAGTCCACAGTGCCACCTGTGGCTCGGCAGAGGCGGCTGCATTCAGAGTGACCTCTGAGTCGGACTTGAAAATGTACATGGGCACACACACCACAAGTGCTGTAAAAAGACTGCCCTAACCAACACCACACACACACACACACACACACACACACACACACACACACACACCTCTGCACAGACCGACAGCACTGCAGTGCCTCACCGAATGGATGCCTCCCTTCCCCCCCCCTCCACAGCAGCAGGTGGTTTGCTTCTCTAATCTCTCCACTTCTCGCTCACTTTGATGGCTCTCTTCAGTATTTAGCGACGTAGCGAAGTGCTACCTTTCTAACATGTGCTGTGTTGGTTCTCAGTGTGGGGTCTTTGGGATGATTTCAAACAAGAGCAAGCGCTGGCAATGCTTCTGTGGACTCTGATCTGGTGAGGCTGTGCGACGATGCCGAGGTGTAGCAGGCAGACACTGGGGCAGAGCACTCTACCGGACTGCTTTAGACACCACCAGATGTTGGATAGAGAACCACTGTGCCAGCAGCCCCTTGAACTCACACACACACCCACACACACACGTGCATGTGTGCACACACTCTTAAGGCTGCGTCTGGGGGCTTATTTTGACCCCTCTCACACACACACACACACACGCACGCACGCAAGGACCCAGTTTCAGCTCTCTCCCAAACAGGCTCCATGTTAATCTTCATTGGGACCATGCAATAATTTTTGTTATGATAAAAAAAATGTATTGTTGGTATTCTCTTTTTTTTTTCATTTTTGTAAATGATCACCATTTTTGTGAAGTCCATTACATAATCTCTTATTTATTTTCCCCTTGACATTATTGTATTTTGAGATGGTTTATAATGTGGCCATGCACCGCCTTTGGTGAGCAAAAACAATAAGGGGTGGTAAAACGGGGCCCAGTTAGTGGAGTGGGTCGGTGCCCAATGAGAAACGGATCAGAGACTTGACACGCAGACTCCCCAGAGTTGGATGCTTCTTTTTGGGGCCAGAGATGGTTGCTTGTGCAAGCACTGGCCTGTCACACCCAGAAGAGTTCCAATGAGAAGAGTTCCTTGAGACATGAGAGAACCTGTCTCTCTTTAAGGCATTCAGGGTAGCAGTGGTTCTCCAGTAGCCAGGCATAATTAAGTGAAAAAGATGACCAAAACTTGCCTGTGTTTTGTTTTTCTGTCACATGCAAAAAGAGACAGTTTAACAAAGAAAAGGTCTTGAACTTCTCATTTCAAACTGCAAAGAAAATTCTGTTTGGTTTTTCTTAATCTGCAAATTCATGGTGCCTTTTGGAATGACTTTTACTTACTTACTTTTTTTTTAAAATCTTTCGCTCAGTTTGCTCCTCATTTGCTACAGATAAAAAATGAAAACACTTCAGCTAAATGTCTCACTAACATTTTCTGTCCTTGTGTCTCAAACATCTTGAATGAATGATTGAATGAATGAATCGCTTACCAAAGACAGCGCTCTGCTCAGGCCACCTGCCCAGTCTTAACTACTTGACGTCAGTCTGCACCTCCAGAGGCTGATAATAGCACACCACAACTGCGGCAACACCTAAAGTGGCCTCATTGACACCTAACATGGAGGACTATCCTTACTGCTGTTAACATTTTCTTTTGTTGTTTGTAAAAGCTTTCCAAAGCCAGAGTCTGTGAAGCCAAGTTCTACAGCGTTATGACCAAGACACTGGCACGGTTCATTGGTGCCATCTTTCGATGTACAAGAAAAATGGTCTGAAATGCAGGATGTGTGGAGAAGATTGTGAAACCATGTTGTTATTTTGTCTCAGTTGCCATCTTGGTGCAGCTGATTTACCCTCACTGGTCTAGGTTGATGTTTGTGAACGTTCTAGCTGTTTTGTTCTGTTCTCGGAGTTTGATCCATCTCTGGCACCCACTCCCTCCCCATCCTCTTATGTGCAGTTATGTGCCCCAGCTCCTGGGAATAGTTTCTAATGTTGGTTCAGAGAAGCGTATGGTGTTGGATTTTTCTCTTTTTTTCCATTTTGCTTTATAATATGCATGTTAATGCATATCTCAAATAAATTTTAAAGAACTTGATGTTTGTTGTTCTTTGATTACTGAAGATATTGAATATTTTGTCTACACGCAATCACAAACTCTTGCAGTCAAGTAAACTGACTCAAATGATCTCAAGAAATAAAATGTTTTATTTCTGTGTCAGCCACAACCACATAACATCTGGTTGAGCATGAACGTCCATGTTGAATATAGAAATATCTGCACTCGATAAAGAATCTGTAATTCCAGTGTGTTCTTAAATTAGAATTTGAACCTGCACCATTTTAAAATACAATTTTTAAACATTTCACTCTTAAAGCTACAGTCATAAAATAATGAATGTTTTTTTCCACCCACTGGAAACCAGTGGAGAAGAATGAATACCCTGAGAAGTCTGCCAATGTGCAGCTTCTCTCTTGTGATCTGGCCCCAGGAGTTAGCCATAGTACATTCTGTAGGATAAAACGCCCACCAAACAAATCATTCACTCTGACATTTCACTTTGAACTGACTCATCAAACATGTAGAGTCTGTGCGTCTCCTCGGGGAGGGGTGTGAGCTGAAACCTGCGTGCTGAGCCTGGAGGGTCCAAGGCACACATCTCATGGATCCTGAGCTTCTGATGGGTGTATGCATGAATTATACAGTATTGCTTTTCCAGAGTGAACTCATAAACCTGCAGTAAGGTCTCCAATGGAACCACCAGATGGCTCCTGGTCTTTTCACTTCACGTCTCTGCAGGACTTCCCCAACGTTTTTTACAAATGAAACTAAACCATGGAGAGGAATCAGATCACAGGTTCTGGGGCTCATTTCAGATTTAAAAACTACAAGTCCAAGACCTTTCAGAATCTGGGCTAAATTTTGAAGTGGTGACTGACACCATTGCATGCATTTGCAGGTTTGCAACAGCAGGATCTCCAGAGTTTGCTCAGGACAGAGCTCCCCAGAGTGCATCCAAGTGTCTGATTAACTATAGCTATGGTCAGATGTGTGACATCACAGCACAAAGCTAACTAGGAAGCATGACCTTTGTGGTTGACCACATCCGGACCAGAGCCAGCAGCTGCTTGTTTGGACCCAATTCCGATTCAAATGTCTTATTTGGAGTAGAACACACATCTGAACTATGGCGATGGGAATCTATTCATGCGTCGATGTGCATCTTTTCCTTCTTTGCTTTCTTTCCTCTCCAGGCACAAGGCTTCTCTTTATTTTCCTGGCCACCCCCCCACACACTCACACCCACCCCTCGGTCTAAACCCCCAATCCAGCACAACAGATGAAAAAAATAATGAGTGCATACAAACAACACTGTCCCATGAGCTGTCCATTCTGCCCATTTGTCCCACTGGCTGACCAAGCACTCCAGACCACAAGTTCTAATCTTCAGCATGGCTTAACACAGACATGGCTTCTTCCGGTGAAGTTCATTCAGTGTGCAAGTATCCACCGTTTGTCCATACACATGGCTGTTGTAGTCATAGAGGTTTATTCTCTTGTTTATAATGCCTTGATGCGTCTTGGTTGTCTTGTATTGCTTTGGGTGTGTTTGTGGAGCTCTAGGTGGATTTCTGATGGTCTGTTTGCATAGACCCCTCTGTGGTCAAGCACATGCAAGAGGGTGTTTGGGGAGGGGGGTCAGATGTATTTATTTGCTAGATTCTGCACGTCGTTTGGGGTGAAGTCCTCACTCTCCACCACCGACAGGTGCTCAAAGAGCTGAGTCATCTGCCGACGCTCGTCTTTGTCCAGAAGCATCAGCACAACCTGGAAACAAGAAGAAGAAACAAAAAATCACCTGTGTTTCACCTGTGTTCACCCATTCTCTGGGCCTCCACTGTAACAAGGAAATGAGAAATAGATTCAGGGTTCCTGGCTGGTTCTGAATGGGCAAATCTAACCTCCAGAGGAGGGCATTTTACATTATTTTCATATAATATCCTCCATGACTTCAGGCATGGACAGGGAATATCAGTGAACTCAGATGACCTGTCACTAATGACTCTATCTTGTATGTGTGCCATGCCAAACATACCGTAGTGTGTGACACTGCATGTAGTCTGCTGCGAACCAACCAATAACTGCTTCTTGTTTTAAGCCTCGTTGAACTACAGAAAAGCCTCACATTTACATCTTTTTAATGTGAATATCCCATAGCAATGTGGATATCAGAAGCTATTCCTTCAAATTCTGCCTACATGTTTCCTTGTGTTTGGCCTCAAGAAATCCCTCTATGCAAAGACCATGCAAAAACATCATCAAAGAAACAGTTCCAGAACGTGACGATTGGGTGATCTCCCAGCTAAAGGTCTGATTGGAGAGAAGCATTGCACGCAGACACAGGCATTAGGGACGTACCGAGAAGCGCTCTGCCGTGTGGAGATGGTTGAGGTGCTGGTACACCAGGCCCGGCTCTCTCTCCAGCAGATGCCCATCCAGGGTCTGCATGATGAAAGCAATGGTGTGACCGTCCAGATGGTTGCCTATGTAAGATGGGAGTGTTTCCGGGGCGACGAAGCGGAGGAGCTCGGCACAGGCTGCCATATCTCCATGGGAACGGGCCGCACTTAGAGCCTGTCCAAACTCATAGGCGTTGGCAGGCTGGGTGATGGTGACTGGTTGGCTCTGGTCCACGTGGTTCCGTTCTGTTGTGGAGTCCAGATCTTTGGTGGCGCGTTCCTCTGCGTCATCGACCTGGAGAACAAAACAGTGGGGTCAAGTTCACATGATTACGTTGCTGTTCGTTAGCATGTTTGTGTGGCTATTTAAGATAAAGAACATCCTCAGAGATGATTCATAACTCACATAAATCACATCTACTAAAACACTCCTTTCGAGTAAAGCTTTGGGGTTTCACAGTTTATATGTGTATTTTTCTAATCTGCAGCGCACACTGCAGAGATACAAATTTTCATGTTAAATAGCTGTGTAGCTTCACACAGCACTGAGACCCAGTTGCTGTGTGTGTCTCTGTGTGTGCGTGTGTTTGGTATCCAGTGGAGGCCCACCTCTGTGATGGGGACACTGCGGCGGGGTTTCCCCGGGGAGCCAGCGGCCAAACTCTGCCTGAGCAGCTCCGTCACCTCCTGCAGCTCCCTCTCCGCCTCCGCCACGCTGGGGTCCAAACGCAGCACCTCCTGCAGGTCCGTACTGCAAGCCAGGTAGTCCTGGACACACACACACACACACACACATTTACACAGTACAGGGAAAATGAAGGTTGATGTAAGGCAGTTGTTTTCAGGTGTAACAGCTCTACAAATACATGCTTGCCCGCAGTACATTTGGCTCCACAAGGAGACTGAGGCAGAGTGTCAGTAAGACAGAAGACACCAGTAGGACCCTTGTTGTTACCTTGAGGCCCTTGTTAGCCAGCGCTCGTCTGTAGAAGGCCTTCTTGTTGTCAGGCTCCAGAGCCAAAGCTGCATCGCAGTCCTGCTTGGCCTCAGCGAAACTCTCCAGCTTCACATAACACAGAGCTCTGCACCAGACACCACACACACAGACCAATCAACCACCACCACTCCCATCACATTCAAGGGCAACTAAAAACACCTGTTACTCCTTCAAGGTTCAAGATTCAACATAGTATTTATCTCATTATACTAGTATAAGAAAGCAACATTCTTGTATGTCTGTACTCCTTGTACTTCTCTAAATACATACATACATACATACATACATACATATACAAACACACACACATAAACATACATACATACATACACATACATAAATACATATATACATACACATACATACATACATACATACATACATACATACATACATACATATACATACATACAATATGTTAAGTGTTGACAAAGAGAGAAAGTGTGTGTGTGTGTGTATGTGTGTGTGTGTGTGTTTATGTGGGGGGGACTGCATCAGATTGAGGGAACAGCCATCTGTTTAGTACCTTAGTAAGAGAGATGTAAAATATGGACTAAACTCCTACTCCATCTGTTTAGTACCTTAGTAAGAGGAACCCATGACCTGCCTGTGCTTATGGAAAAACAACTCCCAGGGTGTTGGGTGAAAAAAAAATGAGCCTTTCCCTCGTTAGATGCTGCACCTCTCTTAGTTTGACCTTGGTGTGTTGCATACACATACACACACACACACACACACTGTACAAAGGCAAGCTGTTCTGCATAGAGTTTGTCAACTCACTCAGGACACAAAACAAAGGCGTTGTCAATGACTCATGTGAATAGCCTTTCCTCTATGAACACAGACACACACACACACACACTAACTGATATTATAAGGCGTGCGGGGGTGGATTAAGCAAGCCTTGGGAGAGCTGGGCAAACACAGCCCCCACCACTCTCTCAGCAGGACAACACACAGTGTCCATTTTTAGAGCTCCAACAAAGAAGGCGGGAGCGGCAGAGAGCAGGTGGACGGATCAGGTGGACGCTGCCCGATTCAGCCCATTAGCAGTGCAGACAGAGAATATAGGACCTCCACATCAATATGCATGAGAGATGGAGAGCGTGGGCTGGGTTTATCTGATGCTGTGTGTGTGTGTGTGTGTACGTGTGTGTGTGCGTGCATGTTTTTCATGGTTTATGACAGGTGAACCCTGGACTGAGTTTAGGAGATGCAGCATATATGCATGTAAATGTGTGTTTGTGTGTATGGAGTATGGAGGCAGAGATGGGTACCTGTTGGTGTAGATGGCGCACTCCTCAGGTTTCAGTTTAAGGCATTCAGAGTACTTCCCTACTGCCTCTTCGTAGCAGCCTTTCTTCACAAACTCGTTTCCGTCAGACTTGAAGAGTGTGAAACGTGCTTCTGCTTTTCGGGCTGAAAAGGAAAGCAGAAGTGCATCACTGACAGAAAAAGGGATGTGAGGGTTCATTCTGTGTCTGCACGTCTGTACAGATCTTTTGCCTTCTGCAGCCATCCACCGCATCTGTTGTTTTCTCTACAGAAAACTCAAATCAATAGTCCTGAGAGCTCGCCTCTTTCCAAAACTACCTCTGAGCCAACAGATCCCTTTTTCTGTACAACTGGCCAATTTCAGCTCGAAGCATTAGCAATTTCCCAGAGTTCCAAGCCCCAGGAAGTGAGCCGTTTGTCACTGTGAAGCGGGTAATCAATGTGGCCCAGGACAAACTCACACCAGCGGCTGCCAGAGCGGTGCTCCTCCAGTTAGAAGATGTAAACATAACAGCAATGAGGGCTGCCTTGGATTGGGCCCTGGGAGAAAGTGCTTGGTCAGGAAATACTGCTGCATTGGCTTTCACCTAAATGACTGTCTTGCCACACAAACAGAGCGAGGCCTCCCTGAGACCTTCATTTGGATAATTACACCATCCGAGCTTTTTAAGGACTAAAAGATATATGAACTGTAGACATGTCTGGCCTTTCCTCTCAAGAGCCTGGGGAGAGTATTCATTTAATGGGCTCTACAGCATTCATTTGATACATTTGAACATTTATTCATTTGATGTATTTACATTTACATATTTGTCAACTATCAATCAATCAACTATCAATGTATACCTCCAATGTAAAGTATGTCATTGAGAAACTACCACCAACTGTCACTATTAGTAGTTTTCCATAGTACAAACATAAAAAACCTCAGTACAAAGTAGTGCATTGTGTTCATTGTATTCGGTCATTCAGATTAATGGCAGTGTGATTATGAACACACCTTCATACCTTTATACAATCATCTACTATGTGCCCTTTGTAAAAAGCAAGCCAGAAAAGCAGGGTGGACTGTTTAGTGCGGGAACTGACCAGCTTCCTGGGCGGCGCGTTCGGCCCGGGCCTGGGCCTCCTCCGCACTAAGAGGCTCCTCTCTGCGGTGCTGCTGGGCTGACAGGGGCACCAGTGGGATCTCCGGAAGCTTCTCCCGCCACTCAGAGCCGTCCTGCTCAATCAGCAGCCGGGTGATCCTTACATAATCACACACACACACACACACACACACACACACACACACACACACACACACACACACAGAGAGAGAAGAGGAGGGGAAAACAAAGACACCAGAAGGGTTGGGGGAGGGGGGGCAGAAACACCTTTTTTATCCCATGGAAGTTATCCTTGTACATGGTTGCATAATACCTTCTCCCTTACTCACACACATACACACACACTCACTCTTTCAAATACACACACACACACACATCTCCGCAAATAGCAGTCTGTGTTAGTGGCTAATCACACGTAGACGTTTGTGGCATTGGGAGATTGACTCCTGTGTCTTAAGCTCACTAATTCAGTCTGGCTATGTGGATCCAGAAAACCTCACAAGATGGGGGAGGTGTGTGTGTGTGTGTGTGTGTGTGTGTGTGTGTGTGTGTGTGTATGTGTGAGGGGTTGGGGGTGGGGGTCGATTGGATGAGTGTATTGCCACGAGTAGGACCCGAACTGACTGACTCATTCACACAGAGAGACATTTCTCACACACATGCCTTCCTACTCCCACGTAACAGTTGTGACCGAGGATCTGGCCAAGTAAGCATCTCCATTCTCCACAGGAGCAGTGAGAGATGCATACAAGTTTGGCCTGGCAGAGGTAGCCTATCAGTCCAGATCACTTTTGTGCAGTGGCTTATGGAAAGGGGCCTGATACCTGTTGACACTGTCATGGGCGGCCTGGGTGCTGATGTCAATTTGAAGCACAGTCTTGTAGTCGACGTAGGCCTTCCGGTAGCGCTCCAGTGTCTCGTACGCCATGGCTCTTCTGAGCAGCGGCTTCAGCGAGAATGGCTGGATCTCCAAGGCCCTGCAATAAATAGAAGAGAACAAGGGGATCAATCAAGGCCCTATTCAAGTGTGTGTCTGTGTGTGTGTGTGTGTTTGACAACGGTGCAACTGAGACGGTTTAAGCCCTGATTCTGATTCATGCACTAGATTGTGTGTGTGTGTGTGTTGGTGTCTAGGTCGTTGTTCCAGTTGTTTGCCTCAACACTGCTCAGATGCCACCACTGTCACTTGAGGTGGTCAGCTTGGCAAGAACAGTGTTTACTTCAAACTCTTGACTCCCTGCTGTTTCCCCTCCTAACAGCAAACGGCCAGGTCGTTATGACATGGAAAATGTCACGATGAAGCTTAAATGGACATTACATAAAAAAATGGGCTTTCTGTGCTAGCTGATAATCCTCAGATAGCAGCTCAAATCCTGCATGCACACACTTGCAATCTGACACAAATACACAAACAGACCTGCATTCTGTCTCTGTGTCTCTCAATCTGACAGAAAGACACAAACAGACCTGCATTCTGTCTCTGTGTCTCTCAATCTGACAGAAAGACACAGACAGACCTGCATTCTGTCTCTGTGTCTCTCAATCTGACAGAAAGACACAGACAGACCTGCATTCTGTCTCTGTGTCTCTCAATCTGACAGAAAGACACAGACAGACCTGCATTCTGTCTCTGTGTCTCTCAATCTGACAGAAAGACACAAATTTGCACAATTGTTTCAGTTGGATAAAACCTCATATCATGCTGTTGTCACTATGCCCATGGTAGTGTACCTGGACAATCAAATATATTTCAGGAACAGACTTGTAAGTGCAGAACGCAATTTCAGTGGCAAAGGATATGTAGTTTTATTATGATGTTCATTATAAAGTTCAATGCCCTTTTTATTTGATTTGTTTGTTTATTTTGATTTATTTGTACGATACATTAATCATGAACTCCAACTTACTAACAATATCTTTCATACACAAATACACACAGGTAGCTACAGAAAGCACTCACCATGTGTCTTTTTGAATTGGACAGCTTTTTGTACCCTGCAGGTTGTTTCTGCTGTGTGTGTGTGTGTGTGTGTGTGTGTGAGTGAGCAAGCACCTAATCTCTGGCTCTCCCATTCAGCCTTGTACTCTAACCCAAAGGTAAGAGGTTTACCCACAATGCCACTCTTCACAGGCACACTCCACACAGAGAGACTGAGGTATTCTACCCAGCCAGCACCCGGGGAAAATTATATTATCAGCTATCAGCTGTGTTTTATAGGCCTATATTAAGGTTACTTTCAGTTACAATAAAGGAGAGTCACTCCAAACATTTGCACAACAATGTAAATTACAGGCTGTGGTTTGTTAGACCACTTAAAAATGTCATGAGAAAACTACTGGGCCTCCTGGCTATTGTTTATCTTTTGAGTGCAAGAGTCACTGTTAGTTTTGTGATTGGCGCTCTGTGTGGGACCTATGCACCACTACTGAGAATAAAGCCAGTTGAAAAGCTGCAGATTCATTCTTGGATAACCAGTATGGCAAACAAGGTATAGCATTTGTATTTAGTTATTCATTTCACATTTCCAAATGTGCCTTGCTTAAATATGACTAACCACCGTGTCACAGCAGTCAACATGTTAACATCAACATCAACATGGTGCATGGGACTGGACAGGTCTAATGTTTCATTTGCTGAAATACTGAACTATCCAAAATAATCTTCACATATCTGTAACTGCAGGAAGAGCTTAGAATCTGTTTGGTATCAAACTAGGAAACAACTCATGTTTGTGACTGTATGCTGACCGGACGTCTCAGAGTACGTGACTGGTGAAATTGATGAAACCCCTGAAAGTGTTGAAATAGCACCTTAGTCTCCCTTTAATGTCCCTGATCCTTGCTGTTCTTGTGTGTGTGTGTGGGGGGGGGGGGGGGGGGTGAAGTGAGTCTCAGAGTCTTACTTGTGTGTGTGTGTGTGTGTGTGTGTGTGGTGAGTGTGAGTCTCAAGCCTTACTTGTGTGTGTGGGTGGAATGAGTGTGAGTCTCAGAGCCTTACTTGTGTGTGTGTGTGTGTGTGTGTGTGTGGTGAGTGAAGTGAGTGTGATTCTCAGAGCCTTACTTTGTGCAGTCAGCAATACAGTCATTGCTGTTGCCATCTTTAAGGTAGCAGGCAGCTCTGTTTGAGTAGAGGATACAGAGGTCCTCCGGACTATCAATGCCTAAACAGGGAGATAAAACATACAAATAAATACTATCATTATTTAATACACAGACAAAACACAACCCAGCTAACTCTGTCAACACACAATGACTCGCCTGTAAGCCAACACCCCCTGACAGTAACACTAGAAAAGCATAATGTGAGATATCAGTGAGACATCACTCTCTTAACTACAGGCTCTGCAACCTGGGCCAGTGTCCTGAAGTGAACTTGCAGCACTGCAGGGAATGCCTTTTGGATAACAGCCTGAATGTTAACTACAAGAGGAGGAGGAGGAGGAGGAAGAGTGGGAGGATGTCCCAAGCTCTGCAGCACGCTGGGGTCTGATGTTACGCAGAGGAACTCTACTCAATCAGACTGGGCTAGCTCTCATCACACAAAAACACCTGACCAGGTAGCTAGGTAAACAAAACAAGCAAAACCAAACAGCAAGCACAGAATCAGCAGCACCTCAGTGTGTGTGAGGACCAAAGCTGTCACCAGCTGACCTCCAGGACTCAGGATTCTGCTTCAGCTACTTAGCGCTGAGTCTGAACGCAAAGAGGCAGATGACTCAGTGTGTGTGTGTGTGTGTGTGTGTGTGTGTCTGTTCACACAAGGAAAAGCAGCGCTGGCACCTCTGCTCCTCACAGACTGATGTGTGTAAGTGTGTGTGAGTATGCCTCCCCTCAGCACATAAGACCTGAGAAGCCGTGTGTGTCAGTGTGTAGGTGTGTGTGACTGCAGCTGCAGGTCCAGCCCCTTGTAAAACCAGTTCCGACATGAAAACATTTCAAAGCACAAGGCATGCCCCTAAGTGGCATGCCTACCAGCCAGTCTGCTACACAGGAAGTGCCTGTGTGTAGAAACGATGGAGGTTCTCAAACTGCATTCCCGTGTGCTACTCACTCTAGACAGATAAAAAAGAGGCAGGCGCTAATTAGAAGGCAGGAGAGTGCAGTGTGATGTGGTGTATAGAGCAGGGGGTGATGAGTGCTGATGAACGACGAGTGGGACAGATTTATGACTGCTGTTGCCACAGGGCTGTGCGACGCTGGATGGTCTAATTTCACGCTGCGTGGTCAGGGGTCACATGACCCGCGGGAGAACTGCAGCGCCCCAGCTTGTTTCCCTGACTCAGGCTCAGGAGGGGACAGCTCCAGGAAATAAATAACAAAATAAATAAATAAATGAAAGTGCAGTTTTTCACCAGATGGGACTGGGCTCACAGGAAAGAAATGCTTGACTTGAGTTCCCCACAGGCTCGGTAAGCCATATGTCCACGTGCTTTTCCGTGTGATATTCACTTATTATCTAAGAAGCATACTGTTAACCATGGGCTCAAAACGTCACAAGAGCTCTCACTAAGGCCAGGTTACATCCAATAGACTCTTCACCCTTTGTCAAAAAAGATACTGGCCACGCATTCTCTGATATAATAATGTGGCAGTATAATATTAACTGGAAGCACTAAACTCAACCTTTGAGATCATTTTAGTGCCTCACTACCCGGAACAGACAATCTAGAAATATGAATCACGTGAGGAGATATTTTCTCTCAACTCATTTGTCCAGGAATTTCCCCCAAAAACCACCAGGACCTGATTAATGTCTCCCAACATGTCACAACATCTCATCAAATGACACGAGAATAAATGGCAGCAGATTATCTCTTTCATTCATTCCCACGCCTCTGCTCAAAGTCAACTGCTTTAGGGTTGTCAAGAGCCAGAACACATACAGGGATTATCTTAGCATGGGGGGAGGGGGAGCGGGATGCTACCTGCTTCAGCGTAGCCGTCGATGGCCAGAGTGTACTTTTCAATGGCATCCCCAAACTGTCCGTTCTTAAAGAGGTGGTTGCCTTCGTTCTTGAGGCGAGCCAGTGGCGGGGGCAGGTTCCCGGCTGGCGCATCCAGGTTGACCTTAGTCGGCTCTGTTTGCTCCTTGCCGCCTTTTGGCCCATGGTGAGCGCTGTTCCCGTTGGCCAGCCCTTTCCCCTTGCTGGGCCCTTCCTCTCCCTCCGGCGGTGAGACCGAGTACTTGTCTGCGCTGGCCCCCTTGCCTCCCCTGGCTCCCCCTCCGCCGTCGCCCCGGCCGTGGGGCTTCTTCTGTGCGTTGCCCATGTCGCCTCTCTCCTCTCCGGTAGCACTAGTGGCCGCCGCGCTGCTCTCCCCTCCCGCTCTCTGCTTACTGCTGCTTACAACTGCACTGTCTGCGTGAGAGAGAGAGAGAGGGAGGAGTGGTTAGTGCAGTTAGTGATTACATCACAGTAGGGGGAGGGAGAGTGAGTGAGAGAGAGACGGAAAAGGGAAGGGAAGAGAAGGACGGGGGGAGGGGTCTGACGCAGGCAGAAAATCTCTCTGAGGGAGTTCTGGGAGAGCATTTGTGTGTGTGTGTGTGTGTGTGTGTGTGTGTGTGTGTGTGTGTGTGTATGTGCCACACACACGCAAGAGAAACAGGGAGGGAGAGGCACCAAGAACACGATTAGGCTTGTTAGTTTTGCTACACTGCTGGAGGGACAATAAAGTTGTGTTGTGCACTAAAGAGGAGCCTCTGCTCCGGTGGGCGCATTAGAGCAGCTAACAGAGACCACTGGTGTGAGGGGATTAGAGGAGAAACTGGGACATAGAGTTGGAAAATCACTGTTTTTCTATGTGTGTGTGTGTGTGTGTGAGTACACAGGTGTCTGTGTGTGTGTGTGTGTGTGTGTACAATGCTTCCAAATCATTTACACTGAGAAGAACCAAGTGCGCTATCTGCTTTATAATCATATAAAAAATAGATATTGACAGTAGTGTCCTTATCTTTTTAAAATTACACAGATTTATGTTTCTAAAAATACACTGATACCAGCTTCCTTTTGAATCATAACTGCCTGGGCCATTTGATTGCTTTCATGTACGCCTTTTTTACAAAGATGGTTCCTGCACTAAACAAACCACTTAAAGTGAATTAAAATGCTGACGCACATCACAGCATTTCCTGTTTTCTGCATGAGGCACCACCTTAAAACCATTAGCCTGACTTCAGGGGCAAGTGGCATAGACTATGTCTGTGTTGTGGCACTGTGAAGGACCAGATGTCTGTAAACATGTCAGGACCAAGCTGAGCAGGAAACAGTTAGGTTAGGAGCTGGTGTGATTCACACCTGAACACTCACCGCTGGCCTGCTGCTTGTGCTCCTCTTCCTCCTCAACCTCTTCTATGAGGATCTTCTTTCCTTTGGCTGCTTTCTCTGGAACCACTTCAGTCATCTTCTTAGTCAGCTCATTCACAAGTTTCTATTAAACATCATTGTCACTCACACTATTGTCACTCTTTCTAATTATCTACAAGGCAATGTATTCATTATAAATATATATATATATATAGTCACATGCATATAGTTATTGTGTGCAAGAAATACAGTGAAATTGACAATGGGCATAAATGTTAAGGGGTTTACTGCCATCTAGTGGCTATGATGGGTACCTTAAAAGTCCTGTCTGTCTAACTCGTATTCCTTTAGAATTTATTCATTTTAATGAGAATATTCTCTTTATGATGAGAGAAAATGTTTACCTTTGCGATCTCATTATGTGGCTCTATGTGAAGAACAGTGTTGACATCGTCCATGGCCATCTGCAGGTTCCCCAAGTGCTTCTGCACAGTGGCACGACGCAACAGACCTGCACAGCCATGCAACCATCTCAGTACAGACTCACCAGTCAGACCCAACATAGCGCCAACAACTACACTGTACATCCACATCCTATATAAAAGGGCCCAGACTTTAACACTGTGTGTTTTTTTCAGTTGTAAACAATTCTATGATGATCAACAACAGGTAATGTTCTAAGAAAGGGACAGTCTAATAATCTAGAAAGGGAACAGTCTAATAGTCTGGGAAGGGAACAGTCTAATAATCTAGAAAGGGACAGTCTAATAATCTAGAAAGGGAACAGTCTAATAGTCTAGAAAGGGAGCAGTCTAATAGCATGGGAAGGGAACAGTCCAAAGCCTTTAGTAAAGTGGGCATAACTTTCTGCCCTGCTCTTGTGGAGAGAGGCTTACCTTTGGCATTGGCTGGCTCCATCTCCAGCACCTTGTGGCAGTCGCTGAGGGCCTTGTGCCAGTTCTGCAGTTTGATCTCTGCTTGGGCTCTGTTGTTGTAGGCAGCCACTGTTGAAAATACTGACAGACTCCTGCAGATAGACCATCACCAATCATGCCCTTTCAATAATTACTTTGGTCAGTTTTACAATCAAAACCATGACAAGATCACCAGCACATCTGCTGTAAGGTGTATAGGTAATGCTGATGACAGTATTGGTCATACCGTGTATAATAGGCCACAGCCTCTTCATAGTCAGCAGCTTTAAAAGCCTCATTTCCCTTGTCCTTCTCACGGTTTGCTATGACCACCTTCTCTTGCTCTGTCAGCACTGCAGAGTGAAAGCAATAACTCAGTATGCGCCACATTTCAAATATCCGGCAGATCAACTAAACTAATATTCAATCTCACCACTTGTCTCCAGTTTTCTTCTGATTTTTGGAAGCCCATGGTTGATAAGTGTAGGGGTAGTGTCCTTATTTACTACACCATCCACTTTAGCACATTCTTTCTCAACATCAAATCTGCAAAAGAATGCATTCAGCAGTATCATAGATTCATTGAGATTATGTTCAACATCCATGTTCACAAGAAAAGATAAGAGGAGATTAAAGACATCTGACTCACTTGTCCCAGTCCTTGTACTCACGAGGAACAGGGGCCTTTTTTTTGGTCTTCTTTACTTGGCTGGCAGATGCACTCTGTTCAACAGTGTGAGATTTTCAGCCATTACATGTAGAAAAGAGGGAAGTTTAATAACTAGCTTTTGCATTTGCGGGACGATCCCTGACTTTTGCTTTAATGTGCTAATGACTTTCACTCCACCAGGCTCTCTGACATAGTAGAACACTTTGAAAGACAATGGCCCACCTGAACGGAGCAGTTTGAGCCTCGGATGGGTGGCACATTCTCATCGTCACTGAACAAGGGGAGCTGTTTGAGCTGCACTTCACCAACCCTCATCTCTGTCTCCCAGGTCTGTCAAAGCACATACAGACAACAATTCAGTCACATCACTGGACCATATAGTGGCCAGTGCTGTTCCCTTTGAAGTGCAAAATGAGTCCTTAATGTTGTGACAATGTTTAACATAGCTGTACCATTTATTGTAAAACACACACACACACACACAAGCATACTTACAACATTTTCTGTGAGTTAAAAATAGTTAAAATTTGTGGGTAAAATTCCTCAAAAAAGCCAAATGTGTGTGTGTGTGTGTGTGTGTGTGTAATTGCAATGTCCTTAGGAAATACCCATTTTACAAAACTACCCTGAGTTCCTCTGAAATCTGGCTCCATTCATCTTCCGGGAGAGACGCAGCTGATGCTGGAGGTTTGTCTTTGCGGAGGGCACGGCTCCTGGGGTTGAGCTTCTCAACATGTTTCTCGCAGAAATCAATGAGATGTGGGTAAATGCCTTCTTCTCCAGACCTTAATTACATAACTTATGGCAGTCAAAAGTGTTCTGGGTACTGTTACTAACCTTAAAAAAATTCACAGTACCATAATCTGAAGGATAGCAACAACACCTAGGAACCTTGCCTCTGACAATAAACAGTAGCCAATATTATTTCTCACTCACCTCAGAACTTTTAAAATCTTTTCCAGGTAACCCAGGTCAGTGCATTTCTCAATGTAATCATAGTCCAGATGTTCTACAGGAATCTTGATGGAATTGTTAACTTCAGCATTCAATAGATTGCTTACCATATGAGCATTCATGGTAGCTGTTCGAATAAAAAAGGACAGATGGTGTGTGCAAGTGGTTTGTCTTAGGTTATCTCTTTAACTACCAGCTATAAATTGAACATGCAAATACAGAGGGTAAAAGTATTTACCTCCCCACGTGTTAACCTCACTCTTGGATTATAAGGTGACGCAATATACAAAACGTACAAGTGATATAAGTTTTAGCTTCTGTTAAGCGCACCCTCTCCGTTTTATGTTTCCATGGAAACCTGAATTGAGGTTGAACGCTTCCTGTTCTTCTGGTTTTCTACTTCCTTTAGAGTCTGGCATTTATTTTAGGCTATTAGTAAAGATGGTTTTCTATAGTAGGCCACTGCATAACAACAGAAGTGCAAGTTTGCAGGGTCTGAAATATTAGTAAAAGGTGCAGTAGGTATTTTTATTTTCATTCCACGAGGTTTGAAATTGCTATTGTAAGTCGACAGCATTATGATGCAGATGTCTCTTTCTACTACGTAGCTTTGCATAAGACCATCTAACGGCGAATTACGTTTTACTATGGTAAGCTTTGACTGTCCCAAACGATATCACCGATTTGACTTGGCTTTCTTGGGTTTTCCCTGCGTGATCCATCTCTCCACTTTTACTGGCACTGTGTTGTTCTGGCTTTGTTGTGGGAGGAACGTTTTGTGGGGACCACACATTCGGAAACACGTCATGCCACCAATCACATGTATGCGCACCAAATTTGAAAGGCGACTTGTCTCAAACTCGGTAGGATCATTCCTACGGGGGCTTTTGTGTAGAGCAGTCTGCACAAACAATTTCATCGTTCTTGTTCAGGGGGATTACGCTGGGCTTTTAACATCGTTTGCATGTCATGTAAGTACACTTTGTTGAAACACATGGAAATCTGCGCTGCCTTAGCTCTATGTTTAGGAAATATTTTTCATTATCTTGGCCTTTGAGTTAATGCTTCAATATTGAAGGCGCAATGGGACGTTTGCTACGTGTGGATAAGATGAGCATGGCGGAAGTGTTTTGTTCTGGTAGTTAAGCATTTTCTCACTGTTATGAACAGTTGGGGACATTTGTTGGCAATTGTTGGTAAAGTTATAAATGTTCAGCGAACAGGTTTGCTTGAATTTTAGCCCCTGAAGGCACTTTATTTTCTGCTGTTACTGATGTTACAGCTCAGCTAGCTAACCAACTAACGATTGCCAGTGTTTAGCGAATTCCTTGACGTTTTTCGTATTTTCGCGTCGACTTATATGCCAATAATCAGTATCTCAAAAACAGCAGTTCCGAATAGGGTAATTTTTAAAGAATGTGTACTTTTGTTGTCTGAATCTGCTCATTTCGTCATTTGCCATATTTTTTAGATACGCCTCTTCAGCGCCCTTGGGACGTGTGTGGGGAGGGATTGAACTTTGGCGGTCGAAGTGTGCGTTTGAGCGGGGTGCTATGGGGAGTCATTCGGAGTCATGGGGATTATGAGGACGCACATTTTAAAAAGACACGAGATAGTTTAGGTTCGGACGCACGCGCCTTCCGTAACCATAGTAATGAAGAGTGATGTTGATGTTGCCATAACCAGATGATTGTCTTGATTTACACTCAATCTCACTTCGATGTCTAGCGACCACCAGACTCAAATTGACACAAGCAAATTGCTCGTCTTGCCATAACCATCACGTTATTGAAATTCACCTGTGGGAAAGGTTTGTCCATAGCTCCAGTAATAAAAAATGTCAAAGTTATTGTTAGTAAATGTGATGTACAAACTAGCGATAAGCTAACTTTAGGTTACGCTAGTTTTGCTTTGCAGCACATGAGGCTAATGGATGCCCCTGGTCTTGGAAAGGTTAGCAAAATGAAACCTACCATCCTTTTGAGGAGCTGTATATTGAATAAAGTCCATATTGGTGCATGGAACGGTGTTATTGGAATAAAATATGATAATTAATATTCACTCTTCTTTTTCCGCAGGACCTCTTGATCACATTATTTTACCAAACAGCTAAGCAACACACTTGGAAATGGAATACAGTCAGGACTGTGCTTATTCGAAGCGCATAAACGATGGATGTAGAGGTTTTCATGCTGGTGGCCACATGAACACTCTGCACACGCCAGTGAGGAAGATTACTGGAGCCAAATGCAACCTTTTGGGACATTACGCAGTTCACAGCGAACTGGAGACGCCAAAGGAAAACCTCAACCACAGTTGCTTGTCTGTTCTCTCTTTCAACACGCCAAAAATCAGATCAAAAGAGCTCCCAAGAGGTTCTTCAAAGGAGCAGACTTGTAAAACCACCTGGTGTGAAACTCCTAAGGTCTCTAAGAAAGATGCCTCACTACGGAGGCGCCTGCTGGAGTCCAAATCGGCAACAGATAGCAAAATGGGCACCACAAAAGCTTCAGGAAGCAGTGGCCTAGCTCTATCGAGCCGACCCAGGAACGAGGGGCCACTTTACGGCAGTTTGGACTTGAATTCTCCTGAGACAAGCATGGTGGGGCCTTTTGCAACAAGCACTTTAAAAGTTGAGAACACTACTTCGTGTGGTAGAGGTTGGCGCTCCATGTTCTCACATGTGAGAACCTCCACTGTAGAAGATGGGGACTTCATCATCCCAATCACTCCATTTCAGAATAAGCACTCTGATTGTGTGCCAGATGCTGACCTTGATGAAAGCATAATTTCTGGTCTCCTCGAAACGGCCATACCTCAGACACCTCAATGTGGTAAATTTATGCCAGCAGCCAAAGAGGATTTCAAAACTCCCATTAACCACTTGGCTACAAATCTGTCTGAGAATCTGAGCATCCTGGGTACCCCATCTCTCACCCCCCTCTCCCACCTTGAGGTCTCTGCGTGTGCTGACAGTGGTTTCAGCTCTTTAGGCCTGGACAAGTCTCAGAACTCTTCTCTTGACTACGACGGCTCCTTCCAGGAGCTGATGCCTTCAGCCACCCCCAGAACCAAGGAGGCCCACCGGCCGGCCGAGTTAAAGCGACGTTCCCGGCTTGAGCGGCAGTGCCGGCTCTCCACACTCAAGGAAGGGGGCTCACATTCCGAGGATGATGCTGGCATGGCCAACCGCACACCCAGGACGGATAAACCCCTGCTGAATGGACCCCGGCCCCTTTTCCTCCGCACGTCCAGTGAAGAGGACGGTGTCTTCCTGGACAAAACGCCACTCAGTGCCACCCAGTCGAGGCTGGGTGACCTGTCGTTGACACCTGCGCTGCAGGTGGTGCACGCCATGAGCAAGCGCAGCGCCCGGATGCTACCTGAGCAGACGAGTCTGGAGGAGCTGCTGCGTTCTGCTGAGCATGACCCTCAGCACGTGCCCAAAATGCCCCTGGCAGGGCTCATTGGCAGGAAAATGGGCTTGGGCCAGATGGACATCATAGCTGAACTGAAACACCGAAACCTCAGGCATGTCTTGGCGCTGATCCTAAATCAGCTGTCAGCTGAGGATGTTTACAAGTGAGTAGCTTTGCTATGGTTTCTATTCATCCCTATCTGTAATAAGTTTGCAATGTTGTGTGATCTTGAACTAAAGCAATGTTGTGTTTCCCTTGCAACCAGTTTTGGCCAGGTGTCTGATGTCTGGGATGAGATCATTACACAAGATAAAAAAGCCAGCCACAGAAGAAAAGCTCACGTGAAGGAACTGAGGAAGACCCATGAGGTAAAGGCAGCGGGCCTGTTGGATTTTGCATGACAATAGGCTTGTTTTAAATGGCTGTCTGAGTGCCTGGCTGATATAACATCTAACGGCATTGACAAGAACAGCCGACAGATACCTGTGATGGTCTGGTTCCCATAGCAGCAGCAGACCTCTTGTTTGGTTCAGCCCAGAGGTTGGGTCGACTATGTCTGTCTTGATCTAGCTTAAGGTTTTTTTTTTTATCCCATGAGGTTTTAGTACCATATGGTAGGCCTACGGTGACGTTCAGTCGAGGTTGTCCAAAAACATCACTATTTCAAAGAAGCTCATTGGCTTAATTTGAAGATTGCCAAAATGGACGGCTTTAAACAATTGTCTCTGGTCTAAGTAAAGGACATTGTTGTCTCTTGTAGATGGGTGGTGCTGTTCATGTCCCAGATGCAGAGACACGGTTGAACCTGCCGTGTAGATCAGCACTCAGGTCTGTCCAGGCCCAGGCTAAGACCCCATGCACTACTCCATCAGGGAGGGCCTCTGGAACTCCCGTCCAGCACAATCCCAAGCACTCAAGTAGACTGGAGGAGTTCCTTCAGGTAGGAATTCAAAAATAGGCCTGCAGTCGCAGCGGTGGTTGACCCTGCTGGCTGTGATTTGACTAAATAGCTTCTTTAATATTGAACTAACCTGTTGTGCCCTGCCCTCCCTAGGTGGCAAAGACTTTGTTCCGTGATGAGTGGCTGAAGCCTTGTCCGCAGTGCCAGCACCCTGCAAAATGCCACTCAGTGAAGAGAGAGGGTGTGTGCTGCAGGGCAGACTGCGGCTTCATCTTTTGCACAGCGTGCCTCTGTGCCTTCCATGGCTCCAGAGAATGTGCCCACCTCTCTGCCAAGCGCCGCAGCAAACGAGACGTGCGGCCTGGAAGCACTCAGAGCAAACGCAACATCAAGCGACTGTGAGGGGTGTCCTATTGATGCACATCACCTTTTGTATTTTACCTGTTTTATGTGTTTTTTTTTTTTTTACATTGTGGACCTTGAAGACCCATTTGCCAGTACTTTTTTTCTGGTCATATCAAATGAACTTGGCAGCTATTTTTGCAATGTCTTGCACAATTGAATGTAGGCAGAATCAGAGTTTATATGTGTATGTGTGTATGTATGTATATATTGACTTCATGCCTATACTGTGGTTTTCATAGACCCTTTTAATAAAGTTCCCTTTTCAATGTATGTGGTGAATGTCAGTTACTCTGGTAGGACTGAAGTTGAGCTCACTTCCTTAACAGGCCTGAATGCACATTTCTGCCCTCCTCAGCATTGTTTTGGACAAACTCAACTGACTGTCGATTGAGCAAAAGGGCAATGTCGCCATCTGCTGGGTATAAACGGCAAACAATCTGGGCAGAGATTACCCTGTCCAATCCACTTTGCCAGGTCCTCATGTGATTGAGTTTACCTCCATGGCAACCTTCAAATGTGAAAGTTGGTTCACAACATGAGTGATTGGTTTCCCGCACCTGGTTTAAATCACAACTACGGCTGCACCAATTTCAAAATAACTAATGAAATTAGTTATTAGGATCCGACTACCTTCGTTATGAGATGTTAGTAAACACAGGTGAACCACGCATCCAACAGCAATAATGCCGAGTTGAATCTTTTGTGTTCTGATTGCGTATGTTTTTATCCCTGTAGATTCACTGACTCTTTGGAACAGCTCTCTTGTAAGTATTCCTATTCAAGAAGAACCTTGATGGTCAAAGAATGTATTTTGAGTGGGAAGCTTTCTATGTGCAGAATTTAAGCGGTGGTGGGGACATGTGGATCGGATTTTATGAGAAGTTTAAAAAAATAATTGACTTTTTGTGTGTGTGTGTGTGTGTAGGAAGACTTGTTAGCCAACGACGATGCTCTGGTGGACTTCCTGAATCAATTTCTAAGTCTCCCAGTAAGGAAATGCCACTAATTGACTGATGGTTTTGCTTGCGCACATTCTTGCATTTTAGTGAAGCTTAGCCAATATGCGTTGTATTGGTCTCCAGCATTTCAGAGCATAGTACTGTGCTTTTGTGCGACTTATTTGTACGTTTCAGACATTTACCGAAACTATAAAATACAACACGGAGACCGGGGCTTTTGAGGTGGTGAGCGATGCAGTCCAATCCCTCCACAGCCGAATCCGAAAAGCCTTGCACGAGAACGAAGCTAAATTCCTTACCGACTCTCTGTGGCTCACCGCAGTCCCTATGTTTGACAACTCTTACACAGTTTTGGTGAGAGATTGATGATGTCTGGGGGAATATCTACAAGGATTTTACTTTTAGTCAGCATATGAAGAAACTAATTTGTTGTGGTGTGTGGTAAATTTATTAGGTCTAGTATAACAGAAAAAAGTCGTGAAACGTGAAAAATAAAATGTTTCAATGTTCTAGTGTTTGGATCGAGAACAAGGAATGCAGTGGCTAAAGAAAGCAAGGCTACCGTTGTTTTTACAAAGTGACTACTACCTTGAATACAGGTAGGCCCATTAAATATTACTAGTAGGCTACCTCTACCATAACTGTGTGTATACGGTTTAAATATTGTGTGTACATAAAGATATATAGGATATATATATGACTCCTTGAAGCCTATCAGGGTTGGCAAGATTGCCGTGGCTATTTTTATGACCAATATGCTATTTGTCTACACCTTCCATGACAAAATGCTTGATGACAGCCTTTGCCTGTGACCACAGAAACCACAGTCCTTGTCTAAATGTAATCATTAACTCATTTCTTGAGACCAGGCTGTTTAGTAACTTAAAATGGACTAGTAGGGTTAGTGGTTATATGTGATGTGACAAATTGAGTGTGTGACCATTCAGTGCTATGGACATTATGGACATTACATCACACAGTCACTTTTCTTTTGTTCTGCCTTAGATTGGTGAAGCTCCTTTCCCAGTTGGTCTGTCCAGGTCATAGACAGGATGATGCCATGGATCTTGCTGCTCGCACCAGCTACCCACAATCCCCTCTTTGTTGCACAGACCAGGATCTTAAGGTTCCTATGAAACTTCACATCTTGCTGAGACTAATGAAGCCGGGGACCTCTGGGATAGGGTCTTTTGATCGGTGTGATGTCACGTAATGGCCCCCATGTAAATGTAGAAAGTTAACAGAGCGTTAACATTATTAAAGCCAATTTCATTAGCTGATGGCAGGCGCCTCAGAGTGCTTTCAAAACTCTTCAAATATTTGCCTTGTGGGTGTTGGAGTTTGACTGTGCTGTGGTAGACCTAGTTTTAGGAATGTGAGGTTCTGTCTGTGTTCCATCAAGGATGGCACAAGAGGAGAAAGCGGATTACGTTACATGAAAGAGGGGGGCTAATAGGATGTCAGTGCTCATACAAACATTATGTGATTTGTCCCGCAGGATGGACTGTCTTTCATCAGCAGGGGAAATCAGGCTGCTTGCGAGCATGCTGACGGTAAGTTAGGAGCCCAGGGAGGAAATGAGAAACTTCTGAAAGCTGTCAGGTCGCTTCGCCTGAAAGCAGCGGCGCCATTTTTTCACCCACGGTGTCAGATATA
The DNA here is from genome assembly GCA_027481765.1 of Tenualosa thibaudeaui. Taxonomy (NCBI): domain Eukaryota; kingdom Metazoa; phylum Chordata; class Actinopteri; order Clupeiformes; family Clupeidae; genus Tenualosa; species Tenualosa thibaudeaui. The sequence goes on along the minus strand of JAIFZK010000019.1, from coordinate 1,546,389 downwards.
TGACACGCTTGACAGCGCACCTATCACACATTTTCACCATTCATAAGTCCCGTCACGTATGATTTGTACATAAAAAAGTAAGCAAGTGTCACCAGAGAGAGAGCGCAAGAGCGTTAGAGAGAAACATCTTAGAAGTGTAAGTCTCTTTGATCAACGCACAGGAGGGGTGAAAGGGTCTGTTCTTTTATTTGGCAGCAATAAAAGCAGGAGTCTGTGGCTGGCTGCTGTCCCAGCCTTCTTGAGGTTTCCTCCTCCACACATCTCTCTGCTTCTCTCTCCACCTCTTCCTCCTGCTCAGGCGGTGACAAACCTGAAGAGGCCTGTGAAGCTGAAGCTAAGTCTGAGGCCTGCCTGTACCTCACGGAGTCCGAGGTGCGGGAGGACATGATGCCGTCCTCGTGCCCGGCCACTGGGGAGACTGGTCTCATCACCAGCCTGGTGAACCACGTCCTGCAGGTGGCAGTGTCAGAGCTGCAGGTCAGCGGTGCCAGGGCTGGGTTGGAGACACGTCAGCAGGCAACGGGGGCACCCGAGCAGCAGTCACACACAGCCACAGCTTGTGTCGGAGCTGAAATGAATGAGTTTAATAATAACGACACTGCAATGGATGAGCCTGTGCATGGAGACGTTCCTTGTTTGTGTTTCCATGGCTCCAGACAGGCCCTGGAGGAGTTTAAGAGCTTTTTACAGGACACCCCTGGGGAGAAGGTGCTGTATCTGTGGATGGACATCGAGAGACTGAAGACCCTAGGCAGCCCTAAAAGTAAAAATGGGTAATGTTGCTGCTCTTCATAGTCTGAGTGAGCAGTGCACAACTTTGCTTCATAACACAACATGCTGTAACTGAAACAGTTAAGTGCTCACACTCATCTGATAAATAACTTCTCTTGTGTGATTTTAGGCTCTTAGTGGAGATGCGGAATCAGTACATGCCAAGTAGTGGCTTCAGGGCCCTGAGTTCTGAGCTGCTCTCAAGGCTGGGCCTGTCTAGTTCTAATAGCTGGATAGAAGACAGACTGCTTTGCATACAGCCATGTCTCTCTGAGACCCTGCTGACCTACTGGTACGGAGATCTCATCACACAACACCACACAGTCCCTTACCCAATGCTACACTACTACCATGTGTGTGTGTGTGTGTGTGTGTTAGGGGCCCTCTGTTCTGTATGGTGAAGTCTGCCAGTGAAAGGCGTGGCGTGATGGACCCTCAGCAGTGGCAGCTGCGTTGGCAGAGACGGCGGCTCCACTCCTCTGCAGCTGGAGAACCCAGCCTTCTGAGCTCCATCACTGTGCCTTCAGCGCAACCCCACCCCAGTAAAGCTAGAGCTCCACCTTCACCTACTGGACAGGTATGGACTAGCAGTCCCCTCCCACTGCCATTCCCTGAGGGTAGTCACAGTCTGGGTACCCTAGAGGGAACAGCAGTGGTGCTGCTCTCATTTTGTTTGTGTGTGTGTGTGTGTGTGTGTGTGTTTCAGCCTCTGTCAGGCAGCAGTCCACCAGTGGTAGGGGCCAGGCACATGGAGAGGATGCTCCAGGCTTTACATGTGGAGCCCAGAGCCGGCTTCTACTTCACCCGCTTCTGTGAGCTCTCAGGCAACAAGGTACAGACACACATGCAAGGCACACACACACACATGTATGGAGAGACAAATACATACATTTAGGTTTATACACACAGAGACAGATAAACACACCCAGACTTGCACACATACACACCAATACACACATACACATTCTTTTAAGCAATACAACCAGGCTGGCTCTCTGCTACCAAACACAGCTTGTCTGGCCGTGCACAGGGCATCCTGTTAGGCACCCGACCTGTCCAGGCGTCTGATGCCTGTGCTCTGCTCTGTGTGTCTCAGGTGTGGGAGAGCGCCATACATTGCTGGACCCATCTGCTGGAGTACCAGCAGCTCTTCCAGCGGGCTGGCCTGGACCCTTACAGAGCCCAGAGGAGAGCTCAGGTGATGGATGACCTCCCCTGTCTGCCTGCCTGCCTGGCTCTCCTCTCCATCTCTGTCACAGTTTTTAGATCTGTGCTACTTTAAATAACATATGACAACAGAAAACGCTCACACTGAAATATTCTTTGTTTTGTCTTCTCTGCTGGATGTTGCATATGGTGTGCAATTCCCTCTCTCTCTATTTCTCTCTTTTTTTCATTCACTCTCTCTTTCATGTGCCCCCCCCCCTCCTCTGCGCTGTCAGTGGTGCTGTCGGCAGTCACGCACACACACATGCACACACACACATCCGCCCTCACAGGCTCATAAAATCAGGAGTGATTCCTCTCAAGGGATGTAGGCAGGGGGCATGGCAGAGAGCCCAGAGAGATTGAGAGATGAGAGAGAGAGGGGGAGAGAGAGAGAGAGACAGTGAGACAGTGATGGAGAGAGGGATTGATTGAGTGAGAGATGGAGAAAGAGAGTTTGAAAGAGAAGTCTGGGCACAGAACCAGGCATATGGCAAACATAGAGACTAAGGCCAGCTAACATAAATCAGAGTGGAGAAACAGAATAGAGGAGGGGAGGAGAGGAGAGAGAAGAGGCAAAGAGAGGGGGAGAAAGGAGAGGAGAGGAAGAAAGAGACATGGAGGGGAGGGGAGAGGAGGAGAGGAGAACTCCCTGCAAATCAGGACCAGTTTCTCTGTCCTCAGAAGAGGCTGCAGTGAGTGTGAGGTGGGGGTGAGGGGTGAAGGAAAGAGGGATAGAGAGAGATTGAGAGAAGGATAGAGAGGGGACGAGGGAGACGTGGAGAGAAGTATAGAGAGGGAACGAAGGATTGAGGGAGCAATGAAGAGAAATATGATTTGGAGTGATGGTAATAAAGGAGAGAGAGAGAGAGAGAGAGCGCTGATGAGAATGAAAGAAAAAGGGATGTGAGGAGAGAAATGGAAAGAGAGATTGGGGGACCAACAGCAGGGAGAGATAGGTAGGGGGGGGGCAGAGAGAGAGGCTTTGCCCTGATTTAGTGTGCTCATTGAGGCTGAGTGTTCCTGGCATGTCCCTTAAGGCCAGCCAGGAGCTGGCAAACACCAGGGCCCCAGGGGCCACTTGGCAGTGGGGGCCGTTTGATCACCGCCCGCCGCTCCCAGCAGGGCCCCACACGGCCTGCCAGCGGTGCCAGGGAGCGTTCTGCACCTCATCAGGGCCAGCTGTGGCACTCGTCAGGATGCCCACCCCCTGGCACAGCAGCCTGGCGGGGCATGGAGTGGTACAGCGTGGCGTGGGCCCTCAATGGCTTTCAGATGGCTCTGTGTGAGGGGAACTATGTGCTGACGTGACTGCTGAGAATGGCAGATGAGCCTCTGCCACTTTTATTATGCTTCAGCTGCTCATCTGCGCACACACACACACCATCGGTAATGTTGGGAGTTTATGTGCTGCATTTGTGCTGTCAGCTGTAAATGTGGGAGTGATTCTGTTCCTTTCTCTGAATGGCTGATTTACCCTGTGTGTGTGTGTGTGTGTGTGTGTGTAGATGTTGTATTCCACCTACTTGTGCAGTGCATCCCCAGAAAGCATTGGTGTGGATGAGGAGTGCAGGAAGCAGGTGTTTGCACGCTTGACTCCTCCATTTGAGGAGCTGTTTGATGGTGTTGAGGAGCACACCCTCACTCTCCTGCTGGAGCCCTGGACACTCCTCACCTCTCAGGACACACACATCTATGAGCAGGTCTCAGGACACACACATCTATGAGCAGGTCTCAGGACACACACATGTATGAGCAGGTCTCAGGACACACACATCTATGAACAGGTCTCAGGACACACATGTATGAACAGGCTATAGCATCATTTTATTAAAGCTTTTCTGTATTCATTCTGTTGATACACGTCATGTTTAACAAATATACAATATACTCATTTCATCATACATTTTGTATGACTCATTACTCCTGGTCTTTGGATTGTGTAGTATATTCAAAGTGTGACATTACATGGATCATATATTTTTAAAAAGTACAGACTAATGTCACCATATTTCATCTTTAGATTTAATGTGACTTATTGGGTAAATTCAGAGGTGTGCCCATGTTTTAGCTCATCCTTGCTTATCATTGTTTGTGATTGTCTGACTGTCTGTGAACTGGGCTTTGGCTCTCAGGTTGACCTGTGGGAAGAAACCCGACATGTTGAGACAGAAGATTACAGGAAGCTTCAGGCACTGCACACAGAGTCTGTGCGGAGGATGGAACAGGTCAGACATGATGTAACACACACACACATACACTCAGAATTGCATGAAAACACCAGTACCCACAGTCATGTTGTCAACCTTGGCTGGTTTTAATAGCCTTTAATCCATCCAGGAACCAAACCACAAGTCTAAAACAAACACTTCTCTGGCTGTCATGTGGGAGAGAGGCTGGAGGCAGCTGTAATATGTTGCTTGATTTATTTCTCAGGAATTTAGTGTGGCTGGAATCAAACACACACCCAGACTAGTTTCCTATCTGTACCCTCCACAAGGCATTTTGGGGGAATGCCCACTGCTGTGTTAGTCTCTGAGTAAACACATTGTGGCCCCCTGATGTCTGGTGTCATGGCACATACTCTGCTGATGATGGTGTGTCCCATGGAAGTGGTTTTGAGCGCAGACACTAATCCTTCTCCACAGCTGGCCCTGGGGCGCAAGTGTGTCCCTCCACCACCAGAGGTCCCTAGAGAACCAGACTCCTGGGCACAGGTTCCAGAACGGTTTCGAGGGTTCCGTCTGGTGTCGGTGCTCCGGAACCGCACAGAGCTCCAGCACTTTCAGGCTTTCTTGGAGGAGAATTCTGCCAGGTGACCTTTGGCCCTATAATCATCAGACCTCTACATTTCTTAGTTTATACTAGTCTTTACTTTTCTGTGGTTGAAGAAATGAAACAAGAAATCATCCATATTCCTATTAAGGTAATATATCAAGTTAGTGCAGCATTAAAGACATAACTATACTGTACATATTTAGTGTCTTCTGCCATCTTTAGAGTGTGACGATGCTAGGTGAATGTTTTCCTCTTTTGTAAGTCGCTTTGGATAAAAGCGTCTGCTAAATGTAAATGTAAATGTAGGTGCTATTATGTCTTTTATGATTTTGCTCAGTATTGTGTTGAGCTGTGTTGTGTTGTGCTGGAGTGTGTTATGTTGTGCTGTGCAATGGTGTATTGAGCTGTGTTGTGTTGGAGTGTTATGTTGTATTGTATTGTGTTGTGTTGTGTTGTGCTGTAGTGTGTTATGTTGTATTGTATTGTGCTGTATTGTTTTGTGTGGTGTTGTATTGTGTTGTGTTGTATTGTGTTGTGTTGTATTGTGTTGTGTTGTGTTGTGTTGTGCTGTAGTGTGTTATGTTGTATTGTATTGTGTTGTGTTGTGCTGTAGTGTGTTATGTTGTGTTGTATTGTATTGTATTGTATTGTGTGGTGTTGTGTGCAGCATGGACCTGCTGTGTTGGCTCGACCTGGAGCAGCTGAAGAGAACCCCCAGCCAGCAGCAGGAGCAGAGAGCCCAGCGCTTCCACGCCATCAAGACCAAGTACCTCAACAGGAAGTACTTCTTCGGGCCTGGCAGCCCTGCCACCAAACATCAGCAGGATGAGGTTTGTGTGCCAGCCTCCCCCACCCTATTTGCCCACAGTGCCAACCAACGACCCCCCCCCCCCCCAACACACACATACACACACATACACACACACACACATACACACACAAACCCTGCCAGCCAATTTCCCACTGCTTCCGTCTCTTCTCTCCACTAACAAACATTTATGGACATTTCTAACAAAACACAGAACCCCAAAGCCCAAAACAGATGACACAAAAGAGACATCAGACAAAAGAGATTTGTCTGCAAGCAGACTTACCACTACCAGTTGCCAGCCGACAAGACAAAACAATCACAGATGTTTTTTGTTTTTTTTAAAGAAAAAAAAAAAACAGATCACATATCACAGAAGCTACTCGTCTCCGGCTCCGACCAAACCCTCCAAGGGAGGAAAAAAAAAATCATTCTTGACGGTCTGTCACAGCAGACCTACTGACAGCCATGGGCGTTTGGCAGTGGCAGAATGTTCTGGAAGAAGGCGGTAACAGCAGGGAAGCCTCGCACGCTGAGATGGGAAGAGGGAGAGAAAGGGGTGAGAGACGGCAAGCAGTGCGCTTCCTGTTTTGAGTTGTCCTGTCTGAGGGGCTTTCCATATGCGCGCCATTCCCGACCATGCCACCGTCAATCATCCGCTGGCTCACGGGTCGCCACGATACTAATGTCTGTAGTATGGGCCTGGTTGTCTGTCTGTCTGTCTGTCTGTCTCCCCGCCCGCCTGCCCACCCTGCTGCAGCGGGCGCTCACATGTGTGTCTGCCATCAGCCCGGCATGAGTGTGTGCTAACTGCAGCGCTAATGGCCCAGCAAGGGGTTCACTCTTTCATCCGTTATGCTACGTGTGTATCATCTTGCAGCTTATTAAGGGCTAATCGCATGTCTTTGCGTGAGAGCGTGTCTGTTTGGAATGAAAAGATGATACTGTGTGCATACGTGTGTGTCTGTGTGTGCATCTGTGTACATATGTCACTGTGTATGACACTGTGCGAATGTGTAAGTGTATCTGTGTTACTGTGAATGTGTATATATGTTACTATATGTGTGTGCTTGTGTATGTATATTACTGTGTATGTTTGTGCCTGTGTTAGTATGTGCTTGTGTTTATACATTACTGTCTATGAGTGTGCAAATGTATACGTTTTTGTGTATGTATGTTACTGTGAACGTGTGTGTCAGTGTATATATGTTACTATGTGTGTGTATGTGTTAGTGTGTGTTTGCGTATGTATGTCACTGTATATGAGTGTGCTTATGTGTGTGTGTGGTTATGTGCTTATGTGTGTGGTTAAGTGTGTGTGGTTTTGTGTATATATGTTATTGTGTATGTTACTGTGTATGTGTGTGCGTATGTGTAAGTGTGTGTCTGTGTTACTGTGAATGTGTGTTGGTGTATATGTTACTGTGTGTGTGTGTGTGTGTGTGTGTGTGTGTGTGTGTGTGTGTAAGTGTGTGCTTGTGTGTATATATGTTACTGTGAATGTGTGTTGGTGTATATGTTACTGTGTGTGTGTGTGTGTGTGTATATGTATGTGTAAGTGTGTGCTTGTGTGTATATATGTTACTGTGTATGTGTGTGTTTGTATGTATGTTACTGTGTGTGTGTGCGTGCGTATATGCTTTTGATATGCTTTTGTGTGTGTGTGTGTGTGTGTGTGTGTGTGTGTGTGTGTGTGTGTGTGTGTGTGTTTCGGTGTATGTATTGTGTATTGGTTTATTGTGTGTGTGTGTGTGCACTCTCAGGTCATCCGTTTGGCTGGTGGCTGGGGTCGGCTCCTGCAGAATGGTCTCTCAGGCGCCCCATTGACAGAGATGCAGAATATCGTGAGGAACCGCATTGAGAGAAAATGGCTGCCCATATACCTGTCCTCACCTGACTTCAGTGAGCGCCAAAAGCTTCAGGTCTGTTTGTCTGTCTGTTTGTCTTACTGGTTCCTCCACTCACTCTCTCTGTTAACTAAAGCCCCTGTTGCTGTCTGGCTAAGAGCATGTAATCCATCTGGGGGTGAAAGACTGCTGCTGGTGTTTTGATCCGTCACGGAACGTGAAACCTCAAAGCGCCTCTTCCTCACCTTTCGACTGTGGTTGTCCTAAGTAGCACTCCCGTTTCACCCTGTCGTGTTAATGACGCTATCACATACACCTGTTTTCAGACACTGATAGCCCCTGCATTAGTTAATGAGAACATCACAGGTCATCACGGATGATGCTAACTGAGAGAGAGAGAGAGAGAGGTCTAAGGGCATCTCTGTGGTTGAAGGGGGTATTAGATGGTTTTGTGGTCAGCGTTGCAGTGGTCACTCTGACTTTGGTGTGTGTGTGTGTGTGTGTGTCTGTCAGCCCCAAGCGGAGGAGCGCAGGAGGAGATACTACAGAAGGAAGAAGGCTTGGAAGGTAAGAGATCTCCTATTTCTCCTCCTTCTCCCTCTCTAACCTATCTGCCATTATTCATCAGATGTTCTGGAGAGATTTTCAAGAGCCTCGCTTTTAAAGTGACTTCCACAGAATCTCAAGAATGAAAGTGAAAAGTTTTGTTTTGGATATTTAGGCTCCATATAGTAACTGAAACTGGACTGGACCAGGAATTTAGAGCAGTAGTGTATGAGAAACCCATTCCAGAATCAGAATCCTGTTATTTTGGGTGCGCCCTCCTCTCCCCAGCCCTCCCAGCCGGTAGACGGAGCCTGGATGGCCTCCTCCACGGAGGTGCTAGCCTTCCGTCAGGCCCTCCTCAACCCCGTCACCTGCCTGCAGTTCCAGCGCTTTGTGGCCCTCAAGGGGGACCTGTACGAGAACGACGTGCTCTTCTGGCAGGAGGTCCAGAGATACAAGGTAAGGACACACACACTACTTCTCATATCTGGTTCTGCGCTGGTGGAATGGCCTTCCAAGTGCTACCAGATCAACTGATACCCTCATATGATACCTTCAAGAAACTTGTGAAGACCCAGCTCTTTCAAGAATATCTTCTGGCATACATTTTGAGAATGCACTTAACAATTTAATTTCTCTGCACTGTATTACACTATTGCACTTTCAACTTAAAATAGTGCAGTTTCTATGTTGGCAATATGCAGTCCTTGTTAGTTCTTTCATTGTGTTGTAGCTTGAATGTTATCCTCTTTTGTAAGTCGTTTTAGATAAAAGCGTCTGCTAAATGCCTAAATGTAAATGCACACACACACACTCTCTCACTCTCTCACACACACACACACTCTCTCACTCTCTCTCTCACACACACACACTCTCTCTCTCACTCACATACACACACACACACACATACACTCGCACACATACAGCTAATGCATTAGCTGACTGAGTCATTATTGGTGTCGGTGCTAATGATAACGAGCATCATAATGTTTTAATTAGCATTACAGTCAATTATATCCCTCACATGACTGTTTGGCAAATTGCATTTTAATGCCAAGTGTTGCATTAATCACAGCATTTCAGTTAGTTTATTGCAGCTGGGAAATGGTCTGGATAGGATTATTCAACTTGCCAGCAGTGAACTGGCGTTAATAATAAAAGAACTGAAACACACTGTTCTCATTATGTGGCTCTCTGCAGGAACACATTTTTATTAAATATTTTATTCTTTATTTTTAAGTCTTCCATGAGTTCCACCAGGCATGCCACATTAATATGTGCATCCCTTTTCAGCTTTGTCCGAACCATTTTCCCTTTGGTAAAGAAAGTGCAACCAGTGTTAATGTCTATGCATAGAGCCAGAGCCAAAGCCTGTCTGAGATGCATCAACAACAGTCACAACAATCACATCACAATCTGACAACTGAATTGGTTTGATTTCTGCATTTACATTGCAAGTCTGTGTTGGCTTCTTCTTTGGGTGAAGGCTTCTAAATATCAGTCAACTTTTTAGTCGCTGCCTAAGCAGGGGTCAGGGGTCAGATTTAACCCCTGTTTGTTGTGCAACCATGTTTGTGCTTTAGATGAAAGTGTTACTGACCCCCCTTGACTGTCCTCTCTCCTCCCCCACGTCACCTCACCAACTGTCTGCGGTCTTTAGGACCTGTGCCACTCGCACAGCGAGGAAGCTACCATCCAGCACAAGATCAGCACCATCATCGGCTGCTTCATCAACTCCTCCGTGCCCCCCACCCTGCAGATCAGCATCCCCCCCGAGCAAGCGTGCACCATTCTGGAGAAGAGGAAAGAGCTGGGGCCATACGTCTTCAGAGAGGCCCAGGTCTGTCCACAGCACAGCACAGGACAAGAACACAGGACGGGGAACTCAGACATGAACACACTTCACTTTTACCATGATGAGCAATTAATATACAGTGTTTGACTCCATGTAAATATTCTCCTAATCTCCTTACTGATTTTGATCATTGAATATGTGAATGAGAAAATGAGACAATATATTGTGGCTAAATCTCAAAGTCCTCCCTGAGCCCTAAGCCCTTACCCCTCACAGACTTATGGATTTTACTTGTGCTGTTCAATTAACAACACCAAAGTCATGTAGTAAACACGTTTCATTTTATGGCAATTATTTACAGGCGTTTGTCCCATGATTTCTGGCATTTACCATCACAACTTCCTTTTAGCAAAGTCTGCATCCCAATGTGGACTTTCTGGGCCCTTTCCTAAAGAGTGCAACCGCACCCTCACACACTTCAGAACACCCCTAAACCCTCACAGACTTAACGAGAGTGGACGTTGAACCTCGGCCAATATGTATGAAGGAAGGTGCATATTAAACTGATGGTGAAGCACCTGTGACATGGTTGAAGATTATGAACTATACTATAGCACTATAAGCTGGACAAGAAAAAAGAGCAAACATTAAGTATTGGTGTAGGTGTAATATGCTGTGCATTGTGTACTTTGTGCATGTTTAAATGTGTGTGTGTGTGTGTGTGTGTTTGTGTGTGTGTGTGTGAGCACAGATGTCTGTGTTCAATGAGTTGTATAAGCTGTGGCCTCAGTTCCTGGACTTCAAGAAGAGTGTGGGAGAGGGGGAGGACCTGCTGTCACTTCTGGAGAGGAAGAGAGCCCGGCAGAGAGAGAGAGAGCTGCAGCGCAGGAGAGAGGAGGAAGAGGAGGAGGAGGAGGAGAGGAAGGCACAGGTCACTCAGCCAGCTACATACATGCTGACACTTCTGTCTGGGACAGTAATGCAGATTTATGTTGTGTTTATCTGTTCAATAGTGGTCATCACTGGGAGAAATGAAATCTGTATGACTGCACACCTGTGAAGCCGATCTGGTAGAAAAGTTTAGCACCAAATTCCAAAGCTGTTAATGTTCTAGCAGTCCTTAGATACATATCATGGAGACAGTTTGGTGGTCAAATAATAAGTAAGGACTATAAAACAATAAACTGGTGAAATGTCATATTGTATTAAAGGGACAAACAATAGAACAAAATGTTTTGCTGTCAGTTTTATTGCATGAGGAACTTCATGTGAATTTTTCAAATCATCAGGAGGCCCTGAACAAGCAGCAGGAGGAGGCTGGAGATGAGGCCCTGGAGGGCAGGGGAGATCAGGAGGATGAGGAGCTGGAACTCCCCACAGATCAGGTGATCAGTAGGACGAGGAGCTCGTCCTCTCCACAAACAAGATGAGATGAGGCCAGATGAGGCATCCCAGCCCCAGTGGTTAGACAAAAAACACTGTGATGGGTCTGATTGAAACTTCCCCATCACACAAGTTCCTGTCTGTTTGAACTAAGAAAATATTTAGTTGATTTGCAAAAACTATCTGGGCTTATTTGAGTTAATATTTAGTTATCGATCTGGGCTTATTTGAGTCTGTTTCTTCTGTAAAGCCCCTCTTGAAGGGTCAGTGGTGTGCTTAGTTCTGAAGGACTGCTGTTTTTGGCAGCTATGCTGGTCCTACTCCAAGTACATGGCTGCCCTGGAGAGGGAGGCTGTGTTGATCCGCAAGCAGATGATGGAGGAAGAAGCCCTTGCCTCATTCAGCACAGGAAGAGGTAGGAAGATAAAGCAGGAGACACACACACACACACAGACAGACAGTGTGGATTAAGCTGTGGATCAAGTCTCGGTAATGGCATCATTGACTCACACACAGTCTTGTCTAATACCTATTGATGATTGTTTACAAATGTAATGCACACACACACACGGTTTACGAGTGTGTGATGGCATTTTTAAGGCTCTGGTAGTGAAATCTCTCCCAAGCATCCAGATGTACAGAGTGCTTGAGTGAACCTCTAGGGGCGGTAAATGGGGCATACTGCCATGGCTTTTTAATGAGGAGCCCTGCCCTCTTCACACAGACAGCTGGTCATCATCAGGATGCCTAACAATCCCCTGTGTGTGTGTGTGTGTGTGTGTGTGTGTGTGTTCAATGCCTGTTATAGAAGTTTGTGTTTGTGTGTGTTTTAATGGCAATTAAAGCAGGCTGTGCATGTGTGAGTGTGTGTGTGTGTTTGTGTTTATGTCTGCCTGCACTACGTGTGCGTGCGTGTGTGTGTGTTTTCTTTCTCATCAGTGCAGGATGTGTGTGTGTGTATGTACCACTCATTTGCATTGCTGGCTGTTGTAGGTGTGTGTGTATGAGTGATTGCTGGCTGTTGTAGGTGTGTGTGTATGAGTGATTGTGGACATTTTTGCTTATGTTCGTTGAGGCTGTCTCGGAGAGAGAGAGAGAATGTAAATGACTGAGTGTGTGTGTGTTTGTGTGTATGCTCCTACTTGTCAGGACTGTCTATCTGCACCGTGTGTGTGTGTGTTGCTGCCTGTCACAATTTGGCGCCACTTTTCCACCTATCTGACATGCAGTGCACGTTCCACTGTCACTAGTGTCCCAGGACAGAAGGGCACGCACAAGTGTGTGTGTGTGTGTGTGTGTGTATATAATGTGTAACTGTCTCTCCCCCCTGGTCCCACAGATTCTGTGTCTACCCCCAGCTTAAGGTCAGAGGCCATCAGGAAGGCTCCAGATCCTGCCGCTACAGAGAGAGCACGCTCCCCCGAGGTCACTGGTCCCAACACACTCACAGGTACACACTGACTGAGCATGTGCAGCAGAGACTAAGGTCAAAGGGATGTTCCAGAGCATTTCAGCCCCTAGCCCTGCTGTTAGAGGTCACTGAGTACTTTCAGCAGGAAAAAGAATTGGGTACAGCACAGCATAGACCGAATAGCGAACTGGCAGATAATGCTAACAGCACTCTGTAACCTCGAACGACAGGGCTATATGGGTTGAAATGCTCTAGAATATTCCTTTAAGCAGTTCCCGTCCTAGTTGTGCTTTAGATGGTTGCACTGACTTTCTGGAGTCCGCTCTTGTCCACTGTCCACTTGTGCTGCAGGCCACTGAGGGAGACGGCGCTCTGATGAGCTACGGTGAGACACCTCTGTGGAGGGAGGCACTCTCTGGTGCCGCCTAGTGGACACACCTGATGATAGCTGAGAGGGAGTGGAGGCTGAAAATATCTTTGTGATTTGAATTGATCTAAATCTGTTCTATCTGTTAAATCTAAATCTTAATCTAAAGTTAATCTGTTAATGTGGAAGAAAAACATGACAATCAGGTTAATGAAATATTTTATTAGAACATTATATTTAGTTATTGATACATCATTGTCATTAACATTGCAAATGCTTCAGATGGCTTAGAAAATGTCTATGTAGTTGACTTGTTCTTTCAAATAGGATCTAGAAAAAAGGCTTAATAATAAAACTTTGTTGCAGTAGTGGGATACTGGCAGATGAACAAGTAAAAAATGCCAAAAACAAAAACGACAAATAAAAAAAATCAAACATCCAATAAGTAGTCATCTATAAAAATATACAAAACCCAAAACAAACAAACAAACAAACAAATGCATTCTCACATCTTTTGGTTGATAGCCAGACACACACACTCACAAGCCTCAACCACACACACTTATTGCACGAATATTGGCATGGGGTTCTGGGGCTCCACAACCCACTCTGAAGCACACGGGCGAAGTGTAAGACCACAAGAGGACCAGCAAGCTGCTCACCAGTAATAATAATAACCACAAGGACCACATACACAGCAGGAGGAGAGGAGAGAAACTAGAGGAGTCTTTAAGTAAGACACTATACATGTACTATAGTATGTGTCTATAGACATTTATGTGTCACATTAAATAGTGTTTTATGGTGTAAGCACCGTTAGCTGACCTCTCCCTCTCTCTCTCTACCCCCCCCCCCCCGAACTCCTCTGCTGTTAGTATTTAAAGGGCACAAGACACCATACTGAGCTGTAGGTTAGAGCATCACGTGACCTGTATGTGAATTTTCTGTCTTCACAAGCTTCTTTCTTGTCTTTTCACATTCTCTGTCAACTTGAAGAATGTTCTGGAATAATTCATGAGGAGGGGAGTGGTGGGTCCTGTTTAGTGAGACAGTCGCATAGCTTTAGAAAGAAGGCTCTCCATCGCAGACACGCCAACGTACACCACTAGTACAGTCATAAATACATGGAAATGAAAGGCCTCTTTGTGAATGTGTCTGTGAGTGTGTCTGCATCATTTTATGAAAAACAATTCTAGCATTTTCCCTTTCCTTTCTAGTGGATGGTCAATAACTAACTCTTTACACTGATAAACCTGCTCCTCTCAGGGGTCATGACCTCCACCGTCCAGCAGTGCTGAACACACACCTGTCGCAGTAATCCACTCCCACAGCAGTGTTATCCTTTAACACTTTACACCATCCCTCATCCCCACACATTAGACATAGATTCTCAAAGACACAGAAGGAGTGGCACCCAGGCTCATCTGATCTGACTGGTGTGTCTGGTGTGGGTGTGGTACCAGTGCATATGCCAGTCTGTCTCTCTCTCTGTCTCTCTCAACAAGCCCATTGGTCCAGTACAATAAGGCCATCAGTGGTGGCTATCAGCTGTGTAAGTGTGTGCGTCAGTGAAAGCCCACACGCAGGGCTTTGTTCTTGACGACGGTGAACTTGTAGACGAAGACGCGGGCGTGCGCGGGCTCCACCAGGTAGCGGTAGGTCTTGGTGAGGGTGGGGGGCGGCTCAATGGGGGTGACGAGGGGCTGCTGCTGCAGATTGGCCGGGGAGGGGGAGAGGTGCTGGGACACTCGCGTCACGTACTCCACCAGCCGCCGGTACTGCTGCTCCGACAGACGCTCACGGCCCCCGTCAGCCTGACAGGGAGGGGGAGGGACAAAGAGTCAAGCCAGAGACCACATGAGCTCACAGGGGCCAGTCCAACTGGAGGACAAATTCTACTTATTAAAGCAACACCAAAAAACGTTTTGTAACATTAAAATAATGTTTTCAAGATAATTTTGATAATGCATCAACTCTGAACTTCAGCTGAACGTACGTGTGTGTGTGTGTGTTTGTTTTGTCACTAATGACCCTGGTCTGCTGCAGTGTGAGTGAGAGTGTGTGTATGTATATTGTATGTGTGTGTTGTGTACCTAACCGTCACCGCTGACCCTGGTCTGCTGCAGTGTGAGTGTGTATGTACGTTTGTGTGTGTGTATGTGTTGCGTACCTCGTTAGCGCTGCTGACCCTGGTCTGCTGTTGTGTGTGTGTGTGTGTGTGTAGCATACCTAATTGTTGCTGCTGACCCTGGTCTGCTGCAGTGTGAGTGCGAGTATGTACATTTGTGTTTGTGTGTGTGTGCGTGCGTGTATATGTGTGTGTGTGTTGTGTACCTCGTCGCTGCTGACCCTGGTCTGCTGCAGTGTGAGTGTGTAAGTTTGTGTGTGTGTATGTGTGTGTGTGTGTGTGTGTGTGTGTGTGTACACCTCGTTGTTGCTGCTGACTCTGGTCTGCTGCAGAGTGAGTATGTACGTGTGTGTGTGTGTGTGTGTGTACCTCGTTGTTGCTGCTGACTCTGGTCTGCTGCAGAGTGAGTATGTACGTGTGTGTGTGTGTACCTCATTGTCACTGCTGACTCTGGTCTGCTGCATTGTGAGTATGTACGTGTGTGTGTGTGTGTGTGTGTACCTCATTGTCACTGCTGACTCTGGTCTGCTGCAGAGTGAGTATGAGTGTGTGTGTGTGTGTGTGTGTGTGTGTGTGTGTGTGTACCTCATTGTCACTGCTGACTGGTCTGCTGCAGTGTGAGTATGTACGTGTGTGTGTGTGTGTGTGTGTGTGCCTCATTGTCACTGCCGACTCTGTCTGCTGCAGGGTGAGTGTGAGTATGTACGTGTGTGTGTACCTTATTGTCACTGCTGACTCTGGTCTGCTGCAGTGTGTGTGTGTGTGTGTGTGTGTGTGTGTGTACCTTGTTGTTGCTGCTAACTCTGGTGTGCTGCAGTGTGAGTGTACGTGTGTGTGTGTGTACCTCATTGTCACTGCTGACTGGTCTGCTGCAGTGTGAGTATGTACGTGTGTGTGTGTGTACCTCGTTGTTGCTGCTGACTCTGGTCTGCTGCAGTGTGAGTATGTACGTGTGTGTGTGTGTGTGTGTGTATACCTCATTGTCACTGCTGACTCTGGTCTGCTGCAGTGTGTGTGAGTGTGAGTGTGTGTGTGTGTGTGTGCCTCATTGTCACTGCTGACTCTGGTCTGCGGCAGTGTGAGTGTGTGTGTGTACCTCATTGTCACTGCTGACTCTGGTCTGCTGCAGTGTGAGTGTACGTGTGTGTGTGTGTACCTCATTGTCACTGCTGACTGGTCTGCTGCAGGGTGAGTGTGTGTACCTTATTGTCACTGCTGACTCTGGTCTGCTGCAGTGTGAGTATGTACGTGTGTGTGTGTGTACCTCTTTGTTGCTGCTGACTCTGGTCTGCTGCAGTGTGTGTGTGTGTGTGTGTGTGTGTGTTTAGTGTGTGTGTGTGTGTACCTCATTGTCACTGCTGACTCTGGTCTGCTGCAGTGTGTGTGTGTGTGTGTGTGTGTACCTCATTGTCACTGCTGACTCTGGTCTGCTGCAGTGTGTGTGAGTGTGAGTGTGTGTGTGTGTGTGTGCCTCATTGTCACTGCTGACTCTGGTCTGCGGCAGTGTGAGTGTGTGTGTGTACCTCATTGTCACTGCTGACTCTGGTCTGCTGCAGTGTGTGTGTGTGTGTGTGTGTACCTCATTGTCACTGCTGACTCTGGTCTGCTGCAGTGTGTGTGTGTGTGTGTGTACCTCATTGTCACTGCTGACTCTGGTCTGCTGCAGTGTGTGTGTGTGTGTGTGTGTACCTCATTGTCACTGCTGACTCTGGTCTGCTGCAGTGTGTGTGTGTGTGTGTGTACCTCATTGTCACTGCTGACTCTGGTCTGCTGCAGTGTGTGTGTGTGTGTGTGTACCTCATTGTCACTGCTGACTCTGGTCTGCTGCAGTGTGAGTGTGAGCTCCCCAGGCTGATGGGGCGGCTGTTGGCAGGTGATCTCTGTGATGGGGAAGGCCTGCTGCTGGGTGTCCTCGCTCAGGCTAACCACGAACAGCACATCAGCCGTCAGCAGCAGGCAGCCAGCGTGCTCCTGCCCAGAGCTGCTCACCAGACCCACCCGCAGGGCCATGTGCACCTCTGGACGGCCCAGAGACTGCAGCAACTTCCTGCAGGAGACAGAGGGAGAGAGAGAAGGGGGGTGGAAAGCAGTGTAGCTTAATTAAAATCAGTTTAGTACAGTTTAAATCAAGTTCAATTCAGTTCAAACCTAATTGAAGTTTGTTGAATTTCAGTAATGTTTCTTTAATTTCAAATACGTTCATTTTAGTTCAGTTCTGCTGAGGTCTTCTCCATTTGTCTCACAGCACCAGACATATGTTACATGCTGACAACCCAGAGAAAACCATGACACAACCATAACACAACCATGACATGAGGGGGCTGGAAGGAGTGCGTTCTCCAGATGCTCCAGAAAAACCAAACCTTAAGCAAGAGGAAACCCAAATCAGCAGGCTTTCTTAGGCTACAATTTTTAGACATTGCAAATTCAGATAGCCTTACGTTTTTTTTATATAAATTACAGGCCTACACACACACACACTTATACGTAGTCTTCCTTCAAACCTGGAACCATGAGTGGATATGATCTTGGGGTGTGTGTGTGTGTGTCTGTAACCTCATACACACACACTCACTGCCCTTGTAAAAAGGGTGCTTTCATGTCCTGCTCAGGCCCCTGGGAGCTGTTCTGGCTGGGTACAGACGTGGCAAATATGGACCTGACCTGTCCTTCCATGGCTCTGCCAGGCTCAAAGGAGGTGTGTGTGTGTGTGTGTGTGTGTGTGTGTGTACGCGTTTGGGGGGGGGTTACAGTCAGGGGTCACTTACCAGACATATTTTAGGTGGCTGTTTTGAGCCTGAGCTGCTTGTTCCTCAAATGGTAGGTACAACTGTTTGGGCAGCTCCCACAGTCCGGCACCGTGAAGGATACCTGTCAAGGCACACACACACACACACACACATACATTAGTACACACAATATGCACATAATATTCATACGGTACACAAAGGACACACACATATACAGCAGCACACATGACACACAATCAAATTTTGAGTATTCAATTCAATTCAGTTTTATTTCTACAGCTTTTACAATAGTATTGTCTCCTGGCGCTTCACAGAAGGAGCAAAACTTGGGCAGGCAAACTGACGCATATCAGAATCAAAAACACACACACAGTAGAAATGTGTTCCACAGCTGCATGTGTCAAACACGAGTCTGCTGCTCTGGTGTGTGTGTGTGTGTGTGTGTGTGTGTGTGTGTGTGTGTCTGCCCCTTATCTTCTCTGTCCTCTGTCTGGAGAAGGGGAGGAATGATGTCATGGGTTTTAAACACTTGGTACAGCATGCAGCAGCACTCGGTGATGTCATTAATGTGACACATGAAGAAGCTGGGGGGGGGGGGCGTGGCAAGGGCAATGCATGCCAGAGTGCTTGATCTATTCTATACTGTGTTAATGGTGTGTGTGCGTGCGTGCCGATCCTATGTGAACGTGAGTGTGTGTACAGGGTGTAGTGTGTACACTGTAAAGCTTATAAATGCGTATATTATGTTGTAAATGTGTAGGGATGTGAGGGATTCATCACACTGTTCCCATTCCAAGGGAAAGTCCATTTGATATGGAGATCAGAGGACACGAGTCATTGCTCTTTGCTTCTCTTACTCTCTGTAAGTGTGTGTGTGTGTGTGTGTGTGTGTGTATGTGCTATGGAGTGAATCTGAGTGCTCTGTCTGCTTGTGTGTATGTGTGTGTGTGTGTGTGCAAGGGGGTGTTGCTGGAGTTACATGAATGTGTGCCAGTATGGACTCCTGAGGGAGCCTAACCTCTTAACACTACACTACACACCCCATTTAGTCTATATATGCTGTGACTGCAACCTGCTAACACACACACACACACACACACACACAAGCGGACGCACATACTTAAACACACACCCCAGCCATAAATCTCTGAGCACCTTCAGAGAGATGGCCCATGTACGTCATTCTGCCTTTCAGTGGCTCCATCACAAGGACTATTCAGAGTACAGCTAACACACACACACACACAAATGCACGCGCATGCACACACACACTCACTAGGACACCGTCAACCACATGCAGACACACAGACACAAGGACAAACACAAGCACACACACAACACACATATACATAAACACACACATGCACAGCCAGCCAAGAAACATGCAAGCGCACACGCACACACCCTCAGGCCCCGGCCAAGCACAGCTCACTACAAAGTGGCCTGAAGCTGGACGATTAACACTGATTTATTTCCATCCAACATGGCCTGCTACAGTTTTATATGGGCTTTGTCTTCACGCGTTTCCTACATAAGCACTGAGAGAAGTGCACTCGCTCACGCCAGTGGAACGCAGCTGGTGTGTAAGCGGCGTGACAGAGCCGGGGTGTGTGTCTGTGTTCCAGAGCCCGGGTGTGTGTCTGTGTTCCAGAGCCCGGGTGTGTGTCTGTGTTCCAGAGCCGGGGTGTGTGTCTGTGTTCCAGAGCCCGGGTGTGTGTCTGTGTTCCAGAGCCCGGGTGTGTGTCTGTGTTCCAGAGCCGGGGTGTGTGTCTGTGTTCCAGAGCCCGGGTGTGTGTCTGTGTTCCAGAGCCCGGGTGTGTGTCTGTGTTCCAGAGCCGGGGTGTGTGTCTGTGTTCCAGAGCCCGGGTGTGTGTCTGTGTTCCAGAGCCCGGGTGTGTGTCTGTGTTCCAGAGCCCGGGTGTGTGTCTGTGTTCCAGAGCCGGGGTGTGTGTCTGTGTTCCAGAGCCCGGGTGTGTGTCTGTGTTCCAGAGCCGGGGGGTGTGTCTGTGTTCCAGAGCCGGGGGGTGTGTCTGTGGCCACACACACACACACACACACACACAGTAAATAGACATACACACACACACACACAAACGGTAAATAGACACACACATGGTAAATAGACATAGACACACACACACACAAACGGTAAATAGACACACACACACATGGTAAATAGACACAGACACACACACACAAGCACAAAAAATATACACTTACAGCAAAACCCACCCATGCTGAGAAGAGACACGCAGGCACACACACATACACACACACACACCGTATCCAGTCTGTGACACCAGTTCGGCTGCTCCTCCGATGGGTTTAGTGAAAACTCCAACGATGCCTTTCCCCACTCCTGAGATAACCCCTTTGGCCTTGCTGCCCGCTGAGCTCTGCATCTCCCATGTCCTCTGGAAGTTTTGCATGGGCTGGTCCACAATGCCTGCAATGGCACCTACACACACACACACACACACACACACACACACACACACACACACACACACACAAAATCACACAGTAATGATTCGTAATGTATCTTGGTGAATAACTTTGAATCTGTCCTCTAAGTCCTACAATACCCACTGTGAATGCTGTGTGTGTGTTACCCAAAAATCCCTGAGGCTTTTTGGGCAGCTGCTGAGGATGTCATTGTGTGCATGCGTGTGTATGTGTACATGTGTGTGTGTTTTTGCGTGTGTAAGTGTGTGTGGTCTTGCCCAGAAGACTGATGCTCTGGCATGAGAAGACCTGTCCAAGCCTGTCCTTGAGGATCTTGGGCAGCTGGTAAGGACTGTGTGTGTGTGTGTGTGTGTGCGTGCACATGTGTGTGTGTGTGTGTGTGTGCGCGCACATGTGTGTGTGTGTGTGTGTGCGCGAACGTGTGTGTGTGTGTGTTTGTGTGTGCGCACGCACGCATGTGTGTATGTGTGTGTGTGGTCTTTACCCAGTAGGCTGATGCCCAGGCGTGAGAGGCCCTGTCTGAGCCCGTCTCCGAGGTTCTCAGGCAGCTGCCTCCTCCACTCCTCCTGGCGTGTATAGTGTTCCTCGTCCAGAGACAGGCGATCCATGTTCCGCGCCAGACTAGTCGCCAGGTTAGTGATGGACGTCAGAGTGCCTGAGGGGGTAGGAAAGCAAAGAAACAGAAAGGGAAATGTTGAGAGAGAGAGAGGGAGAGATAGAGGGACAGAGACAAAAATGAGGGAAGGGTGGAATAAGGTCTGTCAGTGCGGAGGTGTGACACATGAGCACACACACTACTGATGAGACAGCACATCCAGCAGTCAAGACCAAACACGGAAAAGAAAGAAATAGAGTGAGGGAAAAAAGAGAGATAGAGTGTGTGATTGTGGGAAAGACTGATAGAGAGAACGGGAGAGGGATAGAAGAATAGATTATGAAAGAGAGAGTGATGGAGGGATAGACAAAGATAGAGTGAGTGCAGTGAGGGTGTGATGGAGGGATAGACAGAGAGAGAGAGAGAGGGAGAAATGGAGGGATAGACAGAGAGAGAGAGAGAAAGGGAGAGATGGAGGGGCAGACTCAGACAGAGTGTGTGCAGTGAGGGTGTGTGTGTGAATGCTACCTTTGGAGATGTGTTTGACAAAGGAGGTGGTCCCTCGGGACACGCCGCTCACAAAGGCCCCGGGGCCCCTGGTGAGGCCCTCATATGGCAGCCGGAAGAAGTCAGAAATGCCATTCCCTATGCTTCGAACAAGACTGGCAGGACTGCCCAGGATCTCCAGAGAACCCACCACCCAACCTGAGAACACAGACACATACACACATGCACACACACACACACACGCACGCACACTCAGACATATACACACATGCACACACACATGCACACACACACACACACACATACACACACGCACGCACACTCAGACACACACACACACAGACACATACACACACGCACGCACACTCAGACACACACACACAGACAAAAAGAGAGATTCAGATGAGCAACATACAGATGTAACCATGGAAACATATGCATTAGTCCTTAATCCCTGATCCTCAGAAGTCTCCATAGGATCAGCTGTAAAGAAGCAACAAGCTTCTCTTACATACTTTGCACACACACAGGACTGCGTGCTCTCTCTCTCCCTCCCTCTCTCTCTCCCTCCCTCTCTTTCTCTCAGACACCCCCTCACACACACTAAAAGCTGAATTTATGGAGATCTAGCATCTCACCTCTCTCATACTTGTCTAACACAGACACACACACACACACACATGCGGGGATACAGGCGGGTAATATTTATAAGCTGTGAAGAGCATTACTAAAGAAATCACATGGCCATGCTTCCACCGAAGTCTTTTAACAGGTCGTTCTTTCCCACTCCGCCAATCTCGTAAACGAAGCATCCGCTGTGTGTGTGTGTGTGTGTGCGACACAGCAGCTGCAGTCTGTAGGCTGTCGCCACACGGAAAAAGAAAGGCAGTGAGTGACCTGTGCATTTACAGGCGCAAGTCATGGCAACGGACATGCGAGGGGGCGGACTCAGTCCCATGATGCTTTGCAAGCTTAGGCGCAGTTGAGAATAGGGACTTGATGGGATGATGTACAGCCATGGATGAGGGCTCTAACGAGGTCTGAGCTCCGGGCAGCAGGGACGTGTGTGGCTTGTGTGTGTGTTTATATATATATATGTACGGGAGTGTGTGTGTGTGTGTGTGTGTGTGTCCATGCGTTAAACAACTCCATATGTTGACTGGGAGCAATAGAGAGCTCTCTCATGCACAGCCACGCCTGTGTGTGTGTGTGTGTGTGTGTGCGTGTGTGCATGTGTGTAGTGGCCAGGGTGTGTGAATCAGTCACGCTCTCCCCTCACTTAAGTTCACCTCCACTGCCTTTAAAGACCCCCCTCACCCCTCCAGCCAGCGCTGTGGGCTCAGAGAGGCTTATTGGGCTGGATGTTATGAGATGGCTGGGCTTCAGCAGGGTCAGTGGTGGAACACAGAGCCAGCTGAAGAGTCAGGGGTGTGAGTGGTCACTAAGGCTGAAGAGTCAGGGGTGTGAGTGATAACTAAGGCTAAAGAGTCAGGGGTGTGAGTGGTAACTAAGGCTGAAGAGTCAGGGGTGTGAGTGGTCACTAAGGCTGAAGAGTCAGGGGTGTGAGTGGTCACTAAGGCTGAAGAGTCAGGGGTGTGAGTGGTAACTAAGGCTGAAGAGTCAGGGGTGTGAGTGGTCACTAAGGCTGAAGAGTCAGGGGTGTGAGTGGTCACTAAGGCTGAAGAGTCAGGGGTGTGAGTGGTAACTAAGGCTGAAGAGTCAGGGGTGTGAGTGGTCACTAAGGCTGAAGAGTCAGGGGTGTGAGTGGTCACTAAGGCTGAAGAGTCAGGGGTGTGTCCGCTGGGAGCTCAACCACGGCCTTCAGATGGGAGGGGAGAAGGGTCCACCAGCACATCGCTCAGGTACATCACAAAAGAACAGAAGTGTGTTTTGTATGTGTGCGAGGGAGTGTGTGTCAGCCTCGTTTTTCCACCCATGACAGTGAGCTGTTGTCTGATTCACTGCTGTATCATCAGAGTTGCAAGGCATGTCGAATTAATAGGCTATTTACATTAGTTCACTTCAATCAGAATGGCAAGGGACGGAAAAGTGTTGGAATATTACATTCTAGAGGAAATGAAAGGACATATATACTAACATAAGCACATCCACCAATTGCTTGGAGACTGTACACTCGGACACTTTGCAACTGTACGCTTATGTGTAGGGTTTTACACCAACATGACCAGGCAACTGCATCGTTATTGCAAGGCTACTGTTACGACCACAGGTTAAAACTTACAAAGCCTGTTGTATTCACCAAAGTTGCCAAGTCTTTCTTTTCAAAATGCGCTGGACACAGAAATAATAAGGGACTTCTCCTGATACTTAGCATACTAAAAACGAGACGTTGATGTTCTGCCTGTTGGCTTTATTTCACGGATATTCAGTGATCTCGCATAGTTAGGATTTTGTGTGGGCGGGCACTAATGAAATAGGAGAGTATGGATTGGGCTCAAGCTTAGTCTATCTTGTGTAAACTTGATTACTCTGTTTGTTTCTTCCCACTGGGGAGACTGAAGATTTTATTAAATTTCACATGCACCATATAACACACTTGTATAGACCGATCATATTTCAAAAACAACAGGTAAAAACCTGTGTGGCAGGGCAGTATGTGTTGTTCAGAGGTGTGTGTGTGTGTGTGTGTGTGTGTGTGTGTGTGTGTGTGTGTGTGTGTGTGTGTGTGTGTGTGCGCGCGTGCGCTCACCTGCTCTGAAGAGGACCTCTGCGGCATAGGCCATGTGTGTTTATGAGTGGGTATGTTCAGGTGTGTGTGTTCTCACCTGTGCTAAAGAGGACCCCTGCTGTGTACTGCATGTGTGTGTAGGAATGTTTTCTGTGTGTGTGTGTGTTCTCACCTGCTCTGAAGAGGGCCCCTGCTGCGTAGTGCATGTGTGTGTAGGAATGTTTTCTGTGTGTGTGTGTGTGTGTGTGTTCTCACCTGCTCTGAAGAGGGCCCCTGCTGCGTAGTGCATGTGTGTGTAGGAATGTTTTCTGTGTGTGTGTGTGTGTGTGTTCTCACCTGCTCTGAAGAGGGCCCCTGCTGCGTAGTGCATGTGTGTGTAGGAATGTTTTCTGTGTGTGTGTGTGTGTGTGTTCTCACCTGCTCTGAAGAGGGCCCCTGCTGCGTAGTGCATGTGTGTGTAGGAATGTTTTCTGTGTGTGTGTGTGTGTGTGTTCTCACCTGCTCTGAAGAGGGCCCCTGCTGCGTAGTGCATGTGTGTGTAGGAATGTTTTCTGTGTGTGTGTGTGTGTGTGTTCTCACCTGCTCTGAAGAGGGCCCCTGCTGCGTAGTGCATGGCGAGGGCGTGGACGAGCTGTCGTGCAGTGGTGCACATGGGGCCGCGCTCAAACAGCGAGAAGGCCAGAGGCGTGTGGTCCGAGGCGATGTACAGCTTGAGCGAGGCGTGGATACTGACCAGCAGGCTGACTGGCTGGATGGTCAGCTTCTGTAATCGTAGCGGCCTCACCAGCGCTTGCGTGGCCTGGACCACCTCCTCGGGCAGACCGGCGACGGTCGACGAGGGCCCTCCGCTCACGCTCCCGAAGGCGGACTCGGGCAGGTAGGTGTTGAAGAGAGTCTTGACGTAGTAGACGAAGGTGTCCTCCAGGTAGACACGTGCTGGCTGTAACTCAAAGGCCACCGTCTCCAGGGCCAGGTCGGGCCCAAGGACCGCAGCCATACGCAGGAAGCAGGAGCCGCGGTACGCCCGCAGGGACTCAGGCGAGAGCAGCGGGTGGGCCTCTGGGCTCCAGGGGGCGCTAGAGGCAAAGGAGGAGGAGGATGAAGGCTCGGCGGAGCGGCAGTCTTGGCACAGGAGCACGGGGAAGTGGAAGCTGGCGCGCGTGTACAGCTGGTTGTCCAGTTGCAGGCTGGCGCAGTAGAGCGCCAGGACGCTGCCGCCCGACACGGGCATCGTCGGCGAGCCAGGGTCCGGATGGACGTCCCAGGCCGCGGAGGAGGAGGAGGAGGAGACGCATGGGTCGACGTGCAAAAGGTCAGACGAGTCAGAGGAGGAGGCGTCTGCGGCCGGCGAGAGATGGAGCAGCAGGCGGGACAGAGTGAGGCGGAGCAGCTCCACTGTGCCTGAGGAGCTGGTGATGTCATCACAGAGCGCCACACTGGCTTCACTCAGCAGGACGCGGAACGACAGTCTCTGTCTGGACAACCTGAGAAAAGAGGGAGGGATTGCACATAACTAAAGAAAGACAAATAGGGACACCTGAAGCAGACAGGGTAACCAGCTCTCGTTCCTCATCTCTGTCAGTCACCCGGAGCAGGGACTGAGGCGAGAGGGAAGGAGTGTGTTGCTCACACACACTGTTGTTCTCACAGGAAATGAGAGCCACATGGGTGTTGAGTGTTTAATGATGATCAGTGCTGCCCCCTGGTGGGGGCTAATTAAAGTGTTTGCTCCCATTAGTGCGCTGCCTCTGATGTGTGTGTGTGTGTGTGTGTGTGTGTGCGTGAGAGTTAATCATAAACTCCATGAGGTGTTAACAGTGTACATGTGCTTTTATGAGGTAGTGGCATTCAATGGAGACACTGTGATTAATGTATGCTTTAGATATAAGTGTTGATGCTGGTGAGTGAGTGAGTGAGTGAGTGAGTGAGTGAGTGTGTGTGTGTGTGTGTGGGGGGAGTGAATCATAAACTCCATGAGGTGTTAACAGTGTACATGGGCTTTTATGAGACAGTAGCATTCAATAGAGACACTGTGATTGATATATGCTTTAGATATAAGTGTTGGTGCTAGGGAGTGTGTGAGTGTGTGTGTGTGTGTGTGAGAGAGAGTGTGTGAGTGCATATGTAATTGTGTCTAAGTTCTTTTAATATGCTTTACTGGCTGTGATGTCATTATATTCTAGATGTGTGTATAGTCTTGTGTGTATTTTGCTGATATCCTTCTGTGTTTGTGTGTGTGTGTGTGTGTGTGTGAAAAAGAGAGAGTGGAGGAGAGTTACCTGTGGTGCTGACTGATGATAGTCCCAGCACAGCTCTCAGGGGCCAGAGTGAGGATGACTGTGCCACTCTGGTGAACCACATCTACATACAGGCAGCCAAAGCTGGGCAGGAACACCACCTACACACACACACACACACACACACACACACACCAAGGAATCTTAGTAACAGACCAGAAATAGCAAAAACTACAAAACCTGCTACATTCACAGAACACCATAAAATGGTTCTTCCCCATGTAAATACGTG
The DNA here is from genome assembly GCA_027481765.1 of Tenualosa thibaudeaui. Classification (NCBI taxonomy): domain Eukaryota; kingdom Metazoa; phylum Chordata; class Actinopteri; order Clupeiformes; family Clupeidae; genus Tenualosa; species Tenualosa thibaudeaui. The sequence goes on along the minus strand of JAIFZK010000019.1, from coordinate 1,519,813 downwards.
CGAATCAGTTATTTCCCAAGATGCATTGCATGACCGCGTGACTCAGCCCGCCTCTGGCCTGGGAAAGCCCGGAGACTTCCTCCCAGCACACACCACACGTTTCCTACCAGGCTTCCAGCAGCCAGTGAGCTGTGCCTGCCTCTCCAACACCACCAAGCACCACCATCAGTCTGGAGCACTCTCAAACCCCCCGCCACCACACACACACACACACACACACACACATAGCCACTACTGCCACCCTCAACCACATTGTGTGAAGAACTCTGGTGTGTTTAGAGACTTCCACAGGCCTCTCTTTCTCTCTGTCATTCTTCTCTCACTCCCTCTCTTTTCCACACACAGGCTGCCAGAGACAGTCCCTGGCTCAGCCAGGGTCTAGTTGATGTTCAGGGACACAGAGAGCTCATGAGTTTGTGCTGGTTATGATCAGGGCTTGGGCTTCATACCACATGCACTGGACACACACACACACGCACACACACACACACATCTCCTTGGCCCCGAAGACACGGGTAAATAAATCACTACTAAATAAACGCGCTTACAAACGTGTCCCAATGCCGTGCAGAGACACAGCCAGACCCAATGCAATCAGAGTTTCGCAGAGATGCTAATGGCTTGTTATGGTGTCAGAGGTTTTGCTTGGATTGCGAATTGATAACAATGTACTGAACACTGAGTTTGGGTTGTTTGGGTTTCATTTTAGATTTGCTCTCTGATATTTGTGTGGGTGTGTTTTTGTATACACATCAGACACACACCCCCACACAGACACACACACATGCAGTTGCAGAGAATCTCTGGCGTTGAACCAAGTAGGGCTCAGTGACCTATGACCCCTGTGGTAAATTGATCAGTGGGTGCCCTGGGGGGGTTAGCGTGTCTCAGGTGAGCAGGAGCGTTGGTGTCACGTCAAAGCACTAACCCGTGCCGTCACAATAACCCTGTCCTCACTCCGCCTGGGGCCGCGACCTCTGACCCTCTGTGTAAGACGAGCCAGACACCCTGCCCCTGAACCTATCATGCCCCAGACACAACCGCAATGACACGCTCAGATCACACACACAGTCTGACAACCACTGTCAAGGCTAAACAGACCCCAATACTACATGCCCTCAGTCAAACTCAGCAAAATACCTCAAGCCCACAACCTAACTCCCAAAACACAACACTGACACACAACACACACTCCCTTCTCCGTGATCTTTTACACTGTGTTCATGAACCTATTTCATTCTCTTTTTTTTGGTTTTAAATGTGCGATACAATTGAAACTTACTTCCTTACTCTGAAAACAACACACTGCATCCACAACCCTTCACAACTGCTATTATACAATCATTCACTACTACTCAGAACTACTGAGATTATTTTAGCCAGGGTCAAGCTCAAGGTCATTAACACCTTCTGAGAGTGCTGTGATAACAAAAGTCTACACAGTACCCCATCACTGCCCTCTAGTGGCGGTGAGTTGTAACTGCAGGAGTATTGTGTGTGGAGGGGCGGTGGGTAAGTGCGGGGGTCCTGACCTGTGTCCCTGGGCTGTTGATGTCGATGGGCTCGGTCCAGTCAGGCGGGGGAAGAGGGGAGGCCCCGGGGCTTGGTGTGGCCCTCAGCAGGAGTGTGGGCAGGCTATCACGCGGTCTGCAGTCAGGGAAGGTGGAGGCCTGCTGGTAAAGCTCGTGGTGTAGGGAGCTGAGCGGGGGTAGTGGCTTGCAGAACACCTCAGTCCGGGGGCTCTCTGATAACACAATAACTATGGTTATTAAACACACACACACACACACACACACATATATCCACAGCAGCATGGTACACAAATGCATGAACATACATGCATCTACAAAAACAAACATGGATATAACCCCCCCACCCCCCCAACACACACACACCACGCACACACACACACCACACACTCATCCGACAAACACACTCACACAAGTGCTACTTCATATATCAATTTTTGCTGGGCCAGCACAGATGTCACCCGCTAAAATGCAGTGATTCCTTGGTCTCCTATTTCTTTGTTTGCTGAGTGTGTTTTGGTTCTTGTGCGTGCGTGTGAAGTGACTTGTTTACACGGTCGGAGAATGTTCCGGGTCCCAGTAGTGTCGTAGTGCAGAGAGACAGTAACTTACTGACATAAAGAATAGCAGGATCCAATGCTGGTTCCAATCAACCGTACTGCGAACATGTGAATCCCACTGCGACTGCCTCAACCTCTAGGAGTGGGAGGCCACCGCAGACAAGAGACTGGGTGAATGGTCTCTGTGTGGGTGTGTTTCTGTGTGTGTGTGTTTGTGAGTGTGT